>CM066580.1:7255162-7655162 GCA_033816785.1 Picus viridis
GCAGCAATGGAGCCTCAGGGCCAACAAGATAACTGGTATTCTCTGGTGCATTAAGGTGAGTGTGGCCAGCAGGTCTAGGGAGGCTCTCCTCCCCTCTTCTCTGCCCTGGTGAGGCCACATCTGGAGAATTGTGTCCAGATCTGGGCTCCCCAGTTCAAGAGAGACAGGGAACTAAAGGAGATAGTCCAGCAGAGGGCTACAAAGATGCTGAGCAGATTGGAGCATCTCTCTTAGAAGGACAGGCTGAGAGACCTGGGGCTGTTTAGTCCGGAGAAGAGCAGACTGAGAGGGGATCTTCTCAACGATGATCAATAGCTAAAGGGTGGAGGTCATGAGGGTGGGGCTGGGCTGATTTTTGGTGGTGCCCAGTGATAGGACAAGGGGCAGTGGGTACAAAGAGTAGAACACAGGAGGTTTCATTTGAACTTAAGGAGAAAGTTCTTTGCTGTGGTGGTGCCAGAGCACTGGATCAGGCACCCACAGTGGTTGTGGAGTCTCTTTCTCTGGAGACTTTCCAAACCCACATGGATGTTCTCCTGTGCAACCCGCTCTAGGCAACCCTGCTCTAGCAGGGGGGTTGGACTGGACTATCTCCAGAGGTCCCTTCAAACCCCTACCACTCTGTGTTTCATGTTCAGCAAAGGCAGCATTTTTGCAGGGATGGGTTCACTGATATCTTGCCCCTTTGGCTGTTGGCAGTTCAGTGCTGGAGATGCTCAAGGTCATGCTGTTCAGGGACAGCTGACAGTGCCAGGTGGAGAGCAGAGGCGTGATCAGGCCCAAGGAGCCTGTATGGATATTTCAGCCAAGAACTCCGTTTATGGTTTTTTTCCCCTCCCCATTTTAAATGGCCAAGATATATAAATCCTTGCCAATGGCAGCTGATAATGGAAATGCTGACTCATAGAATCCTAGAATAAACCAAGTTGGAAAAGACCTAAGAGATCATCAACTCCAAACTATCACCCAACATCTCATGACAACTGAACCATGGGCCCAAGTGCCACATCTCGAAGGTTTCTTCCAACCTGGTCTGGTCTATTCTGTTCTGTTCTAAAAGGGGAACATTAAAAGTGCATAATCACTTGATCCAATCCTTTTTTGAACACCTCCAGGGATGGGGACTCTACCACCTCCCTGGGCAGCACATCCCAATGGTCAATTACTCTCTCTGTGAAGAACTTTCTCCTCATCTCCAGCCTAAACTTCCCCTGGTGCAGCTTGAGACTGTGTCCTCTTGTTCTGGTGCTGGTTGCCTGGAAGAAGAAACCAACCCCGCTGTCTACAACCTCCTTTCAGGTAGTTGTAGACAGCAATAAGGTCTCCCCTGAGCCTCCTCTTCTCCAGACTAAACAACCCCAGCTCCCTCAGCCTCTCCTTACAGGGCTTGTGCCACTGTAGTCACAGTGGCCCTGCTCTGGCTCTGTGAGGAGACCATGGATTGTTATCAGCAGATGACTGCATTTTTGAACTTTAAGAGCAATTCTCTTGATGTGTTAACCTTATTTACAGGTGTTTCAGTGCACTCATGCCTTTGTGATGAATGTCAAGGGTAGCTCAAGAATTAAACAGAATTAATAAGTTCTTCCCATGTCCTCCACTGTAATGAAATTGCCTCAGCTCTGAAGCAGTCAGTGGGTGGTAGAAGTTTGTGGTGCTGAGCAGCAGTGTGTTGTTGTATATGTGGTAGCCAGATTTTCATCTTGTACATGCTGGTGTGTGTGGAGACATGCCCCTTGGACTCTAGAGAGTCATGGATCTGTCTGCTTGAATTTAGGATATAATATTATGTGTAATTCCAGGAATCTATTAGCCATAGAATCGCCTGAGTTGGAAGGGACCTTAAAAACCATCCAGTTACAGCACCCTGCCATGGGCAGGGACACCTTCTATTACACCAGGTTGCTCAAAGCCTCATTCAGCCTGGTCTTAGATAAGCCACCCATGTTCTTCCCTGGTATCAGTTCAGGTGGGTGGGTGGTGGATGAGGTCTCCAAAGGACACGGAAGGAGCTGGGCATATAGTGGTTTAACTATATAATCTCTTCAGGGTCACTGAAACTTTTGGGTATCATTCAGTGTCTTGGCCAAACTTTAAAAGGTGCTGCTGTTCAAGCACCTTCCAAGCCAAGTGTAGCTCTTATGTGTCCTTATTAAAAGGCAGAGAAAGACAGTGGGGGAAGAAGCTTAGAGAGGAGGAGGATTGGAAAGAGAAAGGAAAAAAGAAGTGGCACAAACAAGCTGATACCGATAATGACATGAGCTGTAACAACCAACTTCTGTTTGGCCATTTTTTTTTTCCTTAGGAGTTTTAAGCACAGCTTCAGGTGGCTAAATATAGGCAGTCTGATACCTATCATGTGAAATCTCAGTTTGAAATTATTCAACATTTTTCTGTTCTATTTGAATAATCAGCGGTTTATCACACTGTGAAACTGTCTGAACAAAAATCCTTTCAGGAAGGACTCCTTTGCTGTTAGCTGGATAACTCAGGAGAGATTTCCTGTATGAAAAGCAGCTGTCAGATGCTCTTCAGAAGATGAACACATTTGCAGACTCTAATGAGAAAGAGAGGGAGCCAGGATGTGAGATCTCACATGCCCTCTACCCCTCTACAACTTTTTCTTTTTCTGGGGAAGTTGGACTGGAAACTGTTTTCCTTTCTGTAACAGCTAAAAACCTGCTCCTTAGAAGCTTTGTGCTTTCATCCAGAGCCTGCCCAACAGGATTTCATTTGCCCAGATAACACGAGCAGCGTGGTGTGGAATATTCACTGTGCAGTCATATCATGCTTGAGATTAAGCCCTAGCTGATGAATGAACCTTTCACTTCTCAATGTAATTTCTAACCATTAAAGCCTTAAACTGGCAACAGTCCTGCAGCACGCAGCCATTGAAATGGGAAAGAGCTGTAATTGCAACCTGTGCTTTTTCAGAATCATTCCTGTCTTACTGTGCCATATATAGATTGACTGGTCTACCACGGTACTCCAGCACGCTGTAGCACTGCTCATCCAGCCCAGCATGGGTCCTTGAAGCTGTAATCCATTGAACAAGGTCTTTGAAGGCTATAAATAGCCCAGTGTTGCTCCCTGTTTGTAAACGAGAGCAAGGGAAGCTAAATATATTGCTGAGCCTATTGTGGCAGATCCTGAAAGCGATTCTGATTCATTTTGATTCTTGCCTAGAATATCTTCCTTGAAGTCCTACTTCTGAATCATTGAAGAAAACAACACTGACATCTCAGCCTTCAGCCCTGTGCTGCAGAGCTTAGCTAATTGCAAAGTGAGATGGAAGATTGGTGATTCTCCTCCTTCCTGTACCGACTCTGGCCTGTTATTAAGTGCCACGGCCAGGATGCTTAGCTGATAGAGGCTGGCACTTCGATGTCGATGTCGTCAGGTCTGTTTGGTGTTAACTGGCAAGAGGGTTCAGCTTTGTAGCTTCATTAGCCCAGCTGATGCTTTTGGGCTTCTCTGAACAGCACAATGGTGTCTGAAGCCGTGTTATTCTCCCACTCTGCTCTGCCCTGCCCTGCCCTGGTTAGGCTTCATCCTGCAGTACTGTGCCCAGTGCTGGGCTCCCCAGTTCAAGAGGGACAGGGAACTGCTGGTAAGAAGGTACAGCAAAGGGCTACAAAGATAAATAGTGGTCTAGAACATCTCTTTTATGAAGAAAGGCTGGGGGACTTGGGGCTTTTTAGCCTGAAGAAGAGAAAACTAAAGGGAGCTCATAAATGCTCATCAGTAATTAAAGGGTGAGTGTCAGGAGAATGGGGCCAGTCTTTTTTCAGTGGTGTCCAGGACAAGAGGTAATGGGCACAAAATTGAACATAGGAAGTTCCATCTAAACAGGAGGAAGAGCCTCTTTACTTTGATTGTGGTTGGTGCACTGGGCCAGGCTGCCTAAAAGACTTGTGGAGACTCCATCTCTGGAGTCATTCAAAACCCTCCTGGACATGAGCAGCCTGCTTTGAGTGACTGTGCTTTGGTAGAAGGATTGGACTTGATGATCTCCAGAGGTCCCTTTCAACCCCTATCATTCTGTGGTTTGGTAACCTCTGCCACCCTCACCGTGAATTCCCAGCTCAAAAGACAGTAAAATGGAAAACTGAGGCACATGTAGGAGGGGAGGGAAATTTCTGAGGGGAAGGTATGAAAGGCATGGTAGGTGCCTGAGTGATCTTTCCCTATCAAGAAGGCAAATACTAGCACTGCTGGGAGGAACTGGGTGGACAAGGATGAAAGTAAGGCTGATAATGATGTTTTCAGAGCCAGGAGTGCAAGAAGCAGCAAGAGGAAGGAACAAGACACATCTAAGATAATTTGTTGTTCTGTGTCATACATGGTGTGTACAGCTCCCCAGGGAATACAACTGCATTTACACCTTAAGGTTAAAATCTCAAACAGTGGAAACAGTGAAGGTTACAGGGGGAAGAACACAGCAGAGACATGAAGAAATTCAGTTTGGTCCTTCAGGTGGTAATGACATCCCAACAGCAACCTCACTCTCCCCTGTTTCCAGGTGTTTTGGCAGCGCTGTAAAACCCCAAGCCCCAGAAACTGTAAATTTATACCTGTGGGTTTTTGCTTCTCCAGTTCAGGAAAGGGAGTCAGGGGTGCAAAAACAGATGGGAGCTGTCAGCCAGCTCAGAAATGAGATGCCTCAGGAGGTGTTTTATTTATGGAGATGTTCAGATCAAACAATCACAGAAGATCCTTAATATCAATAGGAGAAGGGGAATTTGATTCCTGTGTCCCAGTTCTGCCTTCTTTCAAACATTTGCCTTAGGCTTGAGGGAGGATGAGAGGGCAGCAGGGCCACTCAAGCTCCTACTCCCTCCTAAGAAGCCTGGGCTGGTGGAAACCATCCTTGATGTCTGACCTTAACGTAAGGAAGGGATAAGGCACTCTTCTCCTCCTTCCAGTATAAAGCAGACCGGGGTTAATGCTGAGATTTCAGGAGTGCATCCAAAAAATGTTAATGTCAGAGGCCCAAAATATTGTTAAACAGAAGAGATTTGGGCTCTAAAATATTACAAGCCTGCTATTTTTAGCGCAGAGCAACCTTTAGTCATTCCACATTTAGATGGCTTATCAGAATTAAATAAATAACAGCACTGGTTACTACTCAAATTAGGTCTGTCTCGGTTTCCATGGCATCCAATCTGTTATCTCCAATATTCTTGCCAGGATTTGTACTGGGGCTCTGGGACAGCAACATTTCTTATAAGGCTTATAAGGAATTATCCTGTAGCAATTTCAGCTATATGGTTTCTATGAAACCCTGGAATAAATGGATTTATTTAAGATGTGTTGGAGGGGGTTTGCCTTTTTTTTTTCTCCCTTTTTTTCCCTCTCTTTCTCTCTTTTTTTTTTTTTTTTTTTTTTTTCTTTTGAACTGTTGTCTATTTTTAGCCCTGCT
Organism: Picus viridis; assembly: GCA_033816785.1. NCBI lineage: Eukaryota > Metazoa > Chordata > Aves > Piciformes > Picidae > Picus > Picus viridis. Next base: position 7,260,585 of record CM066580.1, read on the forward strand.
GCCTGCTTTTTTTTTTTGTGTGTGTGGTGCTGCTTTAACTCTTCTGTGGATCTGTTGCTGTGGGGGTAGCTGTGCCTGTCGCGCTGCCCCGTGGGAGCAGAAGAGGAATTTGATTCTCTGATGCCATCAGTAGAGCATATTTGAAGACCAGGGGTCGGGAACATGACATGAGAGGAGTCTTTGCTTATCATAGTATCAGTCAGGGTTGGAAGGGACCACAAGGATCATCTAGTTCCAACCCCCTGCCATGGACAGGGACACCCCACACTAGATCAGGCTGGCCAGAGCCTCATCCAGCCTGGGCTTAAACACCTCCAGGGACGGGGCCTCAACCACCTCCCTGGACAGCCCATTCCAGGGCTTCACCACTCTCATGGTGAAGAACTTCCTCCTCACGTCCAGCCTGAATCTGCCCACCTCCAGCTTCCTTCCATTCCCCCTAGTCCTATCACTACCTGATATCCTGAGAAGTCCCTTCTGCCTTTTTGGTGTCTTACAGTCTTCTGAAAGAAGTTACACAGGAGTGTTTCCACTTGTTCTGAGACACCAAGTGAAGCCATTCTAGCAAAAAAAAGATAGCAACACTTTGTCCGAGCCCAAGAACTCTTTTTCTGAGGCCGAGACAAACAAACTACCTGAAGGAAGGTTGTAGACAGGCAGAGGTTGGTCTCTTCTCCCAGGCAGCCAGTACCAGAACAAGAGGACACAGTCTCAGGCTGCGCCATGGCAGGTTTAGGCTGGAGGTTAGGAAGAAGTTCTACACAGAGAGAGTGATTGCCCATTGGAATCGGCTACCCGTGGAGGTGGTGGAGTCACCTTCATTGGAGGTGCTCAGGAGGAGACTTGATGGGGTGCTTGGTGCCATGGTTTAGTTGTTTGGGTGGGTTGGATTGGTTGATGGGTTGGACGCGATGATCTTGAAGGTCTCTTTCGACCTGGTGTATTGTATTGTAAATATTGCCTACCTTCAAGTTGCTGGCTTCCATGTAAAGGTAAAGGGGTGACATGCATACACTTGTGCTTAGTGGAGAGCCAGGCTGGATGATTTCAGTGATTCCCTCTGACCTGAGACATTGTGCATTTCAAAGGCAGTTGTAATCCCAACCTAGAAGAAGAACACAGTGAGCACAGCAAGCTGGAGAGCTGCAGAGAGGAGGAAAATCTGTTTGTGCTGTAACAGCTGCACATTTCCCTGTAGACCTTCAATTAATGCCCTTTACAGGTACATTTTTTGGTTCCTAGACTGTTAGAATTTTCAAGTGAGGGCTTCATTAATCTTTTGGTTTGGAATGTTACCTAGGATATAGATTGTGTTCCCTTTTCCCCTCTGGTAAACACTAATTTGTTTTTGAGTTTATTTGCATCCCATTGTGAAGAAGTTTTGGATCCATGGCATTTTAAGAATCAATGGCTCACTGGGTTTCTAATTTCCAGGCAATATTCCTAAACAGAATGTACCATTACATACTACCAAGATTTATGGCAAGCCATAACTTGGGCTAAACAACACCTTTAATACTTGTACAGGAATGAACGATGGAGGAGAGGATAAGTACCTCTGCAGTGCCTTTCTTTTCAGCAGGTCTCAGGAGGGCAGTGAGGGCCATAGTGAATAATTTGATGTTCAATGTTTGCTTACTTGTATCTCAGTCTTAATAGGATGATGCTAACGCTACCCTGCAGATCTTCAGCTGGCATCAATTGGCATCCTTTCCCCAGGCATAAATGGAGCTGTCCTGATTTATATGAGCTTAGGGTGCACCTCCAGTGCACGCAACGTTTCTACCATACCTCACACTGAATGTGATTTACTCTGAATCATGATTGAATTATAGCTGTGTGTTTAAAGCAGGCAAGAAATGATAAAGTACTTACTATTTATAAAGTCGTAGCTGCTTTGCAGAGCCAGCTGAGAATTCCCAAATACAATCCCCATACAAAGACTTTAATATTTCAGTACTCTGTCACCCTGTGGTCACTATAAATTTGCTGTGGCTGGGCATGCAGCCCCAGCACAAATCTCTTTGAAAAACACTTACTTAAGCACCTGCATTAAGGCAGAGGTTGGCCGCTCATGCTTGCACGCACCTTCTCTTGACCCACTCTGCAGGGAGTGGAAAAGGGCTAAGCCGAACCAGTGAACCACTGCACAGCACCAGGAGCTGGGTGAAATTGTGTTTATGGAACTCACAGGTGCTGGAGCACTTGTCTTGAGGTTTCTTTGCATGGGAAAAAGGGGTAATGGTTAACACATTAAGGGTACATACAGTCACAGAATCACAGAATGATGGGGTTGGAAGGGACCTCCAGAGAGCTTCTAGTCCAACCCCCCTGTTAAGGCAGAATCACCTAGAGCAGGTTGCAAAGGAACATATCCAGGCAGGTTTTGAAAGTCTCCAGAGAAGGAGACTCCATAGCCTCACTGAGCAGCATGGTCCAGTGCCCTCAAAGTAAAGAAGTTTCTCCTTAAGTTTAGTTCAAACCTTCTGTCTTCTGGTTTGTGTCTGTTGCCCCTTGTCCTGGGAACCCAGCCTCATCCTCATGACCTCCACCCTTTAGCTATTGATCAGCATTGAGAAGCTCTGGTAGCAGCTGTTTCCAGATTCATGCTCCTGAAGCCATGGTGATTGGAGCACTGCAGGTTCTCCTTGCCTGTGCCCTAGCCACAGCTTCTTTTATTCCAGGGCTCCATATTTTAGTGTAATAGTTCACTTTTCTTTTTAGAATCATAGAATCAGTCAGGGTTGGAAGGGACCACAAGGATCATCTAGTTCCAACCCCCCTGCCATGGGCAGGGACACCCTGCACTAGATCACGCTGGCCAGAGCCTCGTCCAGCCTGGTCTTAAACACTTCCAGGGATGGGGCCTCAACCACCTCTCTGGATAACCCATTCCAGGGCTTCACCGCTCTCATGGTGAAGAACTTCTTCCTCACATCTAGCCTGAATCTCCCCATTTCCAGCTTGAATCCGTTCCCCCTAGTCCTATCACTACCTGAGATCCTGAGAAGTCCCTCCCCAGCCTTCCTGTAGGCTTTCTTCAGATACTGGAAGGCCACAATGAGGTCACCTCGGAGCCTTCTCTTCTCCAGACTGAACAGCCCCAACTCCTTCAGTCTGTCCTCACAGGAGAGGTGCTCCAGCCCTCTGATCATCCTCGTGGCCCTTCTCTGGACACGCTCCAGCACGTCCACATCCCTCCTGTAATAGGGGCTCCAGAACTGGAGGCAGTACTCCAGGTGGGGTCTCACCAGAGCTGAGTAGAGGGGGAGAAGCACCTCCCTTGACCTGCTGGTCACACTTCTCCTGATGCAGCCCAGGATCTGATTGGCTTTCCGGGCTGCAAGCGCACATTGAGAGCTCATGTTGAGCTTCTCGTCCACCAGCACCCCCAAGTCTCTCTCCTCAGGGCTGCTCTCCAGCCAGTCCCTGCCCAGCCTGGATTTGTGCCTGGGATTGCCTCGACCCAGATGCAGGACCCTGCACTTGGTCTTGTTGAAGCTCATGAGGTTGGCTTGTGCCCACCTCTCCAGCCTGTCCAGGTCCCTCTGGATGGCATCCCTTCCCTCCAGCGTGTCCACTGCACCACACAGCTTGGTGTCATCAGCAAACGTTTTCAGTCACACTTCCTTTCCAAGGTGTATTCTTACATGAAAATGCCAAGGCTTGAAATGCTTTCTGTCCTACAGCTTCTGTAACTGCAGAGGTGGCTCTGGCATGCAGCTGTGGCAGTGGGAACAGCAGGTAGGAAGCTTCTTGCCTCTTAAGGTGCATAGGCAGTGGCTGTTCTCGCTCCTGTATTACTGGTGTTCAGATTCGTTGAGTAAGCTCCCAAGGAAGGCTAAATAAAGCAGTTATGGCATCCCTCTGTCCAGTCTCCTACCTCCCTGTGATTAGAGCAGTATTCAGATGGCTCTGGGTGCTCCTGTGGTTGCACCCAGGCAGCACTGCCCTAAGCTGGTGCTTTGAAAACGGAAAGAACAATTTCATGCAGCAGGGAGAACTTGTGCATAGCTACTGCAGAGCAGGACATGGTCCTATCTGCTCTTAGCCTCTCTGTGCTACACATTGGCCACAACAACCCCATACAGTGCAACAGGCTGGGGTCAGAGTGGCTGGAGAGTGGCTAGGCAGAAAGGGACCTGGGGGTACTGGTTGATAGTAGGCTGAACATGAGCCAGCAGTGTGCCCAGGTGGCCAAGAAGGCCAATGGCATCCTGGCCTGTGTCAGGAACAGTGTGACCAGCAGGAGCAGGGAGGTCATTCTGCCCCTGTACTCAGCACTGGTTAGACCACACCTTGAGTCCTGTGTCCAGTTCTGGGCTCCTCAATTTAAGAAGGACATTTGAATGTGTCCAGAGAAGGGCAAGAAAGCTGGTGAGGGGTTTGGAGCACAAGCCCTGTGAGGAGAGGCTGAGGGAGCTGGGGTTGCTTAGGAGGAGGCTCAGGGGAGACCTTCTTGCTGTCTGCAACTACCCAAAGGGAGGTTGTAACCAGGTGGGGGTTGGTCTCTTCTCCCAGGCAAGCAGCACCAGAACAAGAGGACACAGTCTCAAGCTGTGCCAGGGGAGCTTTAGGCTGGAGGTGAGGAGAAAGTTCTTCCCAGAAAGAGTGACTGGCCATTGGAATGTGCTGCCCGGGGAGGTGGTGGAGTCACCATCACTGGAGGTGTTTAGGAAGAGACTGGATGGGGTGCTTAGTGCCATGGTTTAGTCGATTAGATGGTGTTGGGTGATAGGATGGACTCAATGATCTCAAAGCTCTCTTCCAACCTGGTGTGGTCTATTCTATTCTATTCTATTCTATTCTATTCTATTCTATTCTATTCTATTCTATTCCAGTAAATCTTCTTGAAGCTACTCTTGCCATGCTCTCAGGGAAGTAACATATTGAGAGAAAAATATCGTGGAAGCTGTATAACATTGAGTGTGGGTTTGGGTTCCTCTAAGCTGAATGGAAGCACTGGGTAAGCCACTTCTGAAAAGGAAGTGCACTTGAAGCAGCTCATGCATTGCATAAGGAACCAGGCTGTGCACCAAAAAGCTCTTAGGAAAGAGATGCCATACACACATTTACTGCTGCCAGACTCGGACCAAGAACATGCTCCCGGCCTTGGAGACCCACCCATCATATGGGAGGCAAGTTATGCAGCGAGTTGCATTGTTTATATGGAGGTTAGAGAAGCCCTGAGGATCAGAAGGAGTTAAACCTACTAGGTCATGTGTTGACAGCATGCCTCAACAGTCAGTTCTGTCTTAAGCAGAGCCCAAATGTACCACGAGAAGCTGCATGAGAGGAGCTGTATATTTAGATACCAAACCAGAGCATGTGGTGCAACTGGGAAGGTTGTGGCTTCTTGCCACACAGAAATATTTGGAAGGGAGCTTTTTGGGTTTTTTTTTCTGCTGGAAAACAAAGAGATCTTTTCTAGGGAGAGGACAAAACAGGTGGAGGAGCGTGTTTTGGATGATGGCCATCCCAAAGGCCAAGAGATTGAACCAGAGCTGAAAATAAGCAAAAAGCAATCTCAGAAAGGACCAAAGTGCTCTCATGGCTGGTCTTGAGGGGGAGCATGAACGGATGAAACTCCACTAGCAGCTTTCTGAAGGAAACCCAAATTCTTTGCATATTTCTCCACCTAGGCTCAAGCCACCTGCTCTGCTTCCCTGGCAGGTTTTTGTTCCATTTAATGGAGAACTGTTTGGTTCTGTTGGTCTAGATGAGGGAAGAAATAAATTGCTGGTTTTGGCACGGCACACAACTTTTGTGTCCTCTGGTGCCACAGGTTTTTAAATGTGACTGAAGAATAGGTGTCCCATGTCAGAGCAGGGAGTCATCTGTTCTGTGTCCTGTCCCAAAGAGAGACCAAAAGCAATTCTGGGGAAGACTATTTGAGTGAGACAGAGGTGTGATGGTATGTACCTAGCTCCTGCCTAGCAGTGGCTCAAGGATTTCCTGAGGGGAAGGCTTTTGTTTTTAATGGAATTTCCCTCCACAGATTTCTCCAATCACTTTTTAAATCCCTGTAAGCGATGAGCATCCACAAATCTGCAGAGCAAGGCGTTGCACAGCTCCACTGCTTGCTGCTGGCAACGACCTCTCTTCTTCTTGGATCTGAACTTTCTGTCCACTAGTTTCAGTTGATGCTCCTTGGTTCTTGCACTGAGAGATAGCGAGGAAGTGTCATACAACTACCAGATCAAGTGACAGCCCTTGCCCCCGTGTGCTTACCATCCATCTTGTAGGCCAGCTGTAAGAGGCACATGAAATAAGATGTGGGAAAAAGGATTGGGAAACCATGACCTCAGCATAGCGCTGCAGAGGCTACAAGCCAGCTGTGTAGCCGTTAGTGAGGGAAGGAGGCTGTTTCCACACGGTAGGGATTACTCTGCTGTCCCTCTTCACTCTCCCTTCTGGAATAGGTTGCTTTTCCCCTCTGCTGGGAGCAGGTTCTTCTTTGTGAGCACTTCTTCTGTGGCAAATATCAGTATTGCTGCAGCATTTGGTGCTTTCCAGCTAATGTGCTGAGCACTGGCAGAGAAAGAATTGATGGGTGGATTATAAAGCCACCATCACATTTGTGTCTTGGAAGTAAAGGTGTTAACTATTTCTGACTTAATTCACTCAGGTTGAGAGGCACCAAGGGATTGAACTTGAAATACAGCAAATCAATAATATAAACTCTTTGAGCTTTGTGAGCTAAGAATAAACAGCAAGCACAGATCGAGTCGAATGAACCTGTGCAAAAGGCACGGGGGAGATGTAGCAGTGGTGTGCTGTTATTGCAGGTCAATAGAGGCTAGATAATGTTTGGCTTTCATTACTGATTAAAAAGATTTCCTTGCAAATGTTATGAGATTAACACTGAGCTTTCTGTGTGCACTGAAAGGGTAATGTTTACAAACGAGCATCCTGCGTTATCCCGGTGGAAACAGGAATAACGGGGCTGCAAATATTGCTGCCCTGGCTGGAGTTGGAGTGGGTTCCTCTGCCTGAGTCATGGATGAAGTGGGCACATGCAGTGGGAGGACCTGCTCCTGGTGATGATGTTCAGCTTGTGTGACAGCCTGGTGTGTGGATGTTTGCAGGAGCCCCTGGGCTGATAATGCTCTGTGCCTGCCAACAGCAACAGGAGCCTTTCCCTGACTCAGAGGGATGCAGGACTCCATCAGCTTTTGGGCAGACGTGTTCCATTATACCAGCAAAACTCCAGTTATGGCTGAGGAGGCAATTTCATTACATATGCCTATTTTTAGGTGCTTATAACTCAAAAACATTACCCTCTTGGAGGGAATTTATCACACTTGTTCTCAGCTCAAAGCTGATATAGAAGACTTGGCCAGTCTCCAGGTAGCTGAGGAACAGCTGCCTGGGATATTTCCCAACTGTGTTTTTCACCAATTAAGAAGTTTGTTTTCACACAATTTGGAGGACTTTCCCCCCCCCCCCTTTTAAGCTCTTACCTGGGTAGTATGCTATGTACAGAACACTGCACTTTGCAGCTCCTACCTTTGGTCCCAAAGCATATTTATTCAGAGGTCTCAAAGGCATTTCTTCTCCTTGAGGAGCAATCAGAAGATATATTAGATCTAGCAACGTTTAGTCTATCTAAATCTAATGTATAGCTCTATAAAATCAGGAGCTGCACACCCTGAAACAAAAATTGCCTGCCTTTATTGCCATGACTGTACAGAGAAAGAAAGGCAGCACAGACTGTGCTGGGCAGTCAAGCTATGGCTGCTCTGGTGCCAAAAAACCAGCACTTTGTGCCTTGTTTTTTCCCAGAATCTCAGAATGGTAGGCGTTAGCAGGGACCTCTGGAGACCATCTGATTCAACCCTCCTGTTAAAGTAGGGTCACCCAGAGCAGGCTGCACAGAATGGCATGCAGATGGGTTTGGAATGTCTCCAGAGATGGAAACTCCACCATCCCTCTAGGCAGCCAGTTCCAGTTCTCTGCCACCCTCATATTTAGATGGAACTTCTTATATTCAAGTTTGTGCCTGTTATCTCTTGTCCTGACACTGGGCACCATTGAAAAAAGCCTGGCCCCATCATCCTGACACCCACCCTTTAAGAATTGATAAGTTTTGATAAGATCCCCCTCAGCCTTCTCTTCTCTAGACCAAAAACACCTCATATTCCTCAGGTTTTCTTTTGAAGAGTGATGTTCTAGTCCCCTAACCAGCATAGTATCATAGTATCAGTCAGGGTTGGAAGGGACCACAAGGATCATCTAGTTCCAAACCCCCTGCCATGGGCAGGGACACCCCACACTAGATCAGGCTGGCCAGAGCCTCATCCAGCCTGGGCTTAAACACCTCCAGGGATGGGGCCTCAACCACCTCCCTGGATAACCCATTCCAGGGCTTCACCACTCCAAGTGCCGGGTTCTACACATTGGCCACAGCAACCCCATGCAGTGCTGCAGGCTGGGGTCAGGGTGGCTGGAGAGTGGCCAGGCAGAGAGGGACCTGGGGGCACTGGTTGATGGTAGGCTGAACATGAGGCTGCAGTGTGCCCAGGCAGCCAAGAAGGCCAATGGCATCCTGGCCTGCATCAGGAAGAGTGTGGCCAGCAGGAGCAGGGAGGTCATTGTGCCCCTGTACACTGGACTGGTTAAGTCACACCATGAGTTCTGTGTCCAGTTCTGGGCTCCTTAGTTTAGGAAAGATGTTGAGCTGCTGGAAGATGTCCAGACAAGGGCAACAAAGTTGTTGAGGGGTTTGGAACACAAGCCCTACGAGGAGAGGCTGAGGGAGCTGGGGTTGCTTAGCCTGGAGAAGAGGAGGCTCAGGGGAGACCTTATTGCTCTCTACAACTCCCTGAATGGAGGTTGTAGCCAGGTGGGGGCTGGTCTCTTCTCCGAGGCAAACCGGCACCAGAACAAGATGACACAGTCTCAAGCTGTGCCAGGGAAGGTTTAGGCTGGATGTTAGGAAGAAGTTCTTCACAGAGAGATTGGACATTGGAATGGTTTGCCCAGGGAGGTGGTGGAGTCACTGTCCGTGGAGGTGTTTAGGAGGAGACTGGATGGGGTGCTTGGTGCCATGGTTTAGTTGATTAGATGGTGTTGGATGATGGGTTGGACTTGATGATCTTAAAGGTCTCTTCCAGCCTGGTCTGGTCTGGTCTGGTCTATTCTATTCTACTCTACTCTACTGTACTCTATCTTGATACAGTCAAGCTGTCTTGACACAGTCTCAAGCTGTGCCAGGGGAAGATTAGGGTCAACGTGAGGAGAAAGTTCTTCACCGAAAGAGTTACTGACCATTGGAATGTGCTGCCCAGGGAGGTGGTGGAGTTCCTGTCCCTGGAAGAGTTCAAAAAAGGATTGGACGTGGCACTTAAGGCCATGGTTTAGTCAGTCAGGAGGTGTTGGGTGATAGGTTGGACTGGATGATCTCTGAGGTCTTTTCCAACCTAGGTGATTCTGTAATCCTGTTTCCTGTGTCTCTCCCTTTTCCCACCAGCAGCATGGTGGTTACACCAATACATCCCCAGTGTTGTTCTGCTGGGCTGGAGATTTCTTGCAGTGTTATGGTAAGTGAGGCTCCATCACAGCTGATTTATATAATTTTGCCCATATTTCTGTGACCCTGGGGTATGTCTGCAAACAAGAGCTTCCAGCTGGCTGAAAGGTAGGGGAACAGAGCCTGTTTGTCAAATTAAGAGCCAAATATGTTTGTTCTGAGAGAAAATTTCCCTCTGCATTGAGTTTACCATGGCTCAGAGAAAAAGAAACCTTTCTTATCACTCAGCAGAAATCTGGGGCTCTTTGGAAACTGCCTAGACTCAGAATTTACATGTTTCTCTGCAGAGAGGTGGACAACCAAGGCATTCAACAGCTGAATATTTCCTTTGAACATATTGTTTAAAACTGGTCTGATTTTTCTCTGGATGTTCTGAAGCAAACCCTGCAGGCTGGGAAGTCCCTTGTCCAAGGCAGAGCAGCTAAGTCTCTAAGAACAGTGCTGGGTAGTTCTAAAACTGTTTTCCATTCAATGCTCTTGATGTGTTCTAGCCTCTGTGCTGGTGAGATACTGACCCACTTCCCAGCTGTGATAAGATTGCTGTGTGGCCAATGGCCCTGTGAGGGTTTGTGATGGAAAAGGCATCAAACAAGAGTCCTCTAAACACTTGTCTGTGGCCTTCCTAGAAATAGTGCTGCAGGAAAGGATGCTTAAAGGGATTTGTTCAGGCATAAATTGGGCTTGCAAAGTGTGTTTCATGTTCCCCAAACACAGAAATATGTGTATATGAAGGGTACAGGCAGGTTTATCCAGCAATACAGAATAGAGTTGTTTCAGTTGGGAAAGACCTTGGAGACCATTGAGTGCAGCCATCAACCCAGCACCACTCTGGCTATTAAACAATACCCCAAAATTCCATGTCTGCATGTTTGGGTTTGGGTTTTTTTTGACATCTCCAGGAATGGTGACTAAGGAGAGGATATGGCTGTATGGAGAGGACTAGGCTAGGATGGGCAGCCACAGTAGGGAAATGAGGCTAAAGGAGGTGGGCTGGTTAGTGTTTTCTCCCCAGGTTGCTTGTATGCTTTGGAGAGCAGAGGGACAAAAAGCTACCAACAACTGTGGGGTGCATACTCAGGTGGTTTCTGGTCCAAATACAGTGACCTGCAAAAGAGTGACAAATGTCAGTTAATGCTCCCCAACCAGGCCAGGATGGCAGAGCAGGGAGTCTGGGCAGTACCTCCCCAGGTTTGCTGCTGGCTTGCTTATTTTCAGGTTGAGTCCAGCTGGTGGGAGGTCATTGCCCCTTCCTGTAGCTGAGCCCCTGAATGGGAGATGAAGCATGTGCAAAGGGCAGGAGAGGACAAATGCTTCTGGGAGAAGATCAGGACAGATAGTACAGATAAAATACACAGCTAAAGAAGGAAGTAGAATGCTTTTAGCAGGGAGGTGGTGGAGTCATCATCCCTGGAGGTGTTAGAAAACTGTGTAGGCATGGCACCTTGGAGCATGTTTTAGTAGGTTTTGGGGTGTTAGGTTAATTGTTAGACTCACTGATCTTAGAGGTCTTTTCCAACCTTAGTGATTCCATGATTCTATGATCAATGTAACCATGGAAGTGCTCCCACTTGGGAAGAGCATGGGGCTAATAGTCTTCAAGAAGCAGATGCAACAGTCATCCATGAATTAGAGGTGGGACCACACAGCATTTCAGCAGCAAAGAGCAAGAGAAGGTAAATCACAAAATCATTTCAGCTGGAAAAGACCTTCAAGACCCTTGAGTCCAGCACCCAACCCCACCATGCCAAATAAGCCACGTGCTGAAGTGCCTCTGAAGATCTCCTTCAGATCACTGCATAGTGCAGGCTGCCAGATACATTAGGGAGATGAAAGGATGGCACACTCCTCATCTTACCATCAGTGAGGAGAGGTACAGCCCTTGCTATCACCAGGTCATGCTATAGGCTCGATTTGCCTATTGTATTTTTAGTCTGGAGAGTCTTTCTTATTTCCCTGTTAGGATCTCCAAAGCTACCTGTGGTCTTAACTCAATAAACCCCCTTCAAACGATCCAGGGGGTTCTGATAACTGAATAAAACCCCTTCAAATGATCCAGGAGGTTCTGATAGCTGAATAAAACCCCTTCAAATGATCCAGGAGGTTCTGACAACTGAATAAAACCCCTTCAAATGATCCAGGAGGTTCTGATAACTCAAACCCCCTTCAAATGATCCAGTAGGTTCTGATAACTCAATAAATCCCTTCAAATGATCCAGGAGGTTCTGATAACTCAATAAACCCCCTTCAAATGATCCAGGAGGTTCTGATAACTCAATAAACCCCCTTCAAATGATCCAGGAGGTTCTGATAACTGAATAAACCCCCTTCAAACGATCCAGGAGGTTCTGATAACTCAATAAAACCCCTTCAAATGATCCAGGAGGTTCTGATAACTCAATAAAACTCCTTCAAATGATCCAGAAAGTCCTGATAACTCAGTAAACCCCCTTCAAATGATCCAGAAAGTCCTGATAACTCAGTAAACCCCCTTCAAATGATCCAGAAAGTCCTGATAACTCAGTAAACCCCCTTCAAATGATCCAGGGAGTTCTGATAACTGAATAAACCCCCTTCAAATGATCCAGAAAGTTCTGACCACCCTCCAGGCAGGTGCAGAATGGAGACCCAGGAAAGCAGGGTATTTTTCCCTTGTAAAGTCCCACTGTGAAACATATCTGAGAGTTTCCTCAGAAATAAGTATCCTGGTTTAGATTAAAAGGTCTTGCCAGTCTGGCTGATGTTTGCAAGTCTGTAAGAGTTTGTTGGGGCAGCCCACACACTGGCTTTCACTGTGAGAAGTTATTCCTTGCCAAGTGTGTTCTCACCTGTTAGGTGAGAAATTTAACTCATGGTGTCAAAATCCCAGCATATAAAAATGCTGGAGGGGAGCAAGAGGCTGGAGCAGTGTGGAATCACAGAGGTGTGGAGCCTCCACCTGAGAGGTTTAGAATGCATCTGGCTCTTTTTGCTTGCTTTCAGTTGTGTCAGACTCAGGATTCAGTTCAAGCAGTTATCTCTGGGTATGAGGACCATGTGGTGATTTTCCATGGCATAATCTCTTTCCCTAGCTTTAAATTTTTCCCCCTTATTATTATTCTCCAATAAGCTGACACTGCTTATAATTTGGTATCAAATGGATGTAAATTTCAGCTTGCATTTAGCATGAGCCAAGGCAGAACCAAAGATTTCTGATGGGTTTGGGTGGGGTTTTTTTTGCTACTGAATTTTCTGGGACCAAACCAACATATTTCTTGCTTTTAATCCTGCCCTGTCTTCCTTTGGCAATTGTGATTTCCCCACCTCCCAGGAATAGAACTTGAAGAAAAGATTTGTGTGGCTGCTTGCAGCAGGAATCAGTACTTTTGCAGCACCACAGAAAAACCACCACAAATCTGCCTTTCCCTACTGGAAATGTCTCTTTGCAGATGGCTTGATTTTTATTATCTTTCTTCCCCCCTTCTCCCCTAGAAGATACCATTTGGGCCATCAGCCATCTCAGCATTTTCCATGCAGTTCTGCTAGGTATTTTTGTCAGTCTCAAATCAAACCAGTGCCAGATGGAAGCCCCATGCTCTTCAGAGATGATCATTTCCAGCATTCTTCTGCAAGGTTGTATAACATATGTCCACGAGAAATTAAAGTGCTGTTTGCTTGTATGAACTGTGCATGCTCCAAGGGCACAGAGAAGGTGAAGAAAATAACTCTTCTGTGGTTTTAAACCCAATTAATTTCCCTACAGTGAAGTTATATTAACATTTAGATTGGTTGCTGATTTGTTGAGGATGGTTTTATGGCTAAAAACACCTGCATCAGCCAAAGCAGTCAGAGAATCAGAGAAGTGGTTTGATTGGGAGAGACCTCTGAGATCATTGAGTCCAACTGCCAACCTAACACCACCGTGGCCATTAAACCATGTCCCAAAGTGCCATTTCCACGTGTTTCTTGAACACCTCCAGGGATGGTGACTCTACCACCACCCTAGGTAGACTGTTTCAGTGCCTCTTGACCACTCTTGCAGTGAAGAAATTCTTCCTAATAGCCAATCTAAACCTCCCCTGGCACAATTTCAGGCCATTTCCTCTTGCTCTGACACCTGTCATGAAACACAGTAGAAAAAGGAAGGACTTTGCCGTTCAAAATCATAGTCTTTACTGTCAGGAGGGTGCTGTGTGACTGGTTTGGTGGTTTTCTTGTTGTTGTGGGGTTTTTTTGCTCTGTTTTGTTTTGTTTTCCCCAAAACATACTCAATGTTATTTTAATGCTATTCCCATCGAGACCCATGGGAGCTGACTGCTCACTTCTTCCTCAGCTGGAGGAATTTCTGTGCTTTGGACTGGACTTTTAAAAGCATTTTCTGTATGGGTGTAGTGAGCAGGCTGAGATTGCCAGTGCTGGCATTTGGATGCTCAGGTCTCATTAACTGAATAGGAACACAACATCCAAACCCCTGGACTACCTCTGAGAGGTCTGCTGGGGCCAGCTGCCCCAGGAGGCTGCCGTCCTTGCTAACCATGCTCTCTCCCGCTTCAGCACTCAGCCTCCCTGCCCTCTGCAAGCTTGTCTCCTTTCATTTCCATCCACACATTGGGTCATCTGCTATTTAAGTACAAATCTCTTTGCATTTGTTTGTGTGTTTATTGAGCAAAGTATTACATATGGTCATAAGAGCTATAAAAAAAACCACCAACACTCAAAACCTAAAAAAAAAAACCCCAAACACCTAATATTTAAGCTACTGAAAGAAACAGGAACTGCAAATAGCTGCAATAAACTGCAAATAAAATGGGCAACCATCCCTGTTCTGTGAAAATGTGGGGCTGATCACTTCACAAGACCAAGGAGATCAGCCATCAAGTGTTCATGCATGCACAGAAAGCATTTAACTTTATTTACTGGGGGCAAAAAGCATCTGATCTTGGTAAGCTTTCTCCGTGGTAAGCTGCAGACTTGGGGATGTGTGGTTGGAAAGCTGCATTTTGGAGAGGGACCTGGTATTGGTTGACAGTCAACTGAACATGAGTCAGCAGTGTGCCCAGGTGGGCAAGAAGGCCAATGACATTCTGGCTTGGGTTAGAAATGTGGTGGCCAGCAGGGATAGGGATGTGATCATCCCCCCCCTGTGCTTAGCGCCGGTGAGGCCACATCTCGAGTGTTGTGTTCAGTTCTGGGCTCCTCACTACAGGAAGAACGTTGAGGTGCTGGAGCATGTCCAGAGAAGGGCAACAAGGCTGGTGAAGGGCCTGGAGCACAAATCCCCAGAAGAAGAGTATGAGGGACCTGAAGTTGTTCAGTCTGGAGAAGAGGAGACTTAGAGGGGACCTCATGGCTCTCTGCCACTACCTGAAGGGAAGTTGGAGCAGGGAGGGGGCAGCTTCTTCTCCTTGATGACAAATGACAGCACCAGAGGAAATGGTTACAAGCTGCACCAGGGGAGGTTCAGGCTGGATGTTAGGAAATATTTCTTCACTGAAAGGGCTCTCAAACATTGGAATGGTCTGCCCAGGGCAGAGGTGGAGTCACCATCCCTGGGGGGTTCAAGCAGCGTGTGAACCTGACACTCAGTGAAATGGTTTAGCGTCAAGCCTTCAGTGCTGGGTCAAGGGTTGGACTGGATGATCATTGAGGTCTCTCCCAATCAGATGTATTCTGTAATTCTGTGAAAACCAACACCTTTGTGCTAATGTAAGTAAAATTATGCCTGTCTGCTTTTGGGGCAGGCAAGAGGAGCTCGTGGCATCAATTACTTTGGGCTACCCAATGGGTGGTAGCTTGTTTGGGAGAGGTAATTAGGTTGCCTGCAGACATGCTATGCAAAACTTCAGGCTGCTTTCCTAAGGAAAAAAAGTCTTGTTGTGATCCTGCTGTCCTTCTCTGCTGAACTCTTTGGTCAGCTGCAACAAAACTGGAGAAAAGAGCAGAGGTTGCAAAACGTTGGCTTCCTCCAGGTTCCCAAAAACAGATAGCTTGGCAGAAGCAGAGGCTCCTGCAGGAGAGATGGCAATGGGAGCTCAAGTCATCTTAGACAGCTAAGTACAGAGATAACCACACCTGTCATCTTGGATCAGTCACCTCTGCAGTGGACAGGTTTCTCACTTTGGGGGTGGGCTGATGCAACTTCAAGTCCCTGAACTAGAAAGGGACCTAAACCTGGAAGGTTTCAGCGTTGGGTGACCTTCTGACTTTTTCTTTACGATTGGTACATCCCCCTGGTGAAACCCTCCCAGGAGGACAATGTGAATTGAGAAAAGAGAGTAGCATGGTTTTGTCTGCTCTGATTTTCCACTGATCGTTGGAGTTATCCTCAGCTATTTTCAGACATTGTGCGGTCTGCCACTCGGGAAAGCATCAAGAGTTTGGAGAGGAGGGAATTGCTTGGTTGGGAGGAGGGAATTGCTTGGTTGGGAGGAGGGAATTGCTTGGTTGGGAGGAGGGAATTGCTTGGTTGGGAGGAAGGAATTGCTTGCTTGGGAGGGCTGTTCTGCAAAGGTGGTTTATTTCAATACCCCTGTGCTTTCCAGGACTGTTTGCTGGGTCCTGAGCTGTCAAATGCTAGGTCAGGTGTTTTGGGGCTGTCAAATACCACGTGGAAAGGAATTGTGAGAAGACAACTGACATTTTGCTGTGCATTTGGAAACTCCTTTGAGAAGCTGGGAGACTGGGGGCCCTCAGTGGACTCTCTGGAAATTAGCTTATTACTTGACTATTAAGCGTATTGTGTATGCCAAGTAATTAATTTTTACAGCAAACTTGTCTAGGACTTGGGCAAAGGAGCAATTAATTCTCTGGAAATAGATCCATTATCATAATTGCTAATGGATGCAAAACTCCCTCAGACACAGATGGACAGAAAAATTCTTTCATCTCTGTGATTAGGGCACCTGAAAGCCAGGTCCAGCCTGCATGACAGATAGCTAGCCCATTAAAAATCCCCAGCTAACTGTGGCTGCTGAACTCAAGCGTGTTAGGTGGAGGATAGGTGGAGGAGGGAGCACCAGTGACTCCTTCCTCTTCTCCTACAGCTAGCTCAGAGAGCACCCACCCCATTGCCTTTTCCTCTCTGTGGGAATGTTCTTCTCGGGGGTATAACTGGGATTTTCCAGCCGACATCCGCAATCAGGGGATGTAACGCTGTGAGCATTTCAAACTAGAGAGGTCTTCAAACCCTTGATGTTGTGCAGACCCAGCGTGTCCCGTGCTGAGAGGGAGGAGTGTGGTCTCTCCCACGAATACCAACCAAAATCAGACAAAAGAGGGGTTTGTCTCCTTGCAGCCCAACAAATTGTGGTTAACCAAAGGAAGCAGAGCCTTGCACGGGACAGAATAAAACCTTTGCTCCCTTTGTTACCGGCTGACAGCTTTGCTGCATCATTCTGCAACAGATCTTATATCTTCAGCTTGATTTGTGGTTGAAAGGACATTTGGGAACTTGCAGAATCATAATTAATATTTCATACAACCCAACCCTTGAAAAGCAGCTAACAAAGAGCACTCAGTGCTGTGCAGCTGCCAAATGCTGCCCAGGGACTTTTGTGCTCCACGGGCACGAGCCTCTCCCTGTCTCCAGATAGCATCCTCAGGGCCCAGGCTTTGCTGCCCAGCATCTGCAACTGGCTAATGCACTACTAGTGAAGGATGGGAAGGGGCAAAGGGAATAGAACAAGAGGCTTTTATGCAAGTTGATCTGTTGCTATTTAATCTACAGTGACAATGGCATTGTTAATAGAACATGGGGAGGATGATGAGATGGGCCAGACCTCAGGCCTGAGTGCTTGTGATGTCTGGGAACACAGACAGTGCTCTTCTGGTCTGTTCAGCATTTCGTGAGCACCAGCACTGTGCTTCTGGAGCATCTTCTTGCACAGCATTGGGTGACATGGCTGATTTTTTTAATTGAAAGTCTAATATGATGTAGGCAAAGCACAGATCCAGCCCTGCTTTTTCTAGCACCTAGTTAACAGCATAGGAGAAATGAAACAGAGGGGACTGGAGCATCTCTCTCAGAGAGAGGCTGAGAGGCTTGGGGCTCTTTAGTCTGGAGAAGAGCAAACTGAGAGGGGATTTTCTCAATGCTGATCAATAGCTAAAGGGTGGAGGTCATGAGAATGGGGCTGGACTCTTTCCATTGATGCCCAGTGATAGGGCAAGGGGCAATGGGTACAAACTGGAACACAGGTTTCTCTTGAGCATAAGCACAAACTTACTTCCTTTGTGGCTGTTGGAACACTAGCCCAGGCTGCCCAGAGCAGTTGTGGAGTCTTGTTCTCTGGAGACTTTCAAACCCCACCTGGACACATTTCTATGCAGCCTGATCTAGGTGAACCTCCTTTAGCAGGGGCATTGGACTAGATGACCTCCAGAGGTCCCTTCCAACTGCCACCATTCTGTGACTCTGTGAGAAAAGAAATGACTATTTTTAATTTGTAAAATACCAACATTCTTGGATGGAAGCTTGTTTTCCTTGTGTTTATGTACAACAGCACATGACAGGGCTGTAGTCTGGAATGAAGATATCTAGTTTGGGTGAAGAACCATGAGAGCAGCCCATAAGCAGTGTTAACCACTGTAATGTGGCCCTCCCCTCCATCAGGAGGAATGGACCTGCAATTAGAGTTGGTGGGAGATGAGCCAGTGAGGCTGCTTCACGCACAGGTAAGCGAGCAATGGGAACAGCTGTGCAAGTGTTGCGGGGTTTTGGTCCTGCATGACAGATGAGATGCAACCAAAACAGCTCTCCAGAAGTTGATGTACAGCATCAGAGGCTGTTGTGTAATTAAAATGAATCCCAGCCCTGATGAGGGTGTGTGTGGTCTCCACTGGGTTAGAGCAAGCCAGAATATTCCAGTCCCAAGCAGAGAACCAGCTATTTATATCGTGAATGTAGTTGCACCTCTTTCCAGAAACCACAACACAGGGATGAACTGGCCCAGAAATGCTCCCACAGAGGTTGGGCAGCCAGCAAAATATTGATTGAGCCACGTGATGGAATATGAAGAATTACTTTCATTAATTTGGCATGGCCGTGGAGGCTCAGGGGGCGGGAGAGCTTCATCCCAGCTTTCCTGGTGGAGGAAGCAGGTTCTCTGTGCTGCAGGCTTGCAGCCCTTTGGGATATGGCAGCATTTGGCAGTAAGTAATGAAATACTAATTGCAAAATCACAGAATGGCAGTGGTTGGAAGGGACCTCTGGACATACCCAGTTCACCCCCTGTTAAAGCAGGGTCACCCACAACGGGTGGCAGAGGAATGTGTCCAGGTGGGTGTTGAAAGTCTACAGAGGAGACTCCACAACCTCCCTGGGCAGCCTGCTCCAGGGCTTAAGCACCCTCAAAATCAAGAAGTTTCTCCTTAAGTTCAAGTGAAACCTCCTGTGTTCCAGTTTGTACCTGCTGCCCCTTGTCCTGTCACTGGGCACTACTGAAAAGAGCCTGGCCCCTTCGGATGGATGGATGGATGGATGGATGGATGGATGGATGGATGGATGGATGGATGGATGGAAGCAAGGATGAAAAACAGATGGATGGAGAGTCTTAGATGCTTGGACACCCACGTAGGCACTCATCTGCCCCCCAGTTGATGTTGAAGGTTGAACTGCACCATCCAGCAGAAGCAACAATCCTGTAATTAGCTGTAATTAATATTCTGAAGTGTCATTATCAGGTTCTGCTTAAATATTAAGCAGTGGTAGAATAGAATAGAATAGAATAGAATAGAATAGAATAGAATAGAATAGAATAGAATAGAATAGAATAGAATAGAATAGAATAGACCAGACCAGGTTGGAAGAGACTTTCGAGATCATCAAGTCCAACCTATCACCCAACACCATCTAATCAACTATACCATGGTGCCAAGCACCCCATCCAGTCTCTTCCTAAACACCTCCAGGGATGGTGACTCCACCACCTCCCTGGGCAGCCCATTCCAATGGCAAACCTCTCTTTCTATGAAGAACTTCTTCCTAACATCCAGCTTAAACCTCCCCTGGTGCAGCTTGAGACTGTGTTCTCTTGTTCTGGTGCTGGTTGCCTGGGAGGAGAGACCAACCCCCAGGTACAATTGCAGGTACTGGAGTCCTGCAATTGTGAATGTTATGAAGTAATTTTCTAGGGCATATTTCACATGGATTAAAAAGATATCTTCTTTTCCTATAAAGCTGGAAAAACCTTTTGTTGAATCCTGCTTAAGGTGAGTCCAAGCTAAGTATCTACACTATGTAAAATAAAGCAGCATAGTCGGGTAGGGAAGGTGGATTCTTTAAAAAGCATCCATTTAAAGCATTGCACATTAATTATGGATGCATCCAAGTCTGAGCAAAGGCCACGTACTGTAGCAAGCTGGGTTCAGTACTTCTAGTGAAGCAAGAGAATTGACATGGTTTTCCTTGACTGTACGACCAAGTAGAGATGTACTGGCAGTATTTGGAAACAAAGATAGGTCAAAGTGGAATAGAATAGAATAGAATAGAATAGAATAGAATAGAATAGAATAGAATAGAATAGAATAGAATAGAATAGAATAGGATAATAAACCAGATTGGAAGAGACCTTCAAGATCATCGCGTCCAACCCATCATCCAACACCATCCAATCAACTAAACCATGGCACCAAGCACCCCATCAAGTCTCCTCCTAAACACCTCTAATGATGGCGACTCCACCACCTCCCTGGGCAGCACATTCCAATGGCCAATCACTCTATGAAGAATTTCTTCCTAACATCCAGCCTAAACCTCCCCTGGCACAGCTTGAGACTGTGTTCTCTTGTTCTGGTGCTGGTTGGCTGGGAAAAGAGACCTGGCTACAGCCTCCCTTCAGGTAGTTGTAGAGAGCAAGAAGGTCTCCCCTGAGCCTTCTCTCCTCTAGGCTAAGCAACCCCAGCTCACTCAGCCTCTCCTCATAGGGCTTGTGTTCCAAACCCCTCACCAACTTTGTTGCCCTTCTCTGGACACGTTCCAGCAAGTCAACATCCTTCCTGAACTGAGGGGCCCAGGACTGGACACAATACTCAATATGTGGCCTTGAGGAACAGGCACTAGCCCCTCCTCTACCCATAATCACACCACAGGCAGGGCTCTTAGTTCTGGGAATTTGGGCCCATGATGCTTCACAGTTATCAACAAAATGATTTTGGGAGCTCTTTCTGGAGTGTGGTAAGCACGTTGCCTTTTTAAGTGGGAACTGGCCTTCAATCAGCTGAGAATGTTATTGACCACAGGAAGCTATTTCAGTACTTTGGGATCACAAGGAACCGTAGAAAAAGTCATAAAATGCTTTCTTCACACAGTGATGTTTTATGTTGCTTCCTGAATCACTCCGAGGAGAATGATTGAGTTGCACAACCCTTTCTTAGAATCATAGAATTGTTTCAGTTGGAAAAGACCTCTGAGATCATCTTGTGTTTGTCCATGTGCATCCTCAGCAGTTTCCAACTTTAATTTCTTGCTGGTGGGTGCTGGCTTGATGTCATTGCTGACCTTCACAAATTCCTAGCAGTGCAGTTAAGGCGGCGAGTTTGGAGAGCAAATATTTCTGCTAGACATAACCTGGTTTTCCTGGGGAATAAAGCTACCCAGATATCATATTGGCATTTCAAAGTTCTGGCTAGGTCAGGAAAAGGAAAAACCCAAAAGTGTGTGCTGGGCATAGCTCAGAAGATGAAGGAGTAGGTGCATCACCTGTGGAAGTGAACGGATCAGCGCTTCATTACGGTAGGCATTGAGGAACTGAATCGGAAGTCATTAGTGAAGAGCTCTCAGTTCATCCCTTCTTCAGGAAGAAGTAGCTCTTCTAGGTATCCTTAAGGGAAATTATTCTTATAACATTGCTTCAGTGTCAGCAATAGAAACTGGGTTGTTTCTCAAGAAGTATTATCTTGCCACACTAGACGTCTGTAGGTACAGGTGTATGTAACTCTGCTCAAAGAAGGGAGTTTGTAGTTCATTCAATTCCCTTCCTTTCCCCCCCCCCCCCCTTCCCCCCAACTTATTGGCTGCTGCTGTTACTTTTAATGATCTTTTAATGGAAAACCAAATATGACAATGTGCTGTACTGATTAACACAGTGAAAAGGTCCTTAAAGTCCTAATAGTTAAATGGGTTTAAATTTAGGGGGATGAAATCACTTGTAGTGTTGATCTCAGCCTGTTTTGCAAGTGAGGCAAGTTCACTTGCAAGAACAAAGCATCTGTCCCTCCTGTGCACATTACTGATGTGTTTGGCTTCTTGCTGCAACAGTAACTGCTGTGATTAGTAATTGAGCCATTAACCACTCAAGGTTTACATTTAAAACCCTGTGGCTTCGTGGTGCCTGGGCAGTGGTGAGGAGACACAAGGGCAGGTAGCAGAGTGCCCGCTTGCTTTGGGTGAGCAGTGAGCCCCTGCACCTGTCTGGGTGGTTGCTTGGGTGATTTTATTCTTTTGGGAACAAAACTATTGCCCCAAGCTGGCAGGCTGCTGGGGTTTGGTGCTAGTCACTAGGTGGCAATGCTAGCTGCAGGCACACAGCAGCCTACAGAACTGCTCCCCAACCCGGGCAGGCTGCTCAGAGAATCCACATCCATGAGTCCCTTGCTATTAGGGGACAGCTGTTTCCTGAGGACAGGACAATGAGGTTGAGCCTGAGAGCTCTCTACAGAAGGAGGTAGGTATGAAGATGTATTCTGTGCCCCTGGCTCTGCCACTGATCTAGGGTCAGGCAGGGGGAAAAAAAAAACAGGGCCAAAAATCTGCTGCTGGTTGGATAAGACGGTAGGTGGCAAATCCTCATCTCCCTGTCCAAAAGCAAAGGGATCCTCAGGCACAAATCAAGCCTGCTTCCCAGCTGGTTCAGGGCTTGTGACTCCCTGACCTTTCCCTATAAAGACAACACTGTGACCTGTGGCTGTGGAGGAGATTTTGCTAAGGTTGGCTGATAGCAGGTGCACAGCACATGCCTGAAAAACTCCTGGTGCTGGGGAACCAGGCTTGAAAATGCTTCTCAGGAGAAGGAAGTGGTCTGAAGAACTCAGGCAGCATCTTCTCCATGCTGTAGATAAGGGAGTTAGATGCCTCCAAAGTGTGTATTGCTGTATGTCAGCACCACTTTGGCAGCTCTCTGCCTGCTGGCACTCCTGCCTCGACAGGACGTTGCTGTCATTTGCTAATAGCAGCGTTCAGTCTGTGCCTCCAACAACAATCTGCTTAGCTTTCGTCTTGAGAAGACAACAGTTAAGTTGCTTGCCTAGGAACATCTGTTTGCATGAAGGTCAGTGGAGTGTAGTTTTGGAACAAAGGTTGCTTCAGGACTGTGTGTTTAATCTGCAGTGATGTGGTAGCTGAATACTTCTGAGGAACCCTCTCTTCCTATTCAAAGCAACCTTTTGTTTAGGTCAAATGCAGCAATGATATCAAACTTCCCTTTTGATTTCCCACCCCTCTCCCCCCCCAGTCACTAACAAATTATTGATTTTCTGAGTGTCTTCACTCCAAGAAGGATGTTGAGGTGCTGGAATGTGTCCACAGAAGGGCAAGGAAGCTGGTGAAGGGTCTGGAGAACAGGGCTGGTGAGGAGCAGCTGAGGCAACTGGGTATTTTTAGTCTGGAAGAGGCTGAGGGGAGACCTTCTGGCTCTCTACAACTCCCTGAAAGGAAATTGTAGCCAGGTGGGGGACAGTCTCCTCTCTAGTAAAAATTATAGGAAGAGGGAAAATGGCCTCAAGTTGCATCAAGGGAGGTTTAGGTTAAATATTAGGAAGAACTTCTCCACTGAAAGGACTCTCAAATACTGGAACAGACTCCCTAGGGAGGTGGCTGAATCCCTACCCCTGGAAGCCTTGAAATGAAGCAGAGATGTGATGCTGAGGGATATAGTTTAGCACCAGCCTTGTCAGAGTTAGAGAATGGTTGGGCTCAATGATCAGAAAGGTCTTTTCCAACCAAAGCAATTCTATGATTCTTCAGTTATTGCTGTCTATGAGTTTTCCCACATCAGCTTTGCAGTGACTCTACTCTGATGTTACACTCAGGAAGGAGCAGTACCCCAGCAGAAATTATCTGTTTCTCTCCCTTTTATATAGGATTTAAATGCATGCATCCATGTTGATGTCCTGAGGTCATTAGTCACAGAAACATTGGTCTGGAGGGAGACCTTAGGAGCCCAGACACTGGGTGGATATGCCATGCTCTCCACTGGTTCCCTTCTCTCCCTCCTGACTTCTTTCTGATGGGTTTGAGAAGCTGGAGGAAATGGTAGGTGGGAATATAGCAGCATCATGTATGAGATGGGTGTTCAGGGTGTTCCTCTACCTCTAAAAGCCTTCTTGCTGGGGGAGGTCTCTGCATCACTACGCTCCTCAGGGAGGGTGACAGCTGCCACCAGCTGAAACCATTTGGGAGGTGGCATGGAATCTGCTTGGCTAATTATGAAAGCATCTTCTGTTGTACTACAGCTCTATGTGCAAACGTACCAGGGGTGTCCTGGAAACATCAAGTGCCACCAATAAGTAGAACTTTTGAAGGAAATTTGGAAGTCTCCTGGATTCCTCAAGCTGCTTTTGGTGGAGCACTTCCTGGCATGCCCAATGAAATCAGCCATTTTGCAGTGCTCTCCACGTTGATGCACACATGGTCTTGTGGTGGCAGCTTTTAAAAGCTGTTTGTCTCATTAAAGTTCACTTAACTCATTTCTGAAATGGGAAACTTTTATGATTAATGACTCGTGGTAGTTTGCTTTAAAGAAGACGCTTGCTAATCAGGTTTGGGTCGTTGGTTTGTGGGGTTTCCTCCTCCTCCCCCTCCCCCAATCACTGCTGAGGCTCTGTATTACTGCCTTAGTTATGCCACAGTGACAGCAGTACTTGGTACCTCAGGAGAAATAATTGGTAATGATGCAATTGGTGCCTACAAGAGCTGTGTCTGAGGAGCAATTGAAAGCTACATGGCTGTAATAACAAAAGACAGGGAGAATGATGGTTGGTGAGTTTTTCAGCTTTAGCATTGAAACTCTTGTTCATTTTAATGGAGATCTGGCAGGCTGAAAAGCTTAAGATCAGGACTGCAAAGGATAAGTCACGTTCATCTTGACTTGCTTGCTTTAACCTTTGTGAGTGCCTCTGAGCTGCACTGACATGTAAATAACACAGGCACTAACCTTGCCATCGTACATGGGCTCACAACTGGAATCATGAGCCAGAAATAGCAGTTTCTCAAACAATTATTTCTAGACACACACAAGTGAGCATGACAGCGCTGGGGATGTTATCACTGTGAAAGGGCATCACAATCGCAGCTCCCTGGGTTTTCACAGCACGGATGCTGGAGTGTGGATGCAGGGTTCAGAGCATGGTGACCTCTTTTCTCCTCCCCGAGCCCAAGGAGAATGTGTAAGGAATTAATCCTGGGTCTTACAACATCTCATGCCAACTGCAAAATGCTGTGACCGATTCTGATGATGTCCCTGGATGGTCCATGGTCTGTGGTTTCAGCTTCTATTTTCAGCTGTATTCAAAAGCTCTCATCCTGCACCTGGATCCTGCTGTGGTTTGGGGGAAGGTGCAAGAGCAGCTTCCCATGAAGGACAGTTGTTACTGCAGCCCTAGGCCCTGCCCCGTGGACAAGACATGGCCCAAGGATCACCCCCAGCTCCCTCCTTAGCCATGAACCTGCTAAATCCCAAGGGGGTTACTCCTCAGGGCCAAAACCTCCCAAATGCATCTCGTGGGTGAGAAGTTATGTTCATCACTCTCTCGAACCTTAGAAGTGAGCAGCCAGGTCCTGTTTACCAAATCCACTTACATCTGTGTGAGACAGAGATTCCTTTGTTAAAACAATGAGAGACAAAATCCTGTCAGAGCCTGGTTCTCTAAAGTCATAGAATCATAGAATTGTTTGGGTTGGAAAAAGCCTCTAAGATCATTGAGTCCAACAGTTGACCTAACACTGCCATGGCCATTAAAACAGGGCTGACTGCCATGTCTACACATTTTTTGAGCACCTCCAGGGATGGTGGTGTTCACCTCCACCACCTGCCTGGGCAGCCAGCTCCAATGCCTGTCCACTCTTTCAGTAAAGACATTTTTCCTAATACCTAAACCTCCCCTGGCACAGTCTTCAGATGAGCTTGTTCTAAGAGGAAACCACTTTGTTTGCTCCCCCTCCACTCCTTTCATGCCTTTCCCCCTTTTTACTTGTCTCCTGGTTTGTTGCTCCCCCTCCACTCCTTTCATGCCTTTCCCCCTTTTTTACTTGTCTCCTGGTTTGTTGCTCCCCCTCCACTCCTTTCATGCCTTTCCCCCCTTTTACAAAGCTGCTGGCTCGTTGTGATTCCCTACTTTGAAGATAGTTCTAGCAGGCTACTCCTCTTTGTGTATTTGCAGTGACACCTTCATGCAATACTTCACTTGGTTATCTTTCAAATGACAGGCTTGGCCCGTGCAGTCACACTCCACACCTCTCCTCTCCCTTGGAAAAGGAATCCTACGAGTGTACTAAAGTAAGAAGTGCTCAGAGAGTGACTCGGAGGAGTATAAATAGCTCGCAAGCGAAAGCAGCACCTGCCATCTTTGCTGTGTCTTGCACTTCCCACAAATCACTCGGGCGTGCTGGGTCTGATCACAGCTATTGTTTGTGCTAAGCTTCCTCCTACTCCTATAATCCTCCTATTTAAATGGCTGGGATATTTTGCATATGGGAAGGATTTTTGGGGGATATAAATGGCAGCCAAGCATTTTGCGGACATGACATTGTACGTGCGCGTGCTCTGCCAAGGGCAGAGAAATGGAAACATCGACGAGCGCCACGCTTTAAATGGAAAGGATGTGGCTCTTTTGAAAGTGCCTCCAGTCACGCCCTTTGATGCTTATTGCTTCTTTTAAGGAGCTGCTGCTGCTTTCCAAACATAGTAGCTTCGGGTCCCCGTGTCGGTCTGACAGGATCTGTGACTTTGGGTGGGCTGGTGGGTGCTGGGCTGTTGCCACGTTAAGCCTGGGGCAGTCTTGAGCATATCAGCCTCTCCGTGTCCCACTGCCTGACGTGTGCCTGCCCAAGGGACAGCAGTGTGCTTTGTCACCAACTCAGCTGTCCCCATATCCATTACTGAGAAGGCCAGCAGGGTTAGGGCTGTGTCCCTCAGGGACTATTCCAGAGGCAGTTCAGTCCCAATTACATGGTGGTGGCCTTGCAAGAGGGCTGCCTTCTGCCACTGGCTGCCTTCTGCCACTGGCTGCCTTCTGCCACTGGCTGCCTTCTGCCACTGGCTGCCTTCTGCCACTGGCTGCCTTCTGCCACTGGCTGCCTTCTGCCACTGGCTGCCTTCTGCCACTGGCTGCCTTCTGCCACTGGCTGCCTTCCCATGCATCTTTTCTCACACCATGGGGATGTTTTCTCTGACCATGCTTCCTGCAGGAGGGAGCTGAGGCACAGCACACCCCAGCCCTTTGTGCTTCAAATCAGGGGAGGGGATGCCCCATGATTACAATTGGTTGACACTGGAATGAGAGGGTATAGCAGAGGGCTACAAAATTATTAGGAGACTGGAATACCTCTCTTATGAAGAAAGCATGAGGAACTTGGGGCTCTTTAGCTTGGTGAAGACTGAAGCGGAATCTTATCAATGCTTACCAGTACTTAAAGGGTGAGTCTCAGGAGGATGAAGACAGTCTTTTTTTCAGTGGTGCCCAATGACAGGACAAGAGTAACAAGCAGAAGCTTGAACTCAGGAAGTTCCATCTAAACATTAGGAGGAGCTTCTTTACTTTGAGGGTTCTGGAGCACTGTAACAGGCTGCCCAGAGAAGTTGTGGAGTCTCTTTCTCCGGAATCAGGCAAAACCTACCTGGACATGTTCCCGTGCAACCTGCTTTAGGTGAACCTGTTTTAACAGGGCAGTTGGATTAGATGATCTCCAGAGCTCTTTTCCAGCTCCTAGCATTCTGTGATCAGAGAAGAATGAGGGGAAAAACATACCACTTTTAAAATGAGAGCATCTAACAGCATGAGGCTGTTCAGAGCAGCTATGGACAGTGAGAGCAGCAACCTGACGGGCAGTGATTGATCGGGGTGTCCTAGGAGGAGTGCCTGCTGTTAATGATGCCTCTTATTGATGGCCTCTCAGGGCTTTACTGCAGAGAAAGTGCTCTAAAAGAGGGGTGCACAGCAGTCAGAAGTGTTGGAGCCAATGCTTTCTACACAGATCCTTATAGACAGGACTGTGAGGCTGGCTCCCTTGGAGCAGCTCCCCTGCACTCAGGAATGACTTGAAGAGCAAAGCACTGAGCAGGGGGTGGTAAGCCCCTGATGTCCAGGGTATACTGATTGCTCATCACAAACATCTAGCTTCATATTTTCCTTTTTTTCCTCAAAGAAAGTTGCATTAGTTGAACAGAATAATCACAGAAGGGTTGAGACTGGAAGTGACCTCTGGAGACAGTCTAAAGCAGCGTCACCTAGATGAAATTGCACAGGATGGCATGCTGTCCAGGCAGGTTTTGGAATTCTCCAGAGATGGAGACTTCACAATCTCACTGGGCATCCTGGTCCAGTGCTCCAACAGCCTCAGAGTAAAATTTTTCTTTGTGTTTAAATGAAAGCTTGATCAGTTCTCCTAGCCTAGGCACTGGGCGCAACCCCTTCTCGCATCATTCTTCTCTCCATTTCTTTGATGGAGATAAAGATGTTAGTTTTTCCCACACTGAGCCAGTAACATGAAACAGAGAAGACTTGGACTTTTCAGCTCAGTTCCTTTTCTCTGTTCTGTAAAATCTGCTCTTTCTGTAAGCCTCCTCTATATCCTTAAGTTTATGGCCATGAATTTTCCCTTCCAGCCCTGAATTAAACTCCTAACAGTATTGGTCCAGCCTCTGATGCTTTCCAAAGATGTTTGTTTTATTAGGCTCTAATATTATTTGTTTTCTTCCTTTTTTTAAAAAGAATATATCACTTCCTTATTTTGTATATATATTAATCTTCAGTTTTATAAAGTGGGAAGAAGGCCAAGAAGGCAAACGGCATCCTGGCCTGCATCAAGAATAGTGTGGCCAGCAGGAGCAGGGAAATCACCCTGTACTCATCACTGGTTAAGCCATACCTTGAGTCCTGTGTCCAGTTCTGGGGCCCTCAATTTAAGAAGGACATTGAGACTCTTGAACGTGTCCAGAGAAGGGCAATGAGGCTGGGGAGAGGCCTCCAGCACAAGCCCTATGAGGAGATGCTGAGGGAGCTGGGGTTGTTTAGCCTGGAGAAGAGGAGGCTCAGGGGAGACCTCATTGCTGTCTACAACTACCTGAAGGGAGGTTGTAGCCAGGAGGGGGTTGGTCTCTTCTCCCAAGCATCCAGCACCAGAACAAGAGGACACAGTCTCAAGCTGCACCAGGGGAAGTTTAAGCTGGAGGTGAGGAGAAAGTTCTTCCCAGAGAGAGTTGTTAGGCATTGGAATGTGCTGCCCAAGGAGGTGGTGGAGTCCCCATCCCTGGAGGTGTTCAAGAGGGGATTGGATGTGGCACTTGGTGTCATGGTCTAGTAGGCATGAGGTCTGTGGTGCCAGGTTGGACTTGATGATCCTTGAGGTCTTTTCCAACCTTTTTGATTCTATGAAGTGGTAGAGTCTCCATCCCTGCAGATGTTCAGAAAACATGTAGCCATAGCACTTCAGGACATGGTTTAGTGGGCATGGTGGTGTTGGGTTGGTGGTTGGACTTAATGACCCCAGAGGTCTTTTGCAACAGTAATGAATCTGTAAGTCAATAGCTGGCACAAAATGCAGATGCCTGGGTTAGCTATGCCTTTTGAAAAAGCTTTAGGTGTCTGTTTGTAAGTATTTGTCTGCTTTGCAAAACAAAACAAAGGCCAAGTTGCTCCTTTAAGGTCTACAGAGACTTTAATTTAGCTCTTGACATGATGTATTCAGACCATTTGGCATTTGGTTGGCAGCTTGCTCTGAGGAGCATAGATTTTATTGAATGCACTGTTTGAGCAAACCACTGCTTCTCTGTTGCTGTGTTTTCCTTCAGACATGGCCAAGGTAATTTTTGTATGCCTTTGCAGGTATCTGCTGAAAGGAGAGATGTGTAGAGCTTACCTGTGCTAGTTACTGTTGTCTGCCATATCAAGTATGGTTTAGTTCTACTTCAGGCTTAGAAACTGCACAGCCCAAACCTCCTGAAGCACCACCATGAGGGTCTTCCTGATCTTCCAATGTTTAATCAGACCCTGAAGCCTACCCCTTTCGGTGGGACAATATTCCAGCTCATCAAGACTTTTCTTCCTGTTTCTGCAAGGTGCTAAGGAGTATCTTGATAGTTCCTCCAGCTGCAAATGTGCTGGATCATTTGTGGTGGTGTTGTTAGGCCGAGGAGCGGAGCTGTGGCATGCAGAGAAGTCAGCTGGGGGGGGTGGGCGCTGGGGGCACCACCCCCTGCTGGGCACTGGCAGGGAAGGTAATGTTGGTTGCTATTTAAATCAGCAGCAGATGTGTTGATAGGCCCATGACGTTCCTCAAGATGGCCTGGGGAGCCTGAAGTTTCTAAATGGTTCTTCTTCTGACTTCTGTTAATTTTAGCCTTGGAGTGTATACAAACAGAGAAGCATTTGTCTCTGCTCCTGATCCAGAAGGATTTCAGCCCCATCCCTGCTGGCATATTCCTTAGAGAAAGGAAAACACAAACCAAACCAAGCAGGGCTACAAAACAGCAATAGCTATTAAAAGATGCTTAGGGAGCATCCAGATTGGAGGCACAGAAAGCCAGATCTTATGGCTATAAATAATGTATCTGTAGATATCATAGTGCCACCAGAAAGTAGGAAGGATATCCACCTAGGAATCATTTTAGAAGGGAGAAATGGGGAATAGGGAAGTGAGCTTGAAACACTACTTCTTAGTGCTGCTCCAAGGCAGTATCTAAGAACAGCTCAGGAAGCTGGCATGAGAAGAAAAGATCAAGTTGTAGCTACACTGGATAGCTGTTGCCAGCACCAAGTCTGGGCGCAGTCCTGCCTCAACCCAAATGCCACGGGTTGGTGTGTCCCAGCGCTGCATACAACATGCCTGATCTGAATGCCCCATTTAGCTGCTGCTTTGAAATGAGGCAAGAGGAAAACAGTAAAAAAAAACCCAAAACTCCATTATGTCAATATAATTCACATGGAGCTTTAGAAAGAGGTTTTAAATGCACACAAACCAGTTTAAACTTCTTTCCCTTTCAGAGCCATGACCTCCCAATGCAGTTCTTTGAACAGGGAACATCTCCTAAAGCATTTGTGGTTTTCTATAAAGGATGAGCAGGCAGAATCCTCTTGGGCTGGCAAGGCAAGGACCTGCACTTGATGGCAGTTTGAAGGAGAAAGGCTGTAGTTGCATACTCTTTCTTGAACAAATCCAAATCCCCAAACTTACCTGAAGTCTGCTTTGTAGAAATGTCTCCAGGTTGTGCAGTGCCTGACTTTCAGACCTGAAGCTTTGCTTCTCCTCGAAGATCAAGCTGGCTACTGTCACAATCAGCCACCTCATGCAATGGGAATTTAATGGGTCATGAGGACTCAAGCAAATCAAAAATCAAAAGGGAAAAGTCTTTCTCTATTCTTTGCTTCTGCTCACCCAGGGCACTGTGCATGTCATTCAGATCAAAACTTGGCTGACACATGAGAAATACCAGCTGCCATCTGATTAAGACATGCGAGAGGTTCGTGAGGTAGCTACAAGTTCATCTCAGTTGGAAATGAAGGGGAAGTCTTAGAGCTGCATGGTGCCATGACCACAGGAAACAGGAGAAATGGTGCAGAAGTGCTCAGTGCAATATAGGTGAGCTTCATTTTCTGATCCAGGGCAAGCACTGAATCTAACTCATGTCTCAGTGAAGGAAATGCTAGAAAAATCCCATCAGATGCAGCTTCAAACTGATGAAGTTAAAGAGAACTGAAGCACTTGGGATGAACGGCATAGAGCTATAAGGGGAAGGCAGCTTCACGAGGGAAAGGAACAGAAAGTATAGAGGAGTAATATGTTCATGACAGAGGAAAAGCAAGGTATTTTGTGGCTGTGGAATTCTAGCACTGCTTGGTGCATAGGAGTGTGTTCAAATGATCAGAAAATATCTTGCTTTATGCACTGCAGGCTTCTAGCAACGCTTAGAACTTTCTCTTAAGGTGAGTTTCTTGAACTAATTTGCTGTCTCCATTTTCCCTCTAAGGATCCACTCTGAACTTTTACGCATAACTGTGTTTTTAGATTTCTTTGAGCCTCAAAATAGGTCTGAAAAACTGATCACTACATTCCTCTCTGTCTTTCAGGCCTGTAAAAATCAAACACTGATTAATTTTTGCCACGCTTAAGGAAAGTCAGACATGAAAAAAAATGTTATCCTGTGATGCCACTGCATGTGTAAGCCTGCAATAATGTTAGAGCTCTACTTGGCAAGTTTCCATTCAAATATTGCTGTATGTTCTTTTTTTCCTGCTGTTGCTCTATTAGCTTGCTGTGTCTGAAACTCTGGTGTAATTCCAGGGAAGGTTCAGATCGATCATGTAATGCTCATCACAGCCCTTGCCTGCCTATTAAAGAAGTGGTCCAAGGTTTCTAATGTCAGGTCTCCCTTTGCAGTAGGACTTCATGTCCACCTGAGTTTACCTCTGCATTTGAAGCCCAAGTACACATACACACTTTGCCTCCCCAGCCTCCTCTTCAAATGCTCATAGCTCCAGAAAGGGTGGAGTGAGATCAGCCACCACTGCCAGTCTGCAGCTTGACGGAGTCGAACATCAAAACTCCTGTTCCAGCTCAACTTCAAAACCTTTCAAGTTTTAAGACTTGACCAAGTAGCAGAAAGAGTTGTAAAGGGAAAGCTGCAATGCACATGATGACAGGCTCTGTGAAGTAGTGCATATTCCTCTTTAAAAAGTAGTGAGTGATAGCTACAGTTTGGTTTGTGCTTCTTGTTAGTATGTCCATGAGGGGTGTGGGATCACATTTGCCCTTTGATTTGTGCCATGAAAAGCAGAAGAATCGATCCCTGGTCTTTCATATTTATGCTATTACAAACTTTTGGAAATGGGTAAAAACCTGTTTTGACATCAAGGTACATGGTTTCAGTTAGGGTTCCAAATGCTTCCCCACCTGCAAAAGTTCAGTCTGCAGGTGTCTAACAAAAGCTTCTGAGTAAAATGTTTGTTTCAGTTGATTATGCTCCCCACTGCCTTCCCTGGAAAGAAAATGAGCTGCCTGTCATTTTTGCAAGATGATCCTCCTTGTGAGTGTGTACACATTCGTGCAAACTCTGGAAGAGCTGGATGAGGTGAAGGCAAAGAGTGCAGCTCCAGCTCTAATAGCTCAGCTGACATCTTTGGCTTGCAGCTTTCTTCACTACCTTCTGGCAGCCGTAATATGAAAAGACTTCACACAGAACCTCCCAGCTTTTGATTTACCTGTGGAAGCATAAAAGAGAACTAAGGAATCAGTTCAGGGGCACCTGCTTTTCAAGGCTGTCACAGGTAGTGCTCCTACAATATGGTTTCCACCATGCGGTGCTTCAGGCTCTGCTGCCAGGGCTGGCTTCACATGAAAGTGCTGGAAAGCACTCAGGGGTCCTTTATTGCCTTGTGACACTGCCACCTCATATACCTGCAAACCCATGCCCTTCATGTTTGCAGTGTTACTCAGTTTTAGTGTACTGGCCATAAACAGTTATTGGATGTACAGGGGCTGTGGTGTCAGATAGATGCTGGCTGGTGCAAAGGAGATGAGGTTTCTGAGACAGTTGCATCTCACCAAACTTGAGGATACCTCAAGGGTAACCTAAAAAAAAAATAACAATAATATATATATTAAAATGCAGGCTGCCAAGCAATCATCTACTAGAGCTAATCTGGGTAGGATTTTGAGCAAACTTCTTTGTAGGGCTGCTTAGACTCCCCAGCCTTAATAAAAATCATAGAATAATAGATTGATAAGGGTTGTAAGGGACCTCTGGAGTCCAAACCTCATCAAGTCCAATCTCTGCCCAAAGCAGGATCACCTAGGGCAAGCCACACAGGAACACAATGTCCAGACAGGTTTTGAAAGGATTCCACAACTCTCTGAGCAGCCTGGTCCAGTGCTTCTGCAAATCTGTGTAAAAAATTCTGCTAAATGAAGATTTCAAGTGATATTTCATAGATTGTTAAATACTGCAGTGATTCCCATAAACATACTCCACTCACCATGTGCTGTTCATGTAACCACCAGCATCCCCCAAAAAACATTTTGCCAAAATTCACTTATTTCAGAACCACCTCCCTGGACAACCCATTCCAGGGCTTCACCACTCTCACGGTGAAGATCTTCTTCCTCATGTCCAGCCTGAATTTCTTCACCTCCAGCTTCATTCCATTCCCCCTAGTCCTATCACTACCTGATAGCCTGAGAAGTCCCTCCCCAGCCTTCTTGTAGCCCCCCTTCAGATACTGGAAGGCCACAGTAAGGTCACCTCGGAGCCTTGTTTTCTCCAGACTGAACAGCCCCAACTCTTTCAGTCTGTCCTCATAGGAGAGGTGCTCCAGCCCTCTGCTCATCCTCGTGGCCCTTCTCTGGACACCTTCCAGCACCTCCAGATCCCTCTGGACACCTTCCAGCACCTCCGTATCCCTCTTGTAATAGGGGCTCCAGAACTGGAGGCAGTACTCCAGGTGGGGTCTCACCAGAGCTGAGTAGAGGGGGAGAATCACCTCCCTTGACCTGCTGGCCACACTTCTCCTGATGCAGCCCAGGATCTGATTGGCTTTCCGGGCTGCAAGTGCACACTGAGAGCTCCTGTTGAGCTTCTCGTCCACCAGCACCCCCAAGTCCCTCTCCTCAGGGCTGCTTTCCAGCCAGTCACTGCCCAGCTTGTATTTGTGCCTGGGATTGCCTCGACCCAGATGCAGGACCCTGCACCTGGTCTTGTTGAACCTCATGAGGCTGGCTTGTGCCCACCTCTCCAACCTGTCAAGGTCCCTCAGAATTTTTTCAGAATGTTTTTGTTTCAATAAATCTAGGACTTAGAGCCAGCTGTGAGCTTTGCTAGCTGGGAGTGAAGCTCTCAGACTGCATGTGGGGTAGTCTTTGTGCATTAAACCACTACTTTGCAGGTTTATCTAGAGTTGTAAGAGCAATATCTTTTAATTATTATTTTACCTTAGAGACCAAACCCAATGCCAGACTCTGTTACAGAAATGCATGCCTTCATAAGCTGTGCAAAAGTACTGAAATACAGAGAGAAAAGGCCTTCAAGACTGCTCTATTTTAGACTTTCAGTAATCTGGAAGACTTTGATCTCCCAGTGCTAAAAGCCTTGCTCACATCAGTGTGGTGCTGGATCTGGCAGCCTTGATTAGGGTTTGGTTTGCATTTCACAAAGCTTTATCAGCCAGAGGGATCATTGCATAGTAATGTGAGATGGGTACTCCACTTCCCAGGTGCTGAGCACATTCTCCAGCCCAAAGAAGCAATCCAGAGTGCCAGGGTCACAGCACAGAATGCTTGATGTCCATTAATTTTAATTGCTATGATTCATAGTAAATAGGTGAGAGATTCACCATGTCAGTGTGATCATTACCCCTTATCACTAGCATCTGCTTAGGGCTTCTCTGTTGATCAGGTTGAATTATTTAAAGAAATTAAACTGCAATCTCCATGCTATCCATTAGCTGGAACTCTATTTGCATGTAGCAGTTGGGTTTTGGCAATCAAAACCAGGAAGATTCTGCACAGTGCAGTGTCTGCCAAAAAGAAATAAAGAAAAGATCCTCTGTGTAGCACTTAGGGACTGTGTAGGAATAGGAAAGGTAAAAATAAGATGGGGACCAAATTAAGCATCCATTAGAGCAAAGAGGAGCCTGCTACATAACAGCTGTGCTTTGGCCTGGTGTTTGGTGTTAATCTCAGCTGTAAGTCATTGTGGGTTTTGTTAAAACACATGACTGGTAGCAGGGAAATTTGTCCTAGCCTTCCATTAAAACCAGTGGCAGTAGGGAGATGTGTGGTGGATTTGTTTGGACTGATTTTTCTAGGCACCTTATAGAAATGCAGCAACAAAACTTCAGACATAGCCACGCAGTTATTTACTTATCATATTGTACTCTTCTCTCATAGTGCAATAGTTACCTCTAGATGCCAGTATGAATAGAAATATAATTTGAGATGAAGAGCAAGGACTTGTATTAGTGAGACTTTATCATGTCTGGAATCACAAATTGAAGGCCTAGTGCAGGGAGTTTTCCTTCAGATTTAACTGGGAACATACCAGGAACCATCACGACAAAGCTAATTTACACTGGCTGGACTGCTTTAAAGGCATAATGTAAAATCCCTGATTTATAAAAGAGCAGAGTTTGGACCTTTTACAAACCACTGCCTGCAGAAAAGAGAAAATTTCAACTTGAGAATCGGCCAAAGAACCCAGCAAAAAAAATATAATGCACTGAGGAGCAGTGCTGCTACCGTATCTGTGCGAGCTCCAGGATTCCTCAGGGGATCTATGTCTCTGTAGATATTTTACAAGGGTAGGAAAAAAGATGTTCATGACTTGAGTATGTGCTTTATGGACAAACCATACTTCTGTTGGACATTAAGCAGTGGTAGTTGTGCTGTATAAAGGCACTTAGAGTTTACAGTTTCAGGTTGTAAGTGATACCCAGCTCATCCAAGTCTGTGCCAAGTCAGAACCTTCTGGGAGATGTTTTGAGGGGAATAAATACTCTCAGCAGAGGCACAGCTCTGCGCAGCACGTCAGCCCTGCTGTGTCTGTTTCCAGAGAGCGACCCTGAGCTGCAGTTATTCAGAGAGCCCAAGTATGATCTGCTGCCTGCCTCTCTCTGTTGCAGAAGCCTCGTGTTTCACTTCATGCTTGTAGCTTGTGAGACCTTGCTGTGCTTGGGGCGATTGCCTTCGTCCCTCTGAGCAGAGGAGTTCAAGGTTATAGATGATGCTCTATCTCTTTGTGCTGCCTTGCTGGTTTGTTGCCACTTTGTTTGCATGACTCCAACACAGTATCTTGGGAGGAGCATGAAAGGTCTGTAATTAGAACAATTTAATACATTTGACTCGAAATTGCATTCTCCTCACCAAAGAGTCTTGAATATAAACCTTCCCTAAACACTCGAGTGGACAGGGGACACCTAAACAGCATTTGCACAGGACACAGCAGATTTCTTGGTATCAAACATCACTAAATCTTCTCCCTCTGGATATCTCGATTTATTTGGGTGTGCAAAAATTGTTTCTACTTCAGAAACTCAGTGAACACTGTCAGCAAGAGGTACAAGCTCTGTGTCAGGGCTATGGTATCCTGATGCTTCCCAGCTTCCAGTGTTAGAGCTGTAAAGCAACAAGGTGACACTTTACCCTACTGCAATTGGGAAAGTGATGTACAGAGCTACTAGGGCTCAGATTCATATTTAAATATTTGTTGAGCTAGTTAAAATTTTGTTGCAAAACCAGACCTTGTGTGATTCACCCCAAATCCAGAGATGCTCACATCAAAACAAGTAACTGATGAGGATGCCTGAAGACCCCAACCCCAGATACCATCCTCACTAGAACACGTGAGCCATCAAGGCAGCTTTAAAGGTGAAAGCCATGCAAATCATACACAGGCTGCAAAACCCCTTCATGCAAATCCCCTTGTATTTGCATGTACAACACTGTATTTCATTACTGTTTTAACTGACACTTCTAAGCCTTGTAAACTAGTAAGGGGAAAAATGAGCTCATTTCAAAACAGCAGGGTAAGCTTTCTCTGCTCACCAGTAGGTACAGTTTTTCTGCTACCTGCTGAGCTGCTGCCTCCTTCCCATCTTTAGTTTGAGTGTATGGGCCTCATTTGGTCAATGAAATTACTGCTTCTGTAAAATTTAACAGATCTCCTGGCAGAGGTGAGGATGGCTAACATAAGGCAAGCTCACTGTCAGCACTAAGCACAGCTTTTATCGGTGGCCTCTGGTGCTGGAGAGACCTCAGAGCAGGAGTGCAAATTGCCCAGAGCAGAAGTGCAAATTGTATATGTAACACGAAGTCACTGCAAGTCTCTTTAAAATTCTGGGTCTAGGTTGTACTGGACATGCTGGGGCTCACTGGCTACTTCTAACAGCACCAGGACAGCTGAACCCTAGAATCCCTCTTTCTCCACTCCTTCACTTCCAACTCTCTGGTTTCAGTAATTCAAGTTCTACTGGAGAGAGCCAAGAGAAAGTCCAGGGTTTTGATCTTCCTGCAGGTCTCTGAAGTGTTAAAGGCTCAGGTAAAACAACCTTATAGTCCACTACCACCAAAGGGCTTACTGAATCATGGAATAATTTAGGTTGGAAAAGATCTTCAAGATGATCAGGTCTAACCTTGCCAACTTCACCACTAAACCATGCCCCTGAGTACATCTATATCTCTTTCAAGCACCTCCAGAGGCGGTAACTCAACCACTTCCTTGGGCAGCCTGAATCTCCCTGAAACAAACGTGACCCTGTCAGGACAATTCTTTGGCTCCAGAAACAGAATAGAGGTTGTTCATGATGCAGATAGATGCATGGCAGTCTGGAGGAGCTCTGTTCAAAGACTTGGGGTACAGTTTTCTGCTTTGTCCATTACTTAGGGGAAAGTAATTCAAGAAGTGTAAGCATAGAGGTCTTCCCAGCAGCAGCGTTGATCCTGGCTCTTCATTCTTAGCTTAAACACCTGATTTTCCTAATCACACCCGAAATCCACCCACTTGTGTGAGGTGGGATGGGACTTTCCGCCAGGCTGTGGGCCAGCAGAGGTGCTGTCCTGCCTCCTGGCAGCACGACCACCTTTCTCCGGGGGCAGGAGCACGGCTGGGAGCCCGCTGGCCACGGTAAGCCGATCTGCCTTCAGCTGTCCCCGGCGCTGGGCTGGAGCAAAGGGAGGGGAAGGCAGCAAGAATTCGGCTCCGCTAAAAATAGCGGCGGCGCAGCCCTGGCCGCTGCCGCCTCTCCCGGGGACCGGCTCTGGGGCTTCACTGGGCCCCCTTTGCCTGCCCGGTCGTGGGGTAGAAGCAGCGGAGAAGTGTCCAGAGACCACAGGGAAGGCTGTGCCCTGAGCATATCGCATTCCCCTGGGGGTGCCCAGCCCTGCCTGTTTCTCGATGCTCTAGAGGAAGTTCATGCTTGTTCCCCTCTTCAACCAGGCCACTCGGGGGAGTGGGTTGTGGGAGTCCTGCTGCCGTACCGAAGGGCTCTCCCAGGCACTTCGCGGCTCGCCCTTTCCAACGCTTTATTCCCGGCTCCCGAGCAGGGCCGGGATCCAAGAAGCACCAGCTGCATCGGGTTTCCCCCTCCCGTCCTCTCTCCCTCCGCGGCCCGGGGCGGGTCAGAGGATGGGTGCCCTCCAACCACGCTCCCTCCCCTGAGGGCGGCCCCGCTGGTAGGAAGTTTTGTCCCCGTCGAGAAGGACGGGGTGTGGGGGGAGCGGTTTTGTCGTACAGGTGAGAGGAGTTTGGGCTGCTCTTGGGGAGTTCCTTTCTCCTCCTCGAGGGGCGGGGAGGGCAGAGAGAGGGAGTCAGTCCCGTCCCACACCCCGGGGCATAGCAGCAGGACTGGGAACAAGACGGCATAGGCTCTGAGTGTCCCCTGGTCAAAGGCAGTCCGATGTGACTCTTGCCTCCGGGTGTCCCCCCCACGCCATTCCCGTGTCGTCGTGCCCCCCGTCTCACTCCCCCACCCCTGACACCCCGTGTCCCCCTGCTCTTCGCACTCCCGCGACGCCAGCAACAGGCTGCTGGGCTCGGGACCGGGCAATGCCGGGCACAGTCCTGGGACCGGAGCCTTCTCTTATGCAGGATGAGAGGGTGGGAGATGATTCCCCAAGGGGAGGGCAGACTGAGGCTATGCCATCCCCAGCCCGGCGCTTGGGCACAGTCCTAGGGCTGGAGGGCCGCAAGGATTCGCGTTGCCCCCCTCCGTATCATTTCATGGAGGCCCGGCTGAGGAATGGGGAAAGGGATGCGCGGATCCGAGGGGCGCTGGGGGGGGGGGGGGAGCAGCTCTGGCTCTTTGCTACGGGCGAGCGTAAACCTGCCGCCTCTTCTGCAGTGCCGCGGACTCGCGTTCTCCTCCTCCCATCCGCGGCTGCAGCTCTGCTGCTCTATCCCATTATTGGGGGAGGAATCAAAAAGAAATAAACAAAAACCAACACACCCAAGCAAACAACCAAAGCCCACCCCCTCCGCCCCAACTCACGGTACCCCCCTTTCCTCCCACCCCCGGTCGGTGTGACTTCCAGGACCGGCTGCGCTTCTCTGGCCCTGGGGAGGGGAAGCAGAGCTGGGGAGGCGGGGGGAAGGAGGGGGCCGGGGCCAGGCAGACACAGGGAAAATCGCTTTTGTCTCCGGCACGGCGAGCGGCGCAGGGGCTCGGTGCTGCGGCTGCCGGAGCCCCCGCTCACCCGCCCGCTCCGCTCCCCTCCTGCAGGCTCCGTGGCTCCGCGCCGGGGAGCGGGCAGCTCTCAGGCTTCTGAATTTTTTTCTTTCTTTCTTCCTTCCTTCCTTCCCTCCCCTTCTGTTGGTGTTATTTCTGCCTTTTCGGCGTAGAGGATCCCCCCACACGCACGCACGCTGCCCCCCCTGCCTGAGGGTTCTTTGGGTCCAGCCGGAATCCGCGCCGCTGCCGGGGATTTTCCCACCCAAGCTGGGGTCTATGAGCGGGAAGGTGATCAAGCCCAAAGAAGAGAAAGATGCTTCCAAGGGTAAGGCAGGCGCATTCGCTCCGATAAACAGCATGGTCCCCGGCCCGACCGCGGACAGCCCGACCTTACCGGGGCGGGGAATGGGGGGCACCGCTCCGCTGAGAGTCCATAGCTCGGGGGACCCCTGCCCCTAGGCATGGGTGGGGGGAAGCGGTGCCCGGCTGTGCCTCGTATACAGGGCACTGCACCGGCATCCCGGCACGGGGAGTGTGGGGGTGCTCAATGCGGCACCGGCAAAACTATTGCCCCCCACACCGTGGGCAGCCGGCTCCCCGCACCGCGGACCGAGCCGGGGCTCGGCGCTGCAGGCGGCCCCGGTGTGCCGGGGCGGTGGAGCGGGGGAGCCATCGCCATGGAGACGCGGAGCCGGGGCACCGCCGGTGCCGAGGGGCGGGGGTTGCATGTGCCCCCTTCTCCACCCCCAGCTGGGACTGGACTCGGTGGAGGGGGTGCTGCCCCAACCCGGCTGTCCCCCGGGGCCGGCAGGACAGCTGGGGGCATGCAGAGGAAGGGGTGCATGAACGGGGCGAGGGGATACGGTGCATGCGGGGTATCCTTTCCCGGGGGTGCATGCCCCGGGGGGTGCGGGTGCATGCCATAGCCCTGAGGGGGTCCACACCCCCGCGAAGCCCCTCTGCGGAGTTAGGCCCCCGGGGCTGTAGGAGCACATGCGAGAGGTGGCTGGTGGCTCTCCAGCAGTAGTTGTGTGTGTAGGTAAAGCTGTGCATCTCCTCGTCCTACACCTGTGCGGTAGGGCTGGCGCTGCGGGGGTGATACCCAGAGGAAGGGGATGCTCTCGGCCTCCCTGGAAGAGGCAAAACCCGCTCCGTATTCACTAGTTCTGTAAATCGTAACGGGCACTTTACTTTTTTGAGCAGCCTACGAGGCCAGACCAAACCAATTCTTCCCTTCTATTTTTTTTTTTTTTTTAAGAACTTCTTGGTTTCTTGTCGTTGAAAGTTTGTGTTTAACACTAGGTTTCAGAGAACTGTTTTGTTTTGGTTTTCTTCCATGTTTCCTTTCCCCCTCCCTCTCTTTACAGTTCTCGCTCTGTGTTACATTCACAGCCTCAGCGTTTTCATCAGATTTTTATTTTTCACAACACCACACTGAAGTTTACCACTCAGAGGCACTGCAAAACCTTACCTTTTCTTAAACAAACAAACAAAAAAAAAAGGGCTTTTTTGGATTCTTTTTGTCTTCACATTGCTTGATGCTGAATATATATATATTTATGGTGGCCTTATCGATAAAAATGCTCTTTAAATAATTTATGAAGCAACGCAGAACAAAAGATTCCTGCCCTTTCTGAGGAATTATTTTGCACAATCTAGAACTGTGTTATAATCCTGCACAAGAGGAGTTTGCCCTGCTGGTGCTGTAGTTCCTTGAGAGCTTGTGTTCTTTCTTTCTTTCTTTCTTTTTTTCACATCAAACTCAGTCCATTTTGTGCTATGATTACAAGTGTCAGTGTCACATTAGCTCCCGTTTGAAACTGCCTGTGCAGAGGTTTGGGGAGATATGTGTATTTCAGAGCACAGGGGGCAAAGGCATTTGCATCTTCTGGTAATGAGTCAGTAATGGCTTGAAGTGCAAGGATTCCTGTGGTGACAATGTACCGGAAGGTGTATGCTCTGAGGATCCCAAGAGAAACAGCTGATGCTGGTACTCTGCTACCAGGAGACGCTGGGACGCTCCTCGAGCTCCTATACCAAAACTTTCTGCCTTATCACAAAGCAAAGAGGCAGTTTTAGATAAAGCAGGAAGAGCTGGTACGTGTCTGAGGTGGTTTGGCACTGCTGCAGAAAAGTGAGTGATGGCTGTGGTCTGTGAAATACACTTTTTAAAAGGGCCCAGGTACAGTGGCAAGGAGGTGGCATTTACCAGTCAATGTATAGTGTGGCACTTAGCAGTTAAGGTATAGGCTGCATGGCCTTCTTTAGCCTCATGTCACAGACTAAAAGAGGAAATGTTTGTGGTTTGGTGGTTTTTTTCCACCTCTCAACTACCTGAATTTTCCTTTGGTGATTGTGAGTATTAAGTGCCCTTAAAGGGAATGTTTAATTTTGATCTAGGCATAGGAAGAGCATTCTGTGGTTTGGTTCTTTTTTTGGTATTGTTTTTTTTTAATTTAATATAATGGAACTATTTTTCTTTTTTATACCATTTATTGCCTATTTCTGCAGCCATACTGTGACACTAGGTATACTTCAGTCCTGACAGAAGACTGCATGTTCCAGAGTTAGTTAACCACTCCTCCAAAGAACAATGTAATCAGGTTGCATGTGAGACTAGCTTGTTGCAGTGATATATCCATGTGCCCACGTTCTGTAAGCTATATGATGTAGCTTTAATACCTGCTGTAAATGCAGGTGTCCTGGGGCTACATTTGCATAATAGATGTGAAACACACTGTTAGTGAGAATAGTGTCAGCCTTTCTGACTCCTGACCTCTTACAGGGTGGTGCACGAGAAGGAATTTCACTGTAGTTCTCTGCAGGACTTGGGGAGGGCTGTGTTCAGCCCTAATGTAAAGAGCTCCTTGGTCTAAGCCGTTGAGTGGCACTTTCCACAACCAGCTTTTAGGTGGGTCTTTGTGGGAAAACCTGATTTACAGAGCACCTTGAAAGGCCAGGGATTTTGGCAGGATCAGCACAAGTAGTTACTGTCTTGGAGCAGGTGTTTTCAGTTGAATTACCCTCTCTTGCAAAGCCTGTGGTGGTCTCAGTGGAGCTGAGCAGGTGTAAAGCAAGTACCAAAAACTATTTTAAAGAAATATTGCTTGGTTTCCCCCACCCCTACCTTATCTTTAGCTAAAGAGGAGAGTAACTGCTCTCTTCAGAGTTTGTTGTCCTGACTAGAAAAACCAGTGATGACTCTTTTTCCTCAAAATTTGGCTGCTTTTAAAACTGGCTGTGGGTGTTTGAGAGTTAACTGACACAGCCTAAGTAAGTCTTATGAATTAGCATAATGAAGTCAGAGATGTGCACCTTTGCTTTCTGCAAAATGCTCCATTACCTACATTGAACAGTGCAGAAGCATAAGATTATGGCATTGATTTTTATTTATTTAAATACTTTGCTCTGGGTCTTGTTTGTTTGCTTGTTTTGTTTAACTCTGTGAGTGTCAGAGAGCTGCAGGATAGTGCAAGCCCAGGTAGCCTCCAAGCTGCCTTGCGAAGGTAGACTGGGCAGTGTCGTTGCTCCGGAGTAGGAGCTGTTTGTAGTAGCAAGCAGCTTGTTTCAGAGAGCAGCCTTGTCCCAGCTGGTGGTGGTGGCTTCAACCATGGGGCAGGTTCCTGTGTCTCTTCTCACTCTGCAGTCTCTCTGGGATTAGCAGGAGTATGAGAATCTGGGTAACAACAGCTTGGCATTGTGCAGTGGTAGTCTGATGGCTGGTAAGAGGTTTTCTTCAATGAAAGTTGGTTTTGTACTCAAGAAATGGCTGTGTTCCCACTGGCAACAGCACAGCTCTGACTAGTCAGGTGGTCTTCTGCCACGTGGCTGGTGTGCGGAGAGCTACTTGTGTGGCAGGACAGGTGCCTTTCCCCAACTCTCCCTCAAAAAGCTTTAGCTTTGCGCTGTGAGAGCAGTGTCCCCGGTGGGCCTTGAGGCTGTATCAGCACAACTTATTTTGAGTAAAATATTTGTTAACCTTTTATTTGAGGGAGAGGCATGGGGCAACAGAATATAGGGCATTAGGAAGTGAGCTGGGACCTG
Source organism: Picus viridis (assembly GCA_033816785.1). Classification (NCBI taxonomy): domain Eukaryota; kingdom Metazoa; phylum Chordata; class Aves; order Piciformes; family Picidae; genus Picus; species Picus viridis. The sequence goes on from CM066580.1 coordinate 7,304,503, forward strand.
CTGAAGTCCTTGTCCTTTGGATGTGGGCCTTAAGGAGCTTGTGCTGTGTGGTGTTACAGCCAGACTCTTCCCAGAGGCTGCTTTGCAATTTCTGTGGCTTCTCCACGGAAAGTCAAGGGACCGAGCAGAGAATCTGAACCTAAACCCAGGCAGTGGAGTCATCAGTGTTTGTTTTGCTTTTTAGCAGTTGGATTATGTACTGTTGCCTTCTCCTTGAACCAGATACATGAAGTGTCTCTTCCTGCCACTGTGCTCTCACCGCAGGAAACTTCGATAGCTTTGCCCAGAAGTCTGTAAGCAGTGAGAAAACACGGAGTGTGTTTCCTTCTACAGAAAGCAAATTAGGAGGAGTATTTTTGAAGCTGATAGCTTCTAATCTGAGAAGAGCATGTTGAAATAGTGACAGTGAGGGTGAAGGCTTCGGAAGTGTAGGTACTGTTCTAATTTAGTTACAGCAGAAAGCAAAGCACTTTTAAGAAAGCGCTTGGCAGGAGAAATAGAAGTCAGAATTTTGAGGTATCTATTACTGCTTTCCCTGGCTTTATGGGAATATAATATAATGCAGCTTGTGATTGAAAGGTCTGTAGAAAAGCTGACAAAAATAAAGAAGCTGATCTCAACAGTTATATTTCCATAGTACTGAATCATGAGAAAGCAACTTACTTCCACGACTGAAGAAGAACTGTGCAGAGGCAACATGTAAGCTGACCATGTCTTGGTCTGAGTCCACAGAATCAAAATTAGCAGCAAGTGCAGACCCATGAGAGAAGGGGGAAGGGAGCATGGTGCAGGTTCCCTTATCTGCTGCTTGGACAGTTCCTGGGGAGACAGGGCATTTCTTTGTCTGTCAGGAGCTTGGATGCCAGTTCTTTTGCATCCCAGACAAAAAGTCCCACCTCTCTCCACCAGCAGCCACGGCTGGACTTAAGAACTTCAGTTTCTGTTCAGACAAGTGCTTGCTGGCAGCAGACTGGGCCTTACTGTGGTCATTTGATGCAATTCACGTAGGCATCAGAACCTGTGTTTGTTTCCTAAGTGTTTAATGACACTGAAGGCATAGTTAAACTCAATGCTTGTCTTTTCTTCACTTTACACTAGAAATCTCTGTGCCTCCTGTCTGAAATTTGAGATTGCAGATCCACTTTGAATAGATGCCTGCATCGCCCACTGGAAAGTGACAGCCAAAATCTGAGGCACGACCCACCCCATCCTGGATGTTAATGTTGCAGGTTACAATAGATACTCAGCTCTTGGCTGAAGTCCTGATCCATTCAAAATTCCCCATTGACACCAGTGGGAGTTCTCTGTGTCTGCCCATGGCATTGCCTCTGATTAGTGGGTGGTTGTTAATGTGCCCATGCTTGGAATATTTACAGTAACTACCTCCTGTTATGACTCATTATCTGTGACTGGTTTTGGTTCCACAAACTACGGTAAGGCTTTACAAAACATACATTTACAAAAGAAACATCCTTCCTTCTAAGCCCCCAGCTGGTGGCCTCTGGCATCTGTTGGTAAAACATCAAACTGGAAAAAACTGAAGTGGTCTTTGAGATCCAGATGCCAGCGTGTTTGTGCCCCTGCTCTGAAATGGTGTTCAGTGCTAGCTGAAGAAAACCCAAGTAAGGCAGTACATACAGGGACAAGCTCCAAACTCTGGGCTTTGTGATGCTTTTGGTCCTGGTATGACTGCTGTCCATGCCAAAGAACTTGTGCTGTATAGAAGGTAGCAAAAGATAGCATTCCCCCACCCCCTTTTTCTTCTAGAAGAAAACTTAAGAATCGTTGCTTTTTGGCAGACACTAAATCTCAACTTCAAAGGAATAAGCTCCAGACAGATGAAGCCTGGAGGATGGGTGGCCCCACAGAGCATTGCTGGGCTCTGCAAAGAGATGAGTACCAGCATGCACAGCAGAGCATAAGAATTCGTATGGCTCAGGCTTCTGGCATCTCTGGTCTGTGGCCATCCACAGTATGCTGGAGACTGGTCATTGCATGGATTTGTGTCATTTACTGGGAGTTCTTGCAAGGCACTGGTCTCTCTACACTTTGGCAATTTTGTGTTGCCACGCAGTCTTGGGTCAAATTAATGTTAATTTTTCTTCCTCCATTGCTCGTTGTGTGTGATTGTTGACAGTGTGCTTTGGAAAACAGACGGCTCCAGAGCTAGAGGAATTACTTGCCCTGGAGCACAGACCTGGCAAATCCTGTTCCTCTTTCACTGCAAGCAGCAAATCCTTGCTTCCATAAAATCCTCTGTGAATCCAGGTGTGGCCAGTTCTGCATGAACACAAAATATTTGTAAAGCTGGGAGGACAAGCTTCACATCCCAGAAGTTAGGTATTTTTGGACCTGGCTGTTTGGGTTTGTCAGTTATTGTACACTGGGAAGGAATTGCTTTGATTACTGGATGCTTTTACAGATTGGTGCCTTCAGATCTCTTTTGTGGGACTGCAGCTTTCTGAGCCACTTGGATCCCTCTTAGCTGAGACTGGCTTTAGAGTCTGCATGCCCCAAACATTGTTTTTCTTTCCTCAACTATATCCCTTAGCCTAACAAAATTCCATACTTTCCCTAGAACATATCTTGGCTAAGCTGACATAAAAAGACATGTATTAAAAAGCCAAAATGAAGCAACCAGAGGACCATGCTCTTTGGGGGATACTTTATTTTTATTGTGGAGTAACTTGGGTGAAGGGTTTCCTTAAATCGTGTGGTCTAGTTTCTTGCTCAATATTTGCCTTATTTTGCTGAAAGAAATGAAGACAAAAATAATTTGTTGCACCCTCAGGCAGGTAACAAATTCAGTCCTTTCCATGAAGGGAGTGTAAAGTGAGACTGTTCTCCACTTAATTAGTTTTGTGAGGGCAATGTATAAGGCAAGGTCAGAGCTAAGGGAAGAAGGAGCTGGCATGGATTGAACGCTGCTTACGTTATTTGAATAATTAGAGCATCACTCTGAGGTGGGAGGGAGCAGAAGGACTGAAACGAAGTAGGAAGAAGAAATGGTCCTAAATAGCAGTGGGGTTGCCACTGGCCTGGGTTGCATCATGTGTACGCCATTCAGAACTGACTGAACCCGCACTGGCAGTGGTTCATTACCTTCAACGCTGTGGCTGTGATTGTAGCTGAAATGAAGATGTATTTATACAGATTACTCTGTTCTGTGGCCCCAGCCACCTCTAGATGCTTTTCAGCTGAGGCTTGACGTAACTGATACAGGGCTCTGTTGGTTGCTTTAAGAACAAATTGTTTAATCAGTGTTTGATATGTGTGCTTTCAGTAACCACCCCCATTTAGGACAAATTTCTTTTGTCTTAGGGGGATCAGATCAAACTTGCACATTGTGTAACGCTCATCTGACCTGAGTGACTCTTCTCCCAAGTGACTGCATGAGAGGAAATGGCCTCAAGTTGTGCCGGGGGAAATTTAGCTTGGATAGCAGGAAAAGTTTCTTTCCTGAAAGAGTGGTCAGGCATTGGAACTGACCAGCCAGGGAGGTGGTAGAGTCACCATACCTGGAGGTGTTAAAAAACTGGGCAGAGGTGGCACTTTGGCACATGGTTTAGTGGACATGGTGGTGTTGGGTTGACAGTTGGACTTAATGTTCTTAGAGATCTTTTCCAACCTTAATGATTCTACGAGTGGTCCGCAGACGTTTTGCTGGCTTTCTTAAAACGACGGCTTCATCTCTCTTCAGGCTCTCTATTGCCTGCTGGTTGTTCTTTGGACAAGCTCAATTTATAATAATTGTTTCAGGGTGGTGGTTTTTGTTTTTTTTTTTTTTTTTTTTTTTAAGATGCACCTTCTGGTTGGTTTTTGTCTCCCTGCTCATGTTTTTGTCTCCCTGCTCATGTTTTTGTCTCCCTGTTCATGTAAGCTTAAACGACTGCGGCTGGCAACACAGATCTGGGATTTCATCAGCAGTCATGTTAGCACCCATGTGATTATTTTTCTAATCTTCCTCCTCCATCCCTGTAAAACATCCTGTGCCAAGAGGGAAAATACTCATGTGGGTGGGTTGACCGTGGCCAGCTGCCAGACGCCCACCAGGCTCCTCTCTCTCTCTCTCTCACCCTTCTGAGTAGGACAGGGGGAGAAAATATGATGGAAAAGTTCCTGGTTTGAGATGACAGAGACAGGCTGATCACTTACTTAATCACAGACCTGGGCAAAACAACCTTGACTTGGGAAAGGTTACATTATTGCCAATTAAAATAGAGCTGAATGGTGAGAAATAAAGGCAAAAATTAAAATACTTTTCCCACCACTCTCCCTTTACTCCAGGCTCAACTTCACCGCTTCATTCCCAGCTCCTGTACCTCCTCTCCATGCTGCAACAGGGATAGGGAATGGAGGTTGTCACTGCTGGGCTTAGTTGTAACCTCCATTTGTGCTGTTTGGGAACTAGCTGGAGCTGGCCAGAGCTGGCTGGAACCCGCTGTGTCCAGTTTGGGGCATCTCTGAACTCACCTGCAAAGCCCCAGCTGATGCAGTCAGGACATTGTGGAACTGGCTGGAACCATCTGTGTCCAGCTTGGGGCAGCTCTGAACTCACCTGCAAAGCCCCTGCTGATGCTGTTGGGCTGTTGTGGAACTGCTTGGAACTGTCTGTGTCCTGCTTTGGGCAGCTCTGAATTCAACTCGCAAAGCCTTTGCTGATGCAGTGGGGTCATTGCAGACCTTGCTGGAATGGTTGTGTCCAGCTCGGGGCAGCTCTGAACCCACCTTGCAAAAGCTCCTGCTGATGCAGTGGGGTCATTGTGGAACTGGCTAGAACTGGCTGTGTCCAGCTCAGGGCAGCTCTGAACTCACCTTACAAAGCCCCAGCTGATGCAATGTGGCCGTTGTAGAGAGGTCTGGAAACAGCTGTGTCCAGCTCGGGGCAGCTCTGAACTCACCTTGCAAAGCCCCTGCTGATGCAATGTGGCCGTTGTAGAGAGGTCTGGAAACAGCTGTGTCCAGCTCGGGGCAGCTCTGAACTCACCTTGCAAAGCCCCTGCTGATGCAATGTGGCCGTTGTAGAGAGGTCTGGAAACAGCTGTGTCCAGCTCGGGGCAGCTCTGAACTCACCTTGCAAAGCCCCTGCTGATGCAGTGGGGCCATGGGGCTATTGTGGAACTGGTTGGAACCGGCTGTGTCCAGCTCCGGGCAGCCTCAGCATTGCCTCGTAGAGGCTCCTACTGAAGACACCTGGACACAAACACATTGTGGCAGAAGGGGCTTTATGGCTTGGCTTCAGCTTCCGATGATGAAGGTAACCTGCTAATTGCATTTTCATTACGCTGGGCCAAGTGAAAGAGGTTGAACAAGAAATTCTTTCTCTCTTGTGGAAGAAGGTGCTCCTGGTGTGCCAGTGGTTTCACATCTGACCTTAGCAGCTCGAGGAGGAGGAGGAGGTCATGTCCAGAGAGGCTGTGGAGTCTCCTCTGGAGACTGTCAAACCCACCAGGCTGAGATCCTGAGCAATCTGCTCTGCTTTAGCAGCAACATTGGACTAGATGATCTCTAGAGGTCCCTTCAGACCCTCATCATGCTGGGATTCTGTGACAGCCACGGGCTCTCTGCTTCTGGGAGGTTCATGGCAGTTTTATTCCCACGCTTGGTTTAATGACAGAAGTTTAGGAGTTGTGAACAGTTTTTCCCTGCCCCCCCCCCCCCCCCCAGTCTGTGTTTTCAAATCCAGGGGCAGTTAGCAGTGATCTGGGATTGCTTGACTTTTATTCACCTTTTTTCCTGTTCCTTTTGTGCATCAAATCTTCAGAGTTTTGCCTCTTCTGCTGGAGGTGACTTTTTTCCCCCTCAAACGCTAGGAACATTTCTGATTGTTGCTAAATGAAGGGGGAAAGTGCAGGATGTGCTTTCACAGGAAAGATACCAATGAAAGAAAGTATGAAAGAAGTGGAATGAAAAGTGTGACAGAAGAGGGAGTGGGAAGACAGCTGGTAGAAGGAAGGAGCATTGAAGACTGAGCTCCAAGTGGCACCCTCTTAGCTGCCCAGCAGACACACAACTCGAGGATGATTAGGGAACTAGAGCACTGCCTTATGAGGAGAGGCTGAGGTACCTGGAGCTTTTTAGTCTGGGGAAGAGAAGACTGAGAGGGGATTTAATAAATGATGATAAATACCTGAGGGCTGCATGTCAGGATGGAGGGGACAGGCTCTGCTCACTTTCTCCCTGTGATAGGACAAGGAGCAATGGATGTAAGCTGCAGCACAGGAGGCTCCACCTCAACACAAGGGGGAACTTCTTTACTGTAAGGGTCCCAGAGCACTGGAACAGGCTGCCCAGTCTCCTTCTCTGGAGACTTTCAAGGCCTGTCTGGATGCATGCCTCTGTGACCTGAGCTAGACTGTATGGTCCTGCTCTGGCAGGGGGATTGGACTCCATGATCTCCTTGGGTCCCTTCCGACCCCTGACATCCTGCGAACTGGAGACAGAGCTTTCTTCTCTTTGTTTGTGATTTTTGTTACTGTTTTCGTTGGCTGCTTCGGGTTTTTTCCTGCCACTTTTTCAGGAGTTCTCAAAATCTTTGAAGGTGGCAGGCACCTTTTTTATTATCATTGTTTTTTGGTGTTTGTATTTTTTCTCCCCCTCTCACCTCTGCATACTTCACTGCTTCATACTTGGCCACAATGTGTGCTCGAGTAGCTTTGGCTAGATTTTCTTCCACACGTTGTCAGTGTGCTCTCAAATTGCTTACGTAGAAACATTATTTCCCCCCCCCCCCCCTCCCCTTTGGATCTTACATCTGCTGTGGATTTCTGTGCAGCTCACTTTTCTGTTCAGCAGACAGATTTCTCGTGTTGCTGTTGTATCTCAGTCTGCCCAAGCTGCGCTACTCTGCTGCCCTGCGAATGTTAAATTTTTTTAATTGTAATTATACACAGTGTTCCCAACTGCTGTCACTTAGACTTTGGTCCTTTGAGTGCTGCGAGAGAGTAAGGAGCTATGATGGGGCCAATTGCCACTGCAAGCCGTTGTCACTTCTTATGGGGTGCAGAGCTGCAACACCTGAACCGTGAAAGTCTTTCCTAGTGAGACAAAGACGTGGTGGCATTTTGGGGAGTTGTAGGGTTGGTGGGAATTGCAGGTGTGTCCACTTCCTAGGGCCATCAGGGTCTGTGGCTGTTGGAGGCCATCACACAGTGCAGGTGTTCCTTCCTGCAGATGCTGAAGTCAAGTTTCTTCTGACTGTAAGCAGGAGAAAGGTCTCTGCAACCATACTGATGTACAATCAGTGCAGGTTTGTCATGTGCTCTGCTTTACGTTTGCTTCTCGTCTTGCACACGAGTGAACATTCAGAGCCTGCCAAAAATAGCCAACTGTTTTCAAGTGATTGGGCGAGGAGAGCTGGAACAACTTTCATTTGCTGCTCCTCTTCTTTCCTCTTCTTCCCTGCTTTCTGAAGGAAGGATGTTTGTTTGTGGTTTGGGTTTTTAATATATTTAGGAGTTTAATTTATTTAGGAGAAGGTCAATAAGAGGCAGTAAAAGTGAAGTCCAAAGGGATCAAGAGCAAATCTCTTCTAGGAAGGCTACAGGGCCAGAAAGACTGTGATGCCAATCCCAGGAGCTGAGAAAAGATTTCTGGGATGAAGGGAGACCTGTTTCTGTTCCTCTCCAGTGTCAAGATACCTCCTGGCCAGGGAGCCAAATAAAGCAGCAAATCTGTTTTAATGTTGGAGCTGTGGTGATATCTGGCCTGTTGAATTTACAGGCTTCTGTTACTTGGCCATTGGGAAGCTGTGGCTCTTGGGCTGGAACAGGGATTTGAGGTTGTTTTGGGTGTTTGGTTTTTTTTTTTTTTAGTTGGTAGGTTTGGGATTGGGGTTTTGTTGTGTGTTTGGTTTGTTGTGTTGGGTTTCTTTCTTGTGATTTTTTTTGTTATTTGGCTGGTGGTTGTTGTTCTCCCCCCCCCCCCCCCCCCAAAAAAAATCATCAGTGCAGAAACCAGCTTTCAAATTTTGTTTGTGTAATTGTGACTTTGGGATTAATTTCTGTCATGTGATTTCAGGGATGTTGTGAGAAACGAGCTGGTATAAATAACAGCCTTTTCATATAGAGTATCCAAGTAGTAGGTGATGAAAGAGAGAGAGAGAAACTACTCATGTAGTTACCCAAATAGAAGGAGAGAACAGCACCAAAACCAGGAGGAAAGTAACTGGTTTCCCTAGGAATGCATGCAAGAGCAGCAGATGTTTTTGTTTAGGACACTTAAGTGGTATCAATGAATGTAGAGGAGAGCAAAATTATGCAGAATTATGTGAAAATTGTCAGTTCTCTATCATGGTATCTTTCAGGATTTAAACACTTGTGTTTTTTTCCCCCTGACTGGGACATAAGCAAAACCTCTTTGAAGCTACTCAGGGGGGAAAAAAGGCAGGCTAGAATTATTTAAGGAAAAAGACCTGTCAGGTGTTCTATCTGTGTCCTTATACAATGCAATACAATAAACCAGGTTGGAAGAGACCTTCAAGATCATTGCATCCAACCCATCAACCAATCCAACCCACCCAAACAACTAGACCATGGCACCAAGTCTCCTCCTGAACACCTCCAATGATAGTGACTCCACCACCTCCCCGGGCAGTCCATTCCAGTGGGCAATCACTCTCTCTGTATAGAACTTCTTCCTAACATCCAGTCTAAACCTGCCCTGGTGCAGCTTGAGACTGTGTCCTCTTGTTCTGGTGCTGGCTGCCTGGGAGAAGTTCCACCCTTGATCTGAGAAGCCCTCCAGTCAAAACTGGGATGTTTTTGCAAGACTGACTATGATCAGAAAAATTGGTTAGGTGCTTCTGAGCGACATTAGGAGTAGATTGTGGAGCATAAGAGTTTCTTTAAAGAGTGAAAATCACACAAATTCAAGCCAGTGATGTGGAGGATGGCAGGAAGCTTCACAGTGAGGCAGAGAGGTTTGATATATGTGCCTTTTGGACTGGAAGTGTGGGGTTTGGGTTTTTTTTTTATTTCACTGCACATTGTATTGTGAAGGATGAACTTCTGATTGCTTTGTGACTTGTGGAAGGAATAAAAGATTTGGGGATGGGAATGCAAAGGGGAGAGAGTGTGATGGAATGGCAGGAGGAAGCAAAACCCATGAAACTTTGAACAATGAAAATTAGCTTTGAAAAGGCTCTGGAGAGCACAGGGAGGCTGAAATATGTAATGGAAGAGGGGACATTACAGGCAAAATTTGTCACTGTTTCTGAGCTGGCAGTGATAGCCTGGCTATTCTCACTGCAGAGTGTGGGTTTGTGAAGACCTGAAAAGAAGCAATTGGGGTAGGTGAGGCAGAAAGTGATCAGGGTAAAGGGTTCCAGTGGAAGCAGGGTCAAGGGAGAGATGAAGTTAGCAGTGATACTGAGATTGAGATAAAGAGGCACAAAGAAGAAAAGGAAAGATCTTATGAATTTGCTGCAACTGCAGGACTTTTCATGAAGACCAAAGTTAAGGGTTTATCATCACTGTTGAAAGGAGCTGGCAAGACCATTGGCATCTGAACCACTGAAGCTCTTGCAAATACTGAGCCCATAAAGAGAAATATCTTTGTATATCAGGTTAACTTGCTGAGCTGACTGCCTAAGTAGGTTTTCCATCAGTTGGGTGTTCTACAGATTGTCAGAAAAGCACCCAGATAATAAAGTGGCAGGAGAGGCTGAAATGCTGATCAAGAGAGACAGAACTGGGCTTACAGAGTTAAAAATAAATAATAATAATAATAATAATAATAATAATAATAATAATAATAATAATAATAATAATGTTTAATAGCTGCATTGAAAGTAGAAGAAGGAGACACAGTGGTGTCAATGTAGTGTGTAGTGGTCTGGTCAGTCACAGCTCAAGGATCCAAGAAAACCTCTGACACCTGATTTTTCACCTCTTCAGGCTACTAAACTGGAATTATCTCTGCTGTTTGTCAAGATGTGCCCTTATGTGTTTTGGTCCAAATGCCCAGGAATGAAACTCTTGAAATTAAGCCTTCAAATTGTCTTCCTTCTATGCTTGGGTTTCCCAGAGTCTTGATCCCCATTTACCATTTATTAAAAGTCTGTGCTAGATTTGCACCAGGTTGTTGCACAAGTGCTACCCTAACAAGCTGCCCACCAGTGCCAAGGGACTCCTGTGACTACCAAAAGTGAAGTCTGGAACTGCTACTTGAATTTTTGTCTGTTTTTGTTTAAAGTTGGGAGAATTCTGTCACAGAGAGGATGAATAACTTCACTAGTCTATGGGAAGTAATGTGTGGGTACATGCAAACTCCCATGGAATCCACAGTGTGCATTTCTATCTGAATCATTAACAGATACAATGGTTTGGGGTCTGGAGGCCAAACTGAGAGAGCACCTGGAAAGAAAATTTTAGGCACTTGCATTTTCCAGCGGCGTAAAAGGGTTAACTTCAGCAGTAGTACTGAAAGCAAAGAATCCTCAGCAGCCATGGCCTTGAGACTCTGAGCAGTTACAGCAGGCTGTAGTGAAACCTCACAGGTTTGACAGCCTAAAACCCTGCAGAAAAACCTTGACAACCTGTCCTGTGAGGCGCTCAGCAGCCCTACTTCTCATTTACCTGAAAACACTCAGTGCTCTGGTTTGGGCTTTCTATCAGTGAATGTCACATCTTCCTGTCATGCCATGTTCCCACTATCACAAATTCTTACATTAAATGTATTTTGGAGGGAGCAATTGAGTGTGTATGAGAGAGACTGAGTGAGTGACAAAAGGCTTATAAAAGAAATCAACAAAACACAGCACAATTTCATCCCTCATTCAGATGTGTTTGTGTGAGCTGTTTGTCAAGGCAGTGCCTTCCATCACTAAGAGGAGAAGATAAGACATCACTCGTTTGCCATAAACTTGTTACAATTGTTGTTGTTAATTTACCAGCAAATCATTGCACTCACTGTGGAACAGAGTCACAACACAGAATCACAGAGTGGTGGGGGTTGGAAGGGACCCCTGGAGATCGTCTAGTCCAACCCCTTTGCTGAAGCATGATCACCTAGAGCAGGTTGCACAGGAACGTGTCCAGGTGAGTTTTGAGAGTATCCTGAGGGACTCCACCACCTCTCTGGGCAGCCTGCTCCAAGGGCTCTGGTACCCTCACAGCAGTCTCCTTAAATAGAAGTGAAACCTGATGTGTTCTAGTTTGTGCCCATTGCCCCTTGTCCTATCTCTGGGCACCACTGAAAAGAGCTCAGCCACATCCTCAAGACCTCCATCCTTTAGCTATTGATCAGCATTGAGAAGATCCTCTCTCAGTCTGTTCTTCTTCAGGCTCAACAGCCGCAGGCTTCTCAGCCTCTTTTCATCACAGAGAGAGGCTTCAGTGCCCCCAGCATCTGCACGGCCTCTGTTGGACACATTTGCCCTGTTCTTTTGTGTGTCCTTTCTTAATGCACTTTGGCCTCCTCAGTAGGATGGCTAATTAGTGTCTTCATTAATGCTTTAAACACCATCCCACTGTGCAGGGGACATGGGTTGAATACCTCTACAGGTAAGAGACTTTGATAGCTCATAGGGTCGTTGTTCGGGTAACACCTTATAAACAGCAGAACTTGACAGTCTCAAGCTGTACCAGGGAAAGTTTAGGCTCAAGATGAGGAGAAAGTTCTTCACTGAGAGAGTTGTTAGCCATTGGAATGGGCTGCCCAGGGAGGTGGTGGAGTCATCATCCCTGGAGGTGTTCAAGAGGGGATTGGATGTGGCACTTGGTGCCATGGTTTAGTCGTGAGGTCTGTGGTGACAGGTTGGACTGGATGATCTTTGAAGTCTCTTCCAACCTTGGTGATTCTGTGTGATTCTGTGAATCAGGACTGCCTTGTCAGCTTAGACTGAAACAGGGTTTGTGCTGCTCAGTATCAGTCTCGCTGAGTAATACCCTCCATGGGAGTGTGATGTGCTTTGGTTCTGACCGCTGTTGTGATGAGTATTTTAAATGTTTGGTCTCTTTGTCATCCTTTTCTTTAGGGGGAAAAAAATAAATGGAATTTTTCTGTTGAATCAATGTAGTGTTTTAAAATAAGCCTGAAGATGCCTGGGGGGAGGGGGGTGGGGAGGGAATATGATGTAAATTTTGCACTGAGGCTTGGTTCTGCAGTATGGGATTGGTGTGTGTAGGATGAATTGCCATGATAGTTCCAGCAATTTTAGTAGAGACTGAAGTGTATAAGACAAATAGCTTTGGCTCCTGAAATCTGATCCTACAAATCAGCAGGAAAAACCTGTTGGTGACTAAGTGGTTGCAGAATCTTGTTGAGTTTTTCATCTTCAAAGATCGCCTAGAAGATGCTGCAACCGGAACAGTACGGCGTGAAATTCTACAGTGCACTATGCTGGATGGCCTTGGAGGCAGCTGCTGCTTCCCCAGTTCCACTGTGTTATGGTAGTTTGTGCTTCAAAATTTGGCTTTGGGAGTCGTGGCACCAAAAGTGCATAATTCAGTCTCTTCCATCCTCCTCACCTTTAGCTCTCCCTTGTGTTTTACCTTGACTCACAAGCATGAGGATTACTGACTCTTTCTTGAAGGATGACTCCTTCAAAATAGAAGTCCTGAAAACTGGCCTGAAATTGTGCCAGGGGAGGTTTAGATTGGATATTAGGAAGAATTTCTTTCCTGAAAGAATGGTCAGGAATTGGAACAGGCTGTCCAGGGAAGTGGTGAAGTCATCATCCCTGGAGTGTTCAAGAAATGTGTGGCCAGGACAGCTGAGGATGTGGTTTAATAGCCATAGTGGTGTTCGATTGGACTGAATGATCTTAGAGGTTTGCTTCAACTGAAGCAATTCTAGGATTTTTCCCTGAAGGATGATTAATACCTTGATACATGTGGTAAGAATAGAGGGTCTTTAAAAAGTGGTGGCCTCACTTTTTGACCCTGCCTGCGTGATACCACCACAAAGCATGGAAATGATAGTTTCATGTGAATGTGCTGCCCAGGGAGGTGGTGGAGTCACCATCCCTGGAGGTGTTCAACAAGGGATTGGATGTGGCACTTGAAGCCATGGTTTAGTAGTCATGAGGTGTTGGGTGACAGGTTGGACTTGATATCTGAGGTCTTTTCCAACCTTATTGAATCTATGATTCTATGTGCATTTTCTAATCAGTATTCAGCTTTGCAATATGCTCCAGGATGTGTCTCTGTTTTCCCATGCAGAGAGAATGGCTGATGCTTTAGAAATCCAAGCTAACACTGCTTTGATTTGTGTAAGTTTATTGCCAGATAAACAATATCTCTATACAGTACATGACTGTACTTGTAGGCTTAATGCCCTGGCTGCACTGATATGAAAAGCCAGTGGGTTGGCTGATGATCAGGGCCAGCTAACACAGCGCCTCAGAGCACCAGGCAGTTTGAAGCTTACGACTGAACTGTGGGATGAAACCAGATCTGCCTTTGTTTCAAACTTCTAAGTCTCACAGCAATGAAGCAGGATGCCCCAGTCTGCCCAGCTTTATTTTCCAAGATGTAATTATTCCTTGCTCACTGACTTGAGTAAATCAATTAAAACTCTGAGTGCGTGTAACAAGGCTTTGACGTAGGCTAATTGATCAGGATGTGCAGGCGTGTGAGAAAAGCTTGGGATGGTTTTTAAAGCAGAAGACTGAAACTTCATGAGCTTGCTTTTGATGCAGGGGGTGGTGGTGAAGCTCCCAGTTTGTTGTTTGGCTGTTGCCTCGTTGTTGTCTGTCAGTTTGGGATTTCTTTTAGAGTTGGACTTCTCCATTCAGGGATGTTCAAGATAGCATCATGCTGTATGCTTGTTTTTTGTGTGCCCAGATTAATTGGTGGTCCAGGCTGGTTGGCTAAGTGCCCTGTGGCTTGATGTATCAGTGCTGTTGATGTGACTGACACACTACTCTCGTTGCAAGGTATCCTGTAAAAGCAGCGCACTGCCTTGGGCAAAATTAATTTCTTGATATTGATGTAGTTACTGCAGTCTCTCCTCCAGCCCCTTGCAAATATTGCTGTTGTCACACTGGTTACATTTTATTGTCATGGATGAAGCCAGCTGATGAGACTCTGTCATGTAGAACCATAAAGTTATTTTGTTTGGAAAAGACCTTTAAGATCATTGACTCCAACCATTCTCTAACTATACTGAGTCTGGTGCAGAACCATGTCCCTCAGCACCACATCTCCATATCTTTTAAACACCTCCAGGGAGGGGGATTCAACCACCTCCCTGGTGACCCCTTTTCCAGTGTTTGAGAACCCTTTCAGTGAAGGTGTTTCTTTAATGTGCAACATAAGCCTCACTTGGTGCGACTTGAGTCTGTTTCCTCTTGCCCTATTGCTTATTACTAGGCAGAGCGAGACCAACACCTACCTGGCTCCAGCCTCCTTTCAGGGAGTTCCAGAGAGCACTAAGGTCTCTGTTTGGCCTCTTCTTCTTCAGGCTAAGCAACCCCAGTTTCCTCAGCTGCTCCTCACCAGCCCTGTTCTCCAAACTCTTCCCCAGCTTTGCTGCCCTGCTCTGGACCCACTACAGCACCCAAATGCAGATGGCATGTAGATATGTAGGGTGTCTTTGGTACTCCTCCCATGGCTTGGTGTGGCACTTACCAGTCCAGTGGGATATTTCAGTTTGGTGTTGATGTTCCCAGCACACCTGCACTTGCTTTCCATAAAACACCTGTAGCCTTCTGTGCAAGGAGCTGTTGTCACCTGCTCATTGAAAAACAAAATGTTTCTTCTGAAAACATTTGGCTTAAACTGCTTTTTGAGACAATTCTTTCCTGATTGTGCATCTGTGCACAGGTGTGGGAAGCTTGTGCAGATCCTGTACCTTCAGTGTGGACCAAGTTGTCTTGTCTTTACTCCTGGTGCTATTAATGCCTCCATGCATCCCTTCCAGCCCTTTCTGTTGTCATAATGACAGCTAAATTAGAAACCAACTGCAACTCTGCTCCAGCAGTGTTTTGCCTGAGGTGCTAACAATTGACAAAACCTGACTTGGATCATGATTTTAATTAGTTTGATTTTTGCCATTTGGTTTAAGGAAAAAAAGAGCCATTTCAATCCTCCTTCATCCTTGGTCAATGCTATTAATCCATCTGTGGGTTCCAAACCTCTAAGGCTTTCAGCGTGGAGAGGGAAATGTTGCAGGGGGAGGCTTACCCCAAAGTGCTGGTGCACAGGTGGGTTTTGCTTTCTAGTGGGCAACCATACTCTGGTCATGCAGAAAGTTGCCAGTTTAAGGCACATGACACAGAATCACCAAGGTTGGAAGAGACCTCAAAGATCATCAAGTCCAACCTGGCACCACAGACTTCATGACTAAACCACGGCACCAAGTGCCACGTCCAGTCCCCTCTTGAACACCTCCAGGGATGGGGACTCCACCACATCCCTGGGCAGCACATTCCAATGGTTAACAACTCTCTCTGGGAAGAACTTTCTCCTCACCTCCAGCTTAAACTTCCCCTGGTGCAGCTTGAGACTGTGTCCTCTTGTTCTGGTGCTGGTTGCCTGGGGGAAGAGACCAACTCCCACCTGGCTACAACCTCCCTTCAGGTAGTTGTAAGAGAGCAATGAGGTCTCCCCTGAGCCTCCTCTTCTCCAGGCTAAGCAACCCCAGCTCCCTCAGCCTCTCCTCACAGGGCTGTGCTTGAGGCCTCTCCCCAGCCTCGTTGCCCTTCTCTGGACATGTTCAAGAGTCTCAATGCCCTTCTTAAATTGAGGGGCCCAGATCTGAACACAGGACTCAAGATGTGGCCTAAGCAGTGCTGAGTACAGGGCACAATGACTTCCCTGCTCCTGATGGCCACACTATTCTTGATGCATGCCAGGATGCCATTGGCCTTCTTGGCCACCTGGGCACACTGCTGGCTCATGTTCAGCCAGCTGTCAATCAGCACCTGAGGTCCATTTTTCATATGAGAATGGAGGCATTTGAATACCAGGGTTTTTACCTTCTGTTTCAGTTATACTCCCTGTGACATTTTTCTCCTTGGACTGCTGGTCCTTGCTTTCAGAACCACTGGAGGGTTATTTAGCACCCCTAGCCACAGAGATCAGTGTTGACACATGTTTGTGCTGTTTTGCTGTGGGACAAGAGCAGTCAGTTTGCTTCACTTTTTATTGCCTTGATTCTTTGGCAGCCACCAGAGGTGTTGAAACTACTCACTCATGCAGAAAATAAATTATGCATGCATACAGGTTTGGTGCCCGAAGGCGTTTTCACAGGGTGTACCTTCAGGCACGCAGCTTGCAGAGCCTAAACTCCTCACACACACACATTTATAGAGTGAAAAGACTCCAAGGGTCCACAGAGACTTTCCTCAGTCTGTTACCACCTCCTGCCATCCCAGCTGCAGCTCACTGTTCTTTCAGTTGGGCTGAAACCACAAACTGTAGATGACTTGATACTCAACTCTCCCTGCTATTCAGTACACCACAAATAGAATAGAATAGAATAGAATAGAATAGAATAGAATAGAATAGAATAGAATAGAAGACCAGACCAGACCAGACCAGGTTGGAAGAGACCTTCAAGATCATCATGTCCAACCCATCATCCAGCACCACCTAATCAACTAAACCATGGCACCAAGCATCCCATGCAGTCTCCTCCTAAACACCTCCAGTGATGGTGACTCCACCACCTCCCTGGGCAAACCATTCCAATGGCCAATCTCTCTGTGAAGAATTTCTTCCTAACATCCAGCCTAAACTTCCCCTGGCACAGCTTGAGACTGTGTCCTCTCATTCTGGTGCTGGATGCCTGGGAGAAGAGACCAATCCCCACCTGGCTACAACCTCCCTTCAGGTAGTTGTAGCGAGCAACAAGGTCTCCCCTGAGCCTCCTCTTCTCCAGGCTAAGCAACCCCAGCTCCCTCAGCCTCTCCTCACAGGGCTGTACTCCAGACCCCTCCCCAGCTTTGTTGCCTTTCTCTGGACACCTTCCAGTACCTTGATTGGTGGATTTTTGAATGAAAAATATGCAATCAGATGTTATCTTTTTGACCATAAGGTCCTGTTGGGTGCCAAGTGTGGCTGCCTCATGTTTGATGGCTTAAATGTGTACCTGTAGCTCTCGGTTGAGTTTGTTGAGCTGAGGGGGTGTAAGCTGGTGTGATGTGTGATCAACTACAAAGGCAATTCAGGCACTGGGTAATTTGAAGTTTTATGTCCTTCATTTCCATGAGATCTATTTGTTCAGTTACATTACCTGCTAATTGTATTTCTGAATCATTTCTTGCAGAGCCCTGTAACCATGTGTTCCTGACATGAAAGCTGCATTATTCTTTAGGGGAGATCATCAGCTGGTGACTTACTGAGCTCAGCTTTTGCTGTCTGCTCTTTGCCTCTGTGGTGAAACTTGAATTTTGTTGGGCAGTGCAGAACATTTGGGTAGTTTCTCTCCTTTGTGAAGGAGGTGTTTCTAGGAGGCTTTTCCTTTCAAATGGATGAATTGGTTGTGATTTCCTCCCTCCCCCTCCCCCCAAGTTATTTGAACCCCATAATTTGTCGAGTAATGTTTTTGTGCTATTTTAAATCCACAAAATGGTCATAGCTGTGATCCATTCAGTCCATTATTAGCAAGCTCTTCTGAGTCAGAAAATCATGCTGCTTTTTAAAATTTGTCACTTCTAAGCATGAATCCTCCTGACAGGTGCAGGACTTCGGATTTTAGAGGTGGGGGAGCTTCTCCTTTCCTGGCACGTGAAGAGCACCATCTCTCACAGCCTCCTCAGGGGGAGCAGCTTGTGGAGTGACTATGAGTCCCTTCCAGCAGTGGTGATAAGGCCAAAGAAAGCTCACAGAAACACCAAGGTTGGAAGAGACTTCAAAGATCACCAAGTCCAACCTGCCCACAGACCTCATGACTACACCACGGCACCAAGTGCCACGTCCAATCCCCTCTTGAACACCTCCAGGGATGGGGACTCCACCACCTCCCTGGGCAGCACATTCCAAAGGCTAATGACTCTCTCTGGGAAGAACTTTCTCCTCACCTCCAGCTTAAACTTCCCCTGGTGCAGCTTGAGACTGTATCCTCTTGTTCTGGTGCTGATTGCCTGAGAGAAGAGACTAACCCCCTCCTGGCTACAACCTCCCTTCAGGTAGTTGTAGACAGCAATAAGGTCTCCTCTGAGCCTCCTCTTTTCCAGGCTAAGCAACCCCAGCTCCCTCAGCCTCTCCTCATAGGGCTGTGCTCCAAACCCCTCAACAGCTTTCTTGCCCTTCTCTGGACACATTCAAGAGTCTCAATGTCCTTCTTAAACTGAGGGGCCCAGAACTGGGACACAGGACTCAAGGTGTGGCCTAACCAGTGCTGAGTACAGGGAGACAATGAATTCCCTGCTTCTGCTGGACACACCATTCTTGGTGCATGCCAGGATGCCATTGTCCACCTTGGCCACCTGGGCACACTGCTGACTCGTGTTCAGGCAGCTGTCAATCAGCACCCCCAGGTCCCTTTCTGTTTGGCAGCTCTCCAGCCACTCCGACCCCAGCCTGTAGCACTGCATGGGGTTGTTGTGGCCAAAGTGCAGCACCTGGCATTTGGATTTGTTGAATGGCATCATGTTGGACTCTGCCCATCTGTCCAGTCGATTGAGGTCCCTCTGCAGAGCCCTGCTACCCTCTACCAGATCAACATCTGCTCCCAATGGACTGAAAGGGAGGATGTGAGTCAACGTGTATGACAGAAGGCTTCCCTTCTGGGGAAGGAGTGCCATGCCTGGGTGCTGCTCAGTCTGTTTGGTGTGGAAAGCTTTCATCTCCAGTCTTCTCTGGATTGTCCTTAATCCAGGTTAATGGGCTTCTTCAAGGGAGAACTGGGGAAAGAGGCAGTAATATACGGCAGGCATGGTGAAGTGTTTTGTTAGACCTCTCTGATCTGAAGCAGTAAAATAAAAAAACCCTATGAAACTCTACATAACCTCTGAGAAATGACATTTTAAAGAGCACTTAACCAAAGCCCAAAAGATTATTGCACATTGTGGCCTCTGCCTCAGAACAACAGTTATGATGTAAAACTACCTGAAGGGAGGTTGTAGCCAGGTGGGGGTTGGTCTCTTCTCCCAGGCAACCAGCACCAGAACAAGAGGACACAGCCTCCAGCTGCACCAGGGGAAGTTCTCCTGGTGAGGTGAGGAGAAAGTTATTCCCAGAAAGAGTAATTTGCCATTGGAATGTGCTGCCCAGGGAGGTGGTGGAGTCACTGTCCCTGGAGGTGTTCAAAAAGGATTGGATGTGGCACTTGAAGCCATGGTTTAGTTAGTCATGAGATATTGGGTGATAGGATGGACTTGGTGATCTCTGAGGTCTCTTCCAACCTTGTTGATTCTGTCATTCTGAGAAATGAAACTCTTCTGATCAAATTTCTCTGTCAACATTTTATCTTCATAAAGGTGAAGAGCTGGCCAGAATAGGCTTATTGTAATTGTTTGTCATCCTAACTTCTAAGTTCCTAGCTTTTAAATGGTCACCAAAATGTAATGCCTGTACTTCTGAAGAGTTCTGTGCTTTTGGTGGGTTTTTTTTTTTGGTTGTTTGGTTTTGTTTTCTTTTGGTTTGGTTTTAATCTGGGGATACACACATTTCTCTGGTCAGGGTACTCCCTAAGTTGTTACGTCCCTATCTGGAGTGATCAAATAGTCTGTGCTCTGCCTGGGAGCAAAAGGGATGGTGGAGTGTATTCCTGCACTTGCAGAGCCACTAGATACTGAGAGCTGTTTTCAAAACCATTAAGCCCTTGAGCAGTGACATAAATGTAAAGTGTGAAGCCCTTCCTTAACTGGTTAGGCCACACCTTGAGTCCTGTGTCCAGTTCTGGGCCTCTCAGTTTAAGAAGGACATTGAGACACTTGAACGTGTCCGGAGAAGGGCAACGAGGCTGGGGAGAGGCCTTGAGCACAAGCCCTACGAGGAGAGGCTGAGGGAGCTGGGGTTGTTTAGCCTGGAGAAGAGGAGGCTCAGGGGAGACCTTATTGCAGTCTACAACTACTTGAAGGGAGGTTGTAGCCAGGAGAGGATTGGTCTCTTCTCCTAGGCAACCAGCACCAGAACAAGAGGACACAGTCTCAAGCTGTGCCAGGGGAAGTTTAGATTCAAGGTGAGAAGAAAGTTCTTCCCAGAGAGAGTTGTTAGCCATTGGAATGTGCTGCCCAGGGAGGTGGTGGAATCACCATCCCTGGAGGTGTTCAAGAGGGGATTGGACGTGGCACTTGGTGCCATGGTTTAGTCATGAGGTCTGTGGTGACAGGTTGGACTTCATGATCTTTGAGGTGTCTTCCAACCTTGGTGATTCTGTGAACAGCAGCTGTTTAACGTTTCAGGGGTTGCTCCTTTGCTTCAGTGTGCAGGCTCCACTGCAGATCATTCACACTGAAAGCAGGTCCATGAAAACTAGATTTTTCAGGCTTCTAGGTAAGTCAGCTCTTCTCCTTCTTAACAAGGTCTCCGCAACCTGGTGCCTCTCATTTCAGTGGAAAGAATTCTCAGTGGCCATAGGTGTCCTCAAACTGTCTTTATTCCTCATATTGGTGTTATGCAAGGAAATCTCTCTCCATAGCACTCCAACTGTTCATTTCTCGTTTGTGTTTCCACGTAACAGTGTTGCTATTTAGATAGTGAGGGCTTGATGGAACTTCTAAACAGAGCAGGGGAAGCTGAAACAGAATGTGTAGCTTGAGCACTGAGCGAGCATGGAATGTTGAAAGCAAAACGTCAGAATTATGCTTTTCACTGCTGACATTCAGATGGGCAATCCTGACTCAGGATTGCACCCTTACTGCTCAGCATTGACTCTTTTCTCCCCCTTTTCTTTAATGTTTCCCTCCCTTTGTCTTCTGCAAACACTTCTGGGCATCTTTCAAAACAACATCTCCTGTCCCTGAATATATTTAGATAGCTTAGGTGCTGAAGAATCTTAGCGTGGAATCTTAGTGCTACTGATTGGAAGGGAGAGATTAGTTTAGTATGATTTACAAAGGGCATTTAGGTTCTTTTCCAGTGCTATCACCCAGTCATTATATCCTTTTCTGGGAAATCAGTCTCCCTGTGAAGTCTGAAGAATGGTTGTGAGGTTTTCTTTTGTCCTTGGGCTTTAGTGATCTAGTATGCTTTGCTTGTCTGAGTTTTTCTTTTGCTGTTTCACTGAATATGCTCAGGCTTAATCTACAAGTCCTCACCGAAGCCTCCAGTAAAGCAGCGGAGTTGCTTTGTAAATACGCGGTGTTTACCTGGTTATTGGAAGTGTCTTGAACGTTTGCAGTGCTTTTGAATGTTAGGTAGCTGCAAGGAAAACAACCAGAGGGGAAGGAGAGTGTCTGGAGATGAACTACTCCTCAGTTTATGCCCTTGAGTTGTTAAATGGCAGTGGTAAGACAGAAAATGAAGAAACACCAAAGACCTAGAGAAGTATAAACTGTCATCTTTGACAGGAGAGCCTCCCATCACACACAGCTTGCTTGCTTTTTTTTTCCCCCTTAAGTAATTTTGCTGTTTTGCTCTTACTACGAAATCACTTTTTCCTTCTCTTTTCTTTTTTCCTTCCCCTGTCACTCTATACCAGTAAATTTGGATTTTGAAGAATGATCATGCTGGGAAAGATCTGCAAAAGTACAGAACCTGCCCAGCCCACGGGGTGCTGAAGTACCCTCTGTAGAAGAGAGAGGGAGCATCTGCAGTACACACCAGCATCCTCTGTGTTTCTGACTCCAGCTGTGAATGGCCCGGCACATCTGCATGGCCAAACACAGCTCTGCACAGAGTGGCTGCCTCAGGACTTGGAGGTTGTGTGTCTGGCAGCTGGCTGCTGTGTGCTTTTGCTGAGCCCTTCCTCTAACTGGAATATAGGGCTTCCAGTTTGAGAGGAGGTGGCACTTGCCTGCAGCATTCTGCAGTGTGATGCATGGTGCAGTGCAGATATTACCCTTAAAGGTGCCAGGAAAACAAAGCCACAGAGGGTACTGTTGATCTCAACGTTTCTACCCAAGCAAACCCTTATCCATGGACATACCAAGCTTTTAGCAGTGCATGAAACCAGCCTGCTGCTCAGCAAGGTTTCTGTGTGGCTGTGATATCACTTGATACAGGCACCAATGGGTTTCTTGTCCTGTGTAACGTGTTCTCTCCAGGCCTTCAACAGCCCAGGAAAACAGACCAAAAAGAGGCTTTTGGGCAAGGAGCTTTCACAGACTGAGAGAGGCATCAGGCACAAGAAGGGAAGTGGTGCCTTGGGATGGAATGTCCCCAGCTGCTCACTGCTTTATGGGTCCCATAGCAGCAGTGCCTGGAAGTCAATTTGAAGCTGGCTTTGCAGGCAGGCTGCTGCATGGTGCATCAACACCAGCTTTCAGGTGGATTTGCACACCCCAACTTATCCCAGGATGTTCCTCTGGAATTTCTCAGGGATTTTCACACCATCTGCCTTCACACCTCCCGTTGAGAGGCTGTCCTGGGTGTGCTTGTCCTCAGAAACAGGAAAGCTCTAGAGCTGCAGGCTGACTAAACCCAGCCTTTCCCCCTGGATTTATTGGAGAGCCTTGACTCCTGGAGCCAGTGTGGCTGGAAACACTCCTGCCTTTGGTGTTTATGTGCTTTTGTGATCTATTATCTTCTCAGCTCACTCCATGCTGACCCTCTTGTCTTCCTCAGATCCTACCTCCTTCCTCCACAGCTGCCAACCTTTCATCTCACCCACTCAGTGCCCTTCTTTCCTTCACAGGTGATAACACTCCTTTCCCTAAAGTTGTCTAATTGAATAACACAATTAGGTTAACCATCAGCAATTGTCTCTAACCTGTATTTTAGCTTGGATTTTGCTTCTGCTTTGTCAGACCTGATGGAGGGACTGTGTGCCAAAGGCTTGTCCAGTCTCTCTTAATATTATTAGTTGAATACATGACACGGTTCTTTCTGTCTGTCCTTACACCACCATGGCTGTAAGAGTGCTGCACTTCTAGGAATTAATGTATTTGCCTGGCTGTGCACAGAACAGATCCATGACTGATGCAATTCAGTGCTTTTTACTTAATTTCTTACAATTATGTTGGTTAATTGGAACTTTTGAGAGCTTTTAGCTGTTAACAGAATCGCAGGTGCCTCACTCTTTGTCCATAGTCCTGCATTATAATAGCTTCAATCATCAGCCTGTAATGTCTGCATGCTAATTATTCCTTTTGTGAGATGAGGTTGGCAAATGAATCTTCATCAAGCAACAGATAAATACATCTGTGACTTGGTAATTTAAAACTAAGGTTAATAAGGCCAAGTCCTGGTGGGAATCAACTGGTGGTCTTTGCTGTAATGAGCCTGGCTTCCCAGTTTCTAAAGATGGGCTAAATTAGTGAGCAGAAGCAGATGTGAAGGGTATTATCCACTCTGTAGATGCTAATTGCATCTGTGTGGAATAAAGAAGCCACATTTCTTTAGAAACACAGGTGTGTATCTTCTGAAACAAAACCTTATGAAGGCTCATTCTCTCTCCACTGATGCTGCCACGTGTGTTCCAAATGGGGTTGGTATTTCAGAGCTCTTTCTTGTCACTGCCATGCTGTCTTGAGGCTCTCATCATACATTTTCTGTTCTCTGCTGTTGTGTTACCACTCATGGTTCACTTGAGCAGGCTTGTTTGGCATCTGAGCCTTGTGTTAATCTGTGCACAGATGTGACTGTGGCCAGCGGCTGTCAGGCAACTGCACAAGCCAGGGGAAACTGGAGTCACATGTGCTCTTGCTCTGTTTTTGCTTCAGAGAGGATTAAAAGGGTACCTCTTTCATAGTGGATCCTTCAAAATATTAGCCATTTGTATTCCACAGTGACTCCAAAGGCAAACATGAAAGCTCAGGTGGGGTTGTGTGACTATCTGACTGCAGGAGAACAGAACAGACCTGGCTGATGGAGCAGCAGCCTGCAAAGTTGCCCTTTTCTAGCTTGCTCTGCTCAGAAGTTGAGCTAAACCATGGTGCTGAGACCTGCACCCAGAGTGTGTTTCTCACAGAGGGTGTACTTGCCCTGATGATGAAGACAGTATGTTTCATGGTGGGCTTTGCGTTTCATGCCTTGATTTAAGAACACCTCCTGCATTTCTTATGCCCTGCTTATGGATGTTGAAGATCTCAAAACCAGTGGTGTTCAGGTGGTGCTTCTTTGCATGAGAGAGATTAACAGCCTGGCTAAAGACAGCTCTGTGCCTGAGCTGCTGGCTACTGATGCACTGTTACCCTTGGCACTAACTTTTAAATCTGAGAACTGGAACTACTTGACATGCTGGAACAGAATTGCTGCTAGGTTTTTAGTGCAGCAAATCACATTTTACTGTACCTTATAGGTTCTCTGTTAATGCAAGCTATTGATCTTCATTAACTTTGGACTAAATACTGAGTTTTACTCTTGCAATTACAAGGCAGAATGAGTATATAATTTTAATCAGTTTTAATGTGAAATGGTAAGAAAAAATGAGCAGGATTTTAAATGTAAACAGCACACATTTAAATGGTAATTATTACTCTGCATGTCCTGTGTGCTCTAGATTGCATGTGAATACACCTATGGGAGAAGTAATAGGAGGCAGAACATGTCTTAAAGGTAACAAACAACAACTGATTCATTGCATTACTATACTAATGTTCAAAACCAGGTGAAGACTCTCAAAAATGTCTGCCAGAAAGAAAATGATTTGCAAAGAGATGGAGGGGAGGGGGAAAAGGAAGATCACTTGGGATCGTAGTGCAACAGCTAATAACATAAGGTCAATGTAAGGCACATCAGAAAAAATCTTACATGCATAAAAAAGATGAGGATAGTTGTAAATCTGTTGTAGCTCTATTGTTTGTTATCTTTCCACTGCTCATTGCTCCGGCATCTTGCTGGAGGTCCCATCTTACCTTTGAATGGGCAGGGGTTTGGGTTTTATCTGAGCAGTCTGCTGCTGTTGGTTTCGGGTTGGTGGCTTCATAGCTGACCTAGATTCCTGTGGTGTGGTACCTGCACAAGCAGGTGCTCTTGGACAACACAGGATTTATACAGGGCAGAACAGGTAGGAGTAGCTTTCCTGCCCCTCTCAAGCAGTCTGATGAACATGGCTGCAATTTGCTGGCGATGTTGGCTCCATCATGCCATCGTTGCAGCAGAGCAGTTGCAGCAGTGAAATCTCGTGGTGATATGAGACTGAGAGTCCATCTACCAGCATGGCCAGTGCTGTCACACAAGAGTGAAAACCAATCAGTGTGTGAGTGTGCAACGGGTAAAGAGCTTTCTGAACCCTCCTATGCAGAAGCTCAGTCTGGCAGAAGAACTCTCTAAAGCATAAGTAGAAACATCTGAGGTGAGCAGTTCAGACACAAAATGGTTTGTGTACTTCCAGTTCCTTAATGGTTTCAGATTGAGAGAGAGAGAAATCTTTTGGTTAAGTTCTCATAGTTAAAATACAGGTTCTATTTTTCACTGAGTGACCAAGTGACTTGGTTGCTGTTATCTTGTTTTGTACAAGTAATAGAACCCCTAAGGAGCAGTATATACAGACATCTGCCTTGCACTGAGAAATGTGTAAGGTTAATAGTTCAGATTAGTTTTCATATATGCCCATGGATTATTAGATTCTGGTAATTATGAAGCTTAGCAGACAGTTCTTCAGAAGCTGTTTTGACAGAGCTGTAGATAGAGGGCTTTAAGACGAGGTGCTGAAAGACAGCCATTAAAAGGGGAAACACTTTTGATGTGATCAGTAGTTTGCTACAAAGCAGTGGCAGTGACTTTTAAGTTGGTAGATAGACATGGGGGGAAAAAAATAAAAATCCAGGAAGCATATTTGGCACAATAAGAGGACAGGCAGGAACAAACCCACTGGCAGATGCTGACCAGTGGAAAGGGCTGAATAGTGGCTTTTGCGAGGAAAAGACTGCCTTTTACAACACTTGGTCCGAACCACACAGTCTGTGGTTGGTGAAGAATATCTGCAATTATTTTTTTCCAAGGTGCAAACAATATCCATGAGGTTAGAGACTTTGGATTTATCTGATCAATAAGAAACAGAAGAAAATGATGCAGACCTATCCAAGTAGCGCTCTGCCTTCACAGCAGAGATTGTCTCTCTTGTTGGCTCACGCTGCTGCACATTCACCATAGCAGCAATGCTTAGCAAATGCAAGGTGATGTGTAAGTCCTTAGGCTTTTAGCTTTGTAGTTAGAACAAATCAGAGTCAACCTCTATGTTTCTATGACATCCTGGTTTGGTTTCTTAAAGGCAGTGTCGTGCGTGGTGACGTGGCCTGTCAAACGTTTTCACCCGTGTAAAGCTCGAACTGGGCAAATCCAGTGGGACTCTAAACCACACAGTTTCTGCACCTTTTATGGCAAGGGTCGTTGTGTAAAGGAAAGGGATCCAAATAACCACCTTCAGCAAGAGAGAGGCAGATTGCACCTCGTTTTTCCCTTTCAGAGAGCTGATGCAATTGCATCCCTGAGTCGGCACCACGTAGCCAGCCAGCCAGCCCAGGAAACTGGGAGAAACTGGGAAAACACTGTGAGGCAGAAAGCACACAGACACTGCAGGTCCTGTAGGAGAGGGATGCTGGGGGAAGAAAGTGCACGTTGGCCACAACAACCCCATGCAGTGCTGCATGCTGGGGTCAGAGTGGCTGGAGAGCAGCCACACAGAGAGGGACCTGGGGGTGCTTGTTGACAGCCGCCTAAACATGAGCCAGCAGTGTGCCCAGGTGGCCAAGAAGGCCAACGGCATCCTGGCTTGCATTAGGAATAGTGTGGCCAGCAGGTGCAGGGAGGTCATTGTGCCCATGTACTCTGCTTTGGTTAGGCCACACCTTGAGTCCTGTGTCCAGTTCTGGGCCCCTCAGTTTAAGAAGGACATCGAGACACTTGAATGTGTCCAGAGAAGGGCAACAAGGCTGGGGAGCGGCCTTGAGCACAGCCCTGTGAGGAGAGGCTGAGGGAGCTGGGGTTGTTTAGCCTGGAGAAGAGGAGGCTCAGAGGTGACCTCATTACTCTCTTCAACTACCTGAAGGGAGGTTGTAGCCAGGAAGGGGTTGGCCTCTTCTCTCAGGCAACCAGCACCAGAACAAGGGGACACAGTCTCAAGCTGTGCCAGGGGAAGTTTAGACTGGAGGTGAGGAGAAAGTTCTTCACCGAGAGAGTCATTCACCATTGGGATGTGCTGCCCAGGGAGGTGGTGGAGTCCCCATCCCTGGAGGTGTTCAAGAGGGGACTGGATGTGGCACTTGGTGCCATGGTCTAGTCATGGGGTCTGTGGTGACAGGTTGGACTTGATGATCTTTGAGGTCTCTTCCAACCGTGGTGATAC
Organism: Picus viridis; assembly: GCA_033816785.1. Lineage (NCBI taxonomy): Eukaryota > Metazoa > Chordata > Aves > Piciformes > Picidae > Picus > Picus viridis. The sequence continues at coordinate 7,331,785 of CM066580.1, forward strand.
TGTGATACTGTGAAAGTGACAAAAATACAGTCATCATTCCTGTATATAGAGCAATTTGTTTAGTAGCTGTGCTATTAGGCTTTGTTAATCTAGATAAATGCTCTAATCCCATTTAAATCCATTGCAAAGCTCCTGTGCTGACTTCAATGAGACTAGAGATTGCTTCATCACTGGTTCAGAATATTTTTTTCTTGGAGCATGTGAGGAGGGAATGGGGAGTTAAAGGAGACTATGTCTTGAATTGGGAGGCAAATGTGTAACAACTTTTCTGTAAGAGAGAGAAACATTCTTATCTTTGCTATTGAGCAGCAGGAATATTTGCCCATTCCCTTTGCCTGCACCTTTTAGGCTTTATCTGTACCTAAGCTGAGGAAAAAAATTGAGCCTGGCTGTTTTCTGGGTACTGCAGGAACTGGGTAGTCCATGCGGCTTAGGTCTGACCCAGTGTGGCTGTTACACAGTGTTAGCTGTGCTAGAGATTATTTCTCTTTTACAAGCACTGGCATGGGCACCCAAAATGGGGAGAGTTGGACAGCGGCTTAGGAGTTTTAGGTTTGTGCTAAAAGGAGCTTCTAGAAGCCTTTGTTTATTTTCTTTTTTTCCTTTTCTTTTCATTTTTTCCCCCTCTCTCTGTAAAACAAAACAAACCCCTAAGCCTTGTGTAACTGGAGACTGCATAAATCATTGCATTTGATGGAACTGGGTCTATCTCTGTAATGATGAAGAAAGGCATTCCAGTGAAGACTTAGAAAGTGTTTCTCAGGAAGAAAATATTTCCTTGTGCACTTAATCCATCCTTCCCTTCCCTTTGCCTTGGCCAGCAGTAGCAGGGAAGTCATTCTGCCCCTGTACTCAGCACTGCTTAGGCCACACCTTGAGTCCTGTGTCCAGTTCTGGGACCCTCAATTTAAGAAGGACATTGAGACTCTTGAACATGTCCAGAGAAGGGCAACGAGGCTGGGGAGAGGTCTTGAGCACAGCCCTGTGAGGAGAGGCTGAGGGAGCTGGGGTTGCTTAGCCTGGAGAAGAGGAGGCTCAGGGAGACCTTCTTGCTCTCTACAACTACCGGAAAGGAGGTTGTAAACAGGTGGGAGTTGGTCTCTTTTCCCAGTCAACCAGCACCAGAACAAGAGGACACAGTCTCAAGCTGCAGCAGGGGAAGTTTAGGCTGGAGGTGAGGAGAAAGTTCTTCCCAGAGAGAGTTGTTGGCCGTTGGAATGTGCTGCCCAAGGAAGTGGTGGAGTCACTGTGCCTGGAGGTGTTCAGGAGGGGATTGGATGTGGCACTTGGTGCCATGGTTTAGTTAGTCATGAGGTCTTGGGTGACAGATTGGACTTGATGATCTTTGAGGTCTTTTCCAACCTTGTTATTTCTATGATTCTGTGATTATACTTGCTTAAAATTATATGATACATCTCTAATCAGTGAGTTACATAGTTCTGTGTCTGCTGAGGATCAAAGCACTGTGCATCTCCCTTCTGTTGTGGCAGTGAGTGTAGCCAGTTTGTCAAATAGATGGATGAGTAGACTCCCTGTGTGTCTTCCAAGCTTGGCAAGAGTTCGAGTCAGATTGTACCAGTACAGTTGAGGGACTGGCCTGCTGGAGAGCAAATCTGTGGAGCAGGACCTGGGAGTGCTGCTGGACAAGTTCCCCATGAGACAGCAATGGGCTCTTGTGAACAAGAAAGTTTATGGTATTATGGGGTGTGTTAAGAAGAGTGTGGCCAGCAGTTCGATGGAGGTTCTTCCTCTTTGCTCTGATAAGGCAGAGGCTACACTTGGAATACTGTGTCTGGTTCTGGGCTCCCCAGTTCAAGAGGGACAGGGAACAACTGGTGTGAGTCCAACAAAGGGCCATGGAGATGCTGAGGGAACTTAAGCTTCTCCCTTACAAGGGAAAACTGAGAGACCTGGGGCTGTTTAGCCTGGACAAGAGCAGACTAAGGGAGGATCTCATTAATGTTTATAAATATCTACAGGGTCAGGGTCGTCAAGAGGATGGGGCTGGGCTCTTTTCAGTGGTGCCCAGTGATAGGAAAAGGGGCAAAGGCTGCCCAGGAAGGTTGTAGAATCTCCTTCTCTGGAGATTTTCAAAACCTGCCTGCACATTGCAATCCTGGGCAACCTGCTCTGGGTGACCCTACCTTAGCAGGTGGGTTGGACTAGATGATCTCCAAAGTTCCCTTCTAACCCCCAGGTTTTGTGATTCTGTGAGAAAATATCTTCAGTGTCTTGAAGGAGTAAAGCAGAATAGTGAATTTTAGTGGTTAGTAGTGACTATTCAGTAGTCTGTCTGATGAAAATTAATGGTTTTCAGGCTTGACCTTTGACTGGCTGAGAGTACTTTTGTGTAGCAGTGATTTCAAACACTCAGCTTGTAGAAGACATCTTGTAGTGTAGCAGTGGGGCCAGTTCTGCAAGGTCCGTGCTGCTTCCTAGGTGCTGAGCACTCCCTGCTCCAAATGAAGATGAGGCTTGGACTTTAAAAGATTTTATGTGTGCAGAGCAAGAAGCAGCCACCTTAATTGACTGATTTGCTTTGTTTAATTTCTGATTTAGTGAGAATGCTGAAGTGATGATTCAGTGAGCCATGCTCAGATGTAATCTGGATATATCTTATATAGGATGAGCAGTCGCTTCTGATATAGTCTGATCTGAGTATTAGATTTGTTTCATAATTGATTTCCTCTGCAGGAAGAGCTACTCATGTCCAAAGTATTGTAATTAAAAAGACCAAAAAAGAAAGTAGACTCTATAGCCTGTGGCTGTTGGTGGGCTGATGAGCTAAACAAGTGATGTGATTTGCCTTTCTGAAGGGCTGTTGCAATTACAGGACAAGTGCAGCAGAGCAAGTGTGGTCTGCTTTAGAGCAGGCTGTGCCTCAGTGTGAAGTGCTGCCATGGCTTAAAGATGGCAAGAAACCACAATGTTCATTTACTGGGTCAGTTCCACCTTGAGGAGCACCTGGGGGGACTGCAATGCAGCTTTTGCACTTCAGAATAGTTTTTGCTTATTAGACTTCCTAGAATTCTGGGAGGGCTTTTGTGTGCTTGGAACCCGCCATGAAGAGAATTTTATATACATAGATATAAAAAGATAACAAAACCACCCCCAAAAACAACAACAACAAGAAAAACAAACCAAAACCAACAACAAACCCCACAAAAAAAAAAAAAAAACCAAACACCCAACCACCCAAACAAAAAAGACCCCAAACCCCCCAAAGAACCAAACCAACCAAGCAAAAAAAAAAAGCCAACAAAAAACCCCAGCAACCAAAACTAACCAAAAAAACAATCCCCAAACAACCTCCTGACACCCACCACCCCCAGTCCCCACTGCCTCAAATCTCTCCCTACCCACCAAACCCCTGAAACCAAAGACTTGAAGTGTTTTAAATGCAAGCAGTCACTTCAGCTGCATCTCTGAGACTGTGTAATTCTAATACATGAGGTACAAGCCCTGCCATTTCTGCACAGACTGTTAGAACAGCACAGGCATATGTCACCTCTCCTGCTCTGGCTTTACTGGTCAAGCCTGCAGTCCTGTGTGTTGAGTGGATTTATGGTCCCAGATCTGTTTTGTGCAAGCAGGATGTGCTGACATAGAACAATAATCATAGAATCATAGAATGGTAGGGGTTGAAAGGCACTTCTGGAAATCATCTTGTCCAACCCAATGTTCTAGATTTCCAGGACTCTTCATTTCAAGACTGTAACCCCTAAAGTTGGTCTAATGTGGGCAATTATATTACTGTTCTATCTAGATCTGTGGGTGTGTGCACAATTGGAATAGCAGTGGTGAGGGGGAAGTAGGTCCAGGGATCTGCTAATTATGGAGCTACTTATAGAATCAGTCAGGGTTGGAAGGGACCACAAGGATCATCTAGTTCCAACCCCCTGCCATGGGCAGGGACACCTCACACTACATCAGGCTGGCTAGAGCCTCATCCAGCCTGGTCTTAAACACCTCCAGGGATGGGGCCTCAACCACCTCCCTGGACAACCCATTCCAGGGCTTCACCACTCTCACAGTGAAGAACTTCCTCCTCACCTCCAGCCTGAATCTCCCCACCTCCAGCTTCAGTCCATTCCTCCTAGTCCTATCACTACCTGGTATCCTAAGAAGTCCCTCCCCAGCCTTCTTGTAGGCCCCCTTCAGATACTGGAAGGCCACAATTAGGTCACCTTAGAGTCTTCTTTTCTCCAGACTAAACAGCCCCAACTCCTTCAGTCTGTCCTCAGAGGGGAGGTTCTTCCAGTCTGTCCTCAGAGGGGAGGTTCTTCCAGTCTCTCCTCACAGGAGAGGTAACTTAGGATGGTAATTGCAAAGAGGGGAACTGGTGGGACGGACTGGGGAGCTGCCAATACGTGGTGTACAGCAGCCAGTGCTGAGCTGCCAGCAAGGCTGGTGATGGAGGAACAGCTTCCCCGTGTGTTGTGGAGAGATTGTAGGCAGTGATGGGGTTGCTTACAAATGCAAAGTGAAAATTTGTGTTGGGAGTGCATGGCTGCTGTAGCCCTTGAAGATGGGAGTGATTCACGAGCCAAGGAAAGCCAGTGAATCAGGCACTGTGCAGGCAGCACCACTGTGGGTGTTGTTAGGGTGTGAAACTCAGTGAATGGGATGTAAAAATGATTCAGAAGAACAAAGTTCTGATGGGGAAAGTATTGTTTTTCATGTATTAATCGGTCTTTGAGGAGCAAAAGAGTTAGTCAGTCTCTGTAAGACAATTTAGGCAGTTCAGGCTCACTTCTTGAGTCAGGAAGGGCAAAGCAATTGGCATTTGGAGTAGCCCAAGTGGCAGCAGGACCATCTGTCTTACTCAGTGTGCTTTAAAAAGCACAAGGCCATGATGTGATGGAGTAGTTTATTGGCTTAGGCTGGAACACTATCTGACAAATAGTGATGCTCCTCTTTGGTACAGCACCAGCATCACACTTGGATCTGACCATCAGCACAAGAAGCTCTGTCATGAAGATCAGGCTATCGTTGGTGGCAAAATCATAGCCGTAGGAGAAGTCCTTTTGGTTGAAGCCAAAATTTTCTTAGCTTTGAACTTTTCCATTTTCTGTTTATTCTGAGAGAGAGAAATTTAAGGGACAGTTGCCATGAGTGTAGTGAAATCAATGACAGCATATAAGGCAACAAACCATAAGGATGAAGTACAGTCGGTAATAATAATGATGTGCTGCCATTTCTGCCTGGATTTCTTGAGCAAGCTCTGTAATGACTGGATCATTTCTTTTGTCTATTATCACTGTACTGTAGCTGAAAATTTCCCTTTCAGGGCTGCAGAAATTGTTCTTATATTGTAGTCCTGTTTTCCCTTAACAGCGGGAGGAGGGGTGGGGTGTGTGGGGGTGGGGACAGAACTCTTTTAAAATAGACTAGAATAGAATTAACCAGGTTGGAAAAGACCTCAAAGATCATTGAGTCCAACCTATCATCCAACACCATCTAATCAACTAAACCATGGTGCCAAGCACCCCATCCAGTCTCTTCCTAAACACCTCCAGGGATGGTAACTCCACCACCTCCCTGGGAAGCAATCACTTCTCTAAGGGCAATCACTCTCTCTATGAAGATCTTCTTCCTAACATCCAGCCTAAACTTCCCCTGGCACAGCTTGAGACTGTGTCCTCTTGTTCTGGTGCTGGTTGTCTGGGAGAAGAGAACAACCCCACCCGGCTACAACCTCCCTTCAGGTAGTTGTAGAGAGCAAGAAGGTCTCCCCTGAGCCTCCTCTTCTCCAGGCTAAGCAACCCCAGCTCCCTCAGCCTCTCCTCACAGGGCTGTGCTCCAGACCCCTCCCCAGCTTTGTTGCCCTTCTCTGGACATGTTCCAGCAAGTCAACATCTTTCCTCCACTGAGGGGCCCAGAACCCAATAGGAATATGTGCTTGCTATGATAAATGAATTAGGAATAGAAAAATAGTCAGACTTATTTTGGTTCTCTGTGCATTCAAAATTAGGCTCAATTTCCTGATGTTTTTGCAGCTTGACAAGAAGTAATTGTTGCTCACAGATTTTCAATGCAAAAGGTCTCAATCATTCTACATTTTTGCCAGCCTGCTACTATCTGAAAAAATAATGGAACCATCTAATATTGGAGGCACAAGCAGAGATGAAGGGTGATATTTCCTCCTGAGTGTGTTTTTGACTTGCTTAATGAGGTAACACAGGATGCCTTTATTCTGGTGTTTCCTCTTTTCAGTATTGTTTAGGAAATCTCTGTGTGTGGATGTGATGTATAATATATGAAAACCATAATGAGTGGAGATCAGTAATCTCTAGTCTCTGCCCAAGGCATCATTCACCATAGTATCTGAGCATCTAACAAATCAATTTGCTTACCATTCAGTCTGTTTGACTTCTCCACTACATCAAAACCCCACTGAAGTTAATAGAGAGCCTCCTATTGATTTTGTCAGTGTTTGGATCTCATCCTTATTTAGTTTTTCTTTCCCCCCTACTCTTTCTGATCCCTCCTCTGAAAGGAATCAGAAAGCCTTGTACACTCGGAGCAAGGCCAGCTGCATTTCAAAAGCAAGGCCAGCAGCACTTGGGGGGATCTTCAGCACGGGAGCCCACAGCAGCTCAGATGGATTTGCTTCATTTATTCATTTTCTGTCTCTCATAGGCTGAGAAAACAGTGGCTGGTGAGGTTTTATCAGAGACTCACAAGTCATGCCTGTGGAGGCTATATTAGAGCCCCCAACACAAGAAGAACATGGATCTGTTGGAAGGTGTCTAGAGGAGGGTCATGAAGGTGATTGGAGGACTGGAGCACTTCTCCTTTGGGGATAAGCTGAGGGAATTGGATCTGTTCAATCTGAAGAGGGGGAAGGCTCTGGGGAGACTTTATAACATCCTTCTAGTACCTGAAGGGGAGCCTACAAGAAAGCTGGGGCATGTGGTGACAGGACCAGGGGCAATGGTTTTAAACTAAAGCAGGGCAGATTTAGACTGGATATTAGGAAGAAATTCTTTACAGTGAGGGTGCTGAGACACTGAAACAGGTTGCCCAGAGAAGTTGTGGATGCCTTATCTTTGGCAGTGTTTAAGACCAGGTTGAATGGGACTTTGAGCAACCTGGCCTGTTAGGAGGTGTCCCTGTCCTTGGCAGTGGGGATGAAACTAAATGATGATTAAGGTCCCTTCCAATTCAAGCCATTCTGATTCCGTGATTCTATGGAATTGGGGTCAGGGCTTTGGGACCTGAAGCTACTTACAAACAGAACCATGCAGGGTATGGTGGCATGTTCTGGGCACACGGCTGTTTTGTCAAGGGATGGTGCAAGACTGATGTGTTCTCTTGGAACTGCCTTCAAATGATTGAGCCCAGATCATTTTCTCAGGCAGCTGAAGAAGTCACAGCTTTGTGTTGTGGGAGGTGGGTTGTAATAGCTTAGCAAGTGGTGGTTAAACACCAGCCCTCTCTTGTGGTAGTCTGAATGAAATCCCCTGGCAAGACCCTCAGGTCTGAGCACTGTCTTCACAGAGGAAAGGGTTATCCTAGCACATGCTGACTGTCTTGTAGTAAGTTTGAGAAAGGAGGAATTCATTCTTTATCCCCTGGAGAGCTGTTGTAGACACATGGGGAGCTTGGTCTGTGATGATTGTAGGGATTTAGCTGGTGCTGAGCTCCTGAGAGTCCTAATCAGGAGGGTGAGTATGGTCTGTATAACTCTCTGCTGCTACACTAGGGAACTTCATCCTCAGTCCCACAGGACTGATATTTCCTGTACAGGACTTACAGAACCACAATGAAGCCGTCTCCTAGAAGCAGAGAAGCTGCAGTGAAAGGAGCTGCTCCTAAAGGGACAAAAGTTGAGTTATTCAGTTCACCTTTAGGTGGCTTGAAAGTTTGACCTGTGTTTTTTTCACAAAAGTACCTCTACAAGGAAACCTTGCAAAAAACAGTAGTGAGGCTGTCTGGGGTTCTGAGTGAAGTCTTAGATCCTCAGAGGGGTTGCATGGAAGGCAATTAGAAGCCCCAGGTGAAATACAAGTGAAATCTCATATAGATGCCATTTGACAGCTCGTTGCTAGCTATGTGCATAGCCAGGGTGTACACATATGAAATTCATGTTCTCAAACAAACACACCTCCCAGTAAAGCTCAACAAATGAAACAGCTTCCTTTTAGCTCAGTGCCTTCAAGGTCACATTTATGTAACAATGTTCAGCCCTTGCTTGCAGTCACACCAACTGCAGCCCTCCACAGAACAGTGAAAATTCACGTGGGGAAAATTGGTAAGAGCTGAAAGAAAGTCCTTTGCATGCTAAGGTGTGAAAATTATGATTAGAAATAATTAGAGGAGACTGTCTGATGATGTGATAGCTATAATTATTGTACATGTATTGCTGCTTAATTAGTAAATCCACCGCTGGCATGTCTGCAACTGGATCCCACAGAAGTGCTGTTGCTCTGAGGACAGGTGGTTAATAATCCCTGGGAGGCTCCAGCACTAATTTTGCCCTCATTTTACCTTCTAGAAAAGTGGAGCTGGTCCATTTCCCTGGTAGCCTCTTCTTCTCCCAACCCTAGAGGTGCCACATTTCACCCTTCTGTTACTAACTTTGGAAGAGTAGGATTCTGTTTGCCTTTTGGTGTTGAGTCTGTGATACGACTTGTGTGGTGTGGTATTGACTCAGCGCAGGATAACAGCTAGTTGCTAATGGCTTTAACAACGTGGTAGGAGAAAGGCCTTTTGGATGCTGAGCAGAGTAGCTTTCTGTCAAACACGCTACTCTGTAGTGCAGCAGGTGCTAAAAATGAGACACTGAGATCTACTTTAGTCCATAACAGTGGGTAGCATAACTGAGTTCAGCCAATTAGGGATGATTTCTTAAAAGCTTTTCCATTTATAAAACCCAGATGACATTGCTTTCAGTGGGATATTGTCAAGTGAATAGTTTTATTCAGTTAGGTGTCAGTTCTTAAAATTTCTACCCAACAAGGACTCGTGTGTTTGAAGACAGATTCTGTTGCTCTTTTGTGAGAATAGTCTCAGGGTAAGTGATGGAACCACTTGCAGACCGAGGAGCGGGCCGACGTGATTGCAATCCAGATATTGAAGTGTACACAGGCAAGCAGTAAGGCAGTATTGAAGATGTGTTGCCAGCTGTCACAGCCAAAGCAAAATGCCAAAACATGCTGTGGGAAACCACAAAGTCATGATATTAACTGGGAACTGAAATACAGATGGACTTGAATGAGGGTAATAAAAAAAGAGAGCTTAACTTCCTGGTCTAGGCCAGCCTGGTGACTTAAATAGCAAACCTCAAGTACTTGCTGGTTGCCATAAAATTGCTGCCTTGTGATAGCATGTGCATCCAGCCTCTTACTTGAGTCATTTAATGCATACTCTTCACTAGAGATCACAACTCTTGCAGGCCTCAGTTGATATCAAGGCTGCATTGAACTAGGCATTGTGTGAATATGATAATCTAAGAGATGGTCCTTGCCTTGAAAAGGTGTGTTTAAATAGATGGGACAGAAGAAAGGAGAGGGTGGGAAGGGGAGGAGAAAAAAGGCCAAGCTAGTTGTAGCTGATCACAGCACTTGGTGGTAGGTAGCCGAACTGTCGGTGGCTGTTGAGAGATGATACAGAGCTGCTGAGGGACATGATTAGCTGCTGATTGCTGGACGCTGGGACGGTATCAGTTCATGCACACTCAGTGCTCGTATTACTTCTCTGACACTTGTGGCTGCTGCTGCAAGATAGAGTGAACCTGTGCTCTGACACAGGACATAGGGTTTTATGTCCGTGTCTTCTGGCTCTCAGTCCAGTGTCCTACCCACTGAGGTGCAGCCTCTCAGATGTATTTGTTAGCTATTCAGGCTTGTGGGGTGGTGTCATCTCTGTTGTTTGTTTGGGGCACACTGATATCACCATGCTTTCTTCAAAAGGGGTGGATTAAATACGCAGACTTATCAGGCAGGTGAAACCACTTTTAACTTGCAAAACCCCAAGAAACCCATGAGAAAATATTTTGACATAAGAAATTTTTTTGGTAACTGTAATTAGTGATTTGCTTCAGTTTGTTCCACTGAGATATCATTAAACTCAGCATGCTTTCAAAACCTACTTATGTAACAGGCAAGCATATATATGTTTTTAATCTCCTTTCATTTTCATAAACCTTTGGAATGTTTGTAGGAGCAAAGCATCTCTCTGAGGACTTTTTTTTCCCCCTCAAAGACAACTTTGGCATCCAACCTCCACAGAAAATCAGTGGTGTTTGGGCACTTGCACCTACTTGTCACTTGGAAATTCTCTATCCAAACCCAAAACTGAAGAGAGAGCCCAAAGCTAGGATGTCTTCTGCACCTCTCATTGGAATGGGCTGCCCAGGGAGGTGGTAGAGTCACCATTCCTGGAGGTGTTCACAAAGGGATTGGATGTGGCACTTGGTGCCATGGTTTAGTGGTCATGAAGTGTTGGGTGACAGGTTGGACTTGATGACCTTTGAGGTAATTTCCAACCTTATTGATTCTATGATTCTCTTACTTTACTGTTATAGTAGCTTGTGACTCAGGACATATGGAACACCTCTGCTGCCTTTGCTTATCTATTTGAAAAAAAAATAAGCAAGATAAAAATTAATCAAAGAAATCTATATGAGTCCTGCTATTGTCCCAGGTTTTTCTCTTTGGAAAGTAGTGGCCTGAAGAAGAGGATGCTGAGATGAAACCCCATTGGTCTCCACAGCTACCTGAATGGAGGGTGGGATGAGGCTGGCATTGGCCGCGGCCTCCCAAGTAACTAACAATAGGACAAGGAATAATGACCTCAAGCTTCACTAGAGGAGGTTTCAGTTGGATATTTGGAAGCTGGTGAGAGGCCTCGAGCACAAGCCCTACAAGGAGAGGCTGAGGGAGCTGGGATTGTTTAGCCTGGAGAAGAGGAGGCTCAGGGAGACCTTATTGCTGTCTACACCTACCTGAAGGGTGGTTGTCGCCAGGAGGGGGTTGGTCTCTTGTCCCAGGCAACCAGCACCAGAACAAGAGGACACAGTCTCAAGCTGTGCCAGGGGAGGTTTAGGCTGGAGGTGAGGAGAAAGTTCTTCATTGAGAAGTGATTGACCATTGGAATGTGCTGCCCAGGGAGGTGGTGGAGTCACCATCACTGGAGGTGTTCAGGAGGGGACTGGACATGGCACTTGGAGCCATGGTTTAGTTAGTCATGAGGTCTGTGGTGACAGGTTGGACTCGATGATCTTTGAGGTCTCTTCCAACCTTGGTGATTCTGTGATTCTGTGAATTTCTTCCCTGAAGGAGTGGTCAGGCATTGGAACAGGCTGCCCAGGGAGGTGGTGGAGTCACTGTCCCTGGAAGTGTTTAAAAAATGAGTAGATGTGGCACTCTGGGACATGGTCTGGTGGTCATGGAAGTGTTGGGTAGAAGGTTGAACTTGATGATCTTAGCGAGGTGTTCAAGAGGGGGTTGGATGTGGCACCTGGTGCTATGGTCTAGTAGTCATGAGGTCTTGGGTGACAGGTTGGACTTGATGATCTTTGAGGTCTTTTCCAAGCTTGTTGATTCTATGATATTTTCCATCCTTACTGATGGTATGATTCTATCCGTGCAGTGCAGTGTAGCCATGCTGTGGGTTTGCTCGCTCTAAACACTGAAGCAGCAAAAGACAATTTTAACTCTGGTGCTTAAAAGTTTTATGAGCCACAGCAGGCACTGTGCTGACACACAAATTAATATTAAAGCAACCTACCCTGTTTTCTCAGCTTAATCTGCAAATGGAGTGTGCTTAATAATGAATTGTCCAACTGCCCAGGCAAGCAGTCCTACAAAAACAAAAGCAGTTGATTTGTCTGTGGCTCTGAATTTTTAATGCAAATTCAAGTCAGTCTCCTCTGTGGAACACACAGCCCCAGGACTTGTATTGGAATGATATTTTTTTTCCACAGAGTTTCATACTTCTGTGGAGGAGAATGCTATGAATACCTCATGATTAAGTCACTTTATATCTTGCCATACAAGACTGTAAGAGTATAAATTATTCAAGTATAGTGGGTGTTAAGAGACTTCTGCATCAGTTGTGCTCTGAATATAGAAACTGGGAGGCCTATTCAGCAAAGAAAGGTGTTTGAAACAGCTATTGGCAACTTTGAGAAGCCTTGTTTTGAAAAAGAATGAGAGGGTGTGACTAGTCAAAAAAGTCACTGACTGAGCACGTGGTTTATAACAAGTCATTTGCTTTTTGCAGCTCTTTGCCACCAGTGACAAAATCCTGAGGTTCAAGCTGAGTTTTGGGTTTCCCTCCAAGTTCTTCAAAAGACATTTTGGACAAAAGTGCTTATAGCTGTGAATTAGAACCAGACCCTGTCACTTCTTTTTGGTGTCATCATTATTTTTCCATGTCAAGGAGCTGCACTGGAGATAAAGGCAGCTTCTGCTGGTGTAGAAAAGTCCAGTCCATTACTTGTGCAGAAGATGATACATGGCTGGCTCAAATCAAGTGGATGTAATTTTGGCAATGAAATGGCTAGGGGGTCGCTTATTTCCTTCACATCTGTGGTGAAGAAATAATTGTGGTGAACACAGAATAATTTCAATTGGAAAAAAACCTTTAAGACCCAGTCCAACCATCACCCCAGCTCCACCATGTCCACTAAACCATCTCCTGGAGTGCCATGGCTACACATGTTTTTGAACACTTCCAGGGATGGTGACTCCAGCACCTCCCTGGGCAGCCTGTACCAGTGCCTGACCACTCGTTTAGGAAAGACCTTTTTCCTGATATCCAACTTAAACCTTCTATGGTGCAACCTGAGGCCATTGTTCTAAATGAAACTCAAGAATTCTTGAGTGTGACTGGTTTTGTTTGTAAGCATAAGTCAGTGGAGTATTTCCCTTGAGAAACAGTGCTAATGCTCTCCTTGCTCATTGGAATCTACCTCCCTTGAGCTGCTGTATGAGATGAATGCACCTTGGCCAGTGGGGTTTGGGTCAGGCCCTATACCCCCTGAGGACTGTGCAGATATCATATTGTGCACCCACGAAATATCAGTGAAATATTATCCAAGGCTTAATTGGGAGGATGACAGCTGAAAATAGAGTCAAGAATCACTGAATGAAAGATCTGCTCATTTGCAGGTTTCATAATTCATTCTGTTTCAAGCCAGCACCACAGCCTGTGTGTTACACTCAAGGCCATATAATGCCTGTAATCATTCCTAAGAAGTTCTAGCTCTCATATTTGACAATTAAAACTATCAAAAATATCCTAAACAACAAAAAAACCCACTTGTAGAAAAGTCCATGCCAATACAACACCTGCTTGTAGTCACCAAGTGAGGCCTGCTGTCTCCTTTCTGTAAGGGACTTCTTACCTATGCGCTTTGCCGAGGTGGTCGTTGCATTTACATTGAAGGCAGCTAAATAAAGTAAACTTCATAACCTACTGAAGTTTTCTATAGGCTGTCCCCATTTCTGTTAACTGTAAAATGATTTACCTTTTACCTTCAGGTCCCTAATGGGGTTTCAAAATGTTATTAGCTAGCTCTGTGATTGAACCAGGCACTTCATTCCCGTCGGTAGGACCTCATCATTGTCCCTGTTTTCAAGTCAGCTCCTTATTTGTTGGTTGGAGGTGGCTCCTGTGTGTTTGTGTGCATTTTTCCTCTTCATTTAGAAAATAATATCAAAATACATGAGATCTGATTGCTTCAGGACTAACACTCAGATCACACTTAGATTAGAGAATTTAAAATGCAAATCAAGGGTAACTATTGTTCAGTGCAGAAAGCTGCTTTGTCTTCTTTGGTACATGAGGATCTCATTTGGTGCTTCAATAAAAGGATATTGTATTGGGCTGATTGTTGCAAGACTGAGGTTTCACAGAAGAAGATCAGTAGAAGGATATTAAATTTTCCTGTTTGTTGCAAGATTTAGATTCCTGTGACATGAACAAACTTCTTCAGCTTCCATTTAATGGTTTCCAGTTTTATGAGAGTTTCTGCATGGAGATGGAGCAGTGCCTTCCTTGTGCTGTTTCTGGGCTCCTCTCCATTCTCTGTCACTTTAGTACTACATTTGCATGGCTGCTGTTGTGTCCAGGAAGATGTTTAGTGATCACAGAGGAGCTGATTTATTTCTCAGTGTAAGACTAGTTTCTTTTCTAGGCTAGTCTCCATGGCCACCTGTCTGCTTTGGCTTTTCAGTTGTGCCCTCAAAGCTATGCAGCTTACATATTTGGTTCACATTTACTCCTTTGTGGCTGGTTTTTGTAGGCAGTTGATCTCTTTTCCATATCCTGAATACATGTGCTGTGTGTGGCCATGATAATGCAGCAGTAAACAGATCCTGCTTATGATGAAAATGGATCCTTTTAATTACTCTTTCACTGCAATGCGTGTGGTTAAAAATAAGAAGGTCATACAATTCTAGTTACTTGTGGTCCTTTTGGCACTGCCAGCAGTAACTACAGCTTCTCCTTCATCCACATGGCCTTGTTGACCCCCTTCCTTCTGTTTACAGCAAACATCCTAGTCCTGCCCTCTTAAGTTGTGGTGTTGAGACTTAGATGTGTTCTGACCTGCCCTTCATATGCCCACCCTTGTTCCCATGGCTGTTTGTGACATTTCATAATAGTACTTTTGAAGATTTGGGGTTATTCTCTCTCCTGTGTTGACTAGGAGAAATTCCTTGCACATTTACTTCCTCCTAGCTGTTGCTGCTGCAAGTCAGTGAAACCTTCCTTTATGAATGGCCTCCCTTCCAGGGACACGGCACAATCAAGCACTTGTAGGGATGAAATGCTTCCTTGCTTACTTTGTAGGGCCCTGCAATGCTGCAGTCCCTCCCAGCTCCTTTGTCCATGGAGGACAAAGCAGAAATCAGTCTTCATTAGAAGACTCTTTCATGACATCCTGCATGGATTTTAATTCATGCTGTGTGGAGCCCCACAAAGCTCTGGATATGTTGTCTACAGGAGCCTAGGTGCTTCCAGCACCACACTCCGTGCTGCCCGCTCTGACTTTATCTCTACAAACAGGAATTACGCCCACCAACACCAGTGCTTTACCCCTGTCCACAACAGCTTCCTCACCAGAGGATTAAATTTTCCTGGCTACATTCACTTCCACTTCATGAATAATAGGATACCTTCCTTTCATTTGGGAAGTTTGCAGTTTTGATCCATTCCTCAGGTGCTGAGGCATACAGTTGGGTACATGCACCCACCTATTCTTTACTGTTTTAATATTTAAATCTGTCTGTGCATTTTGTGAGGCACAGCTTTAAAAACATAAAATGAAAACCAGCCCACTGACAGCCACTTCAAACAGTGGCTCCTCAAGTGGAGATTTGAATTATCCCACTAATAAAGAAGTTACTCTCTGAGTGATTTTTAGCTGGGGGGAAGCACTTGAGTTGTCCGCATTTGACATGTTGCAGGGAGGCAGAGCTGCATTCATATCAGGTAAGTGTGATGCAAGGACAGATAGGGTGGTGGTCCTGGAGCATCCCCGAATGGGGTCTCTTGGTGTGGCACCTCTTAGTGCCCCAGCTTGGATGGGGTGGCTGAGCTCCTGAGGTGACTTGAAATAGGTTAGATACATAGCATGAAGGGACAGTGGGGCATAGGATTTGCACTCTGCCTTGTCTGGAAAGTCAGCTGAGTGTCATGTTCATTCTGGGGTCAGTTGATGGGCAAGAGCTGATCTGTGCATGTAGCTGAGGTGAGCAACCCGACAATGTGGCACCTTTTAAGCTCTACACACCCACAAAAGTTTGAATTCCAGTTCAGTTTGTGTTTGCAGCCTCCGTGCATCTGCAAGGATAGCATCATTATCAACACACTTTGTGTGTGCTGCAGGAGTCATTTCTGGAGCATTTGGCACCTGCTTATTGATTTGCTTTGGATTACACGTCCCCTCTGAATTTATCAGACAACTGCTGTCCTCAAGGGCTTGAGATCCTACGCTTGCACACCAGTTCTGTGCTTTACTGCTGAAAGACGAGGCGTATGGGATAGCCACTTCCCATCAAGTCCTTTGTTGCTGCTTTTGCTGCACAAGGGGGTTGTATCTTCCCAAGATCTTTCCCAGTGAACATCTCGATGAGTAAAAGTGTCATTTGGCAGACATCTGCCAGTGCACAAAGAGGCACTGTTTACAAGTGGAGAAAAGTTATTTGTTGATGTGGTAATTTTGCAGTATAATGTACACTGCAGCCTGAAAGAGCTGCGAAGCCATCACACGTTTAAAAATAGAAAGCCACAGAACATATGGATTGCTGTGGGAAAGGCACTTGAAATCAGTTATTTGACATTGAAAACTAAATTAAAATGTGTAATTTTTTTTAGGAAGGCAAGAGACTGCAGAAGGAGAGGGAGGGGTCTTATTCTTGTATCAGCTTTGGCTGGGAAAGTAGGGGGAAGACCTAGGGAAGCTTTCACTTAGTGATCATGACTGGTGGTATTTGATGTGAAACTTACTTTTTCCTGTCTCTTTTTCCTTTTTTTTTGACATATTTTGTTTTTCAAGTACCCTTTCAGTAGATGGATTCCTTGTCTTGCTTAGTTCCCTCCAGCCTTCTGCATTACTTCTGTCTGTTGGCCAAATGTAGCTGTTTCATATTCAAAGTGTTTACTACCTGTTTTTCCTGAAGACAGTGTCACAGTATCAGTATCACCAAGGTTGGAAGAGACCTCAAAGATCATTGAGTCCAACCTGTCACCACAGACCTCATGACTAGACCATGGCACCAAGTGCCACATCCAATCCCCTCTGAACACTTCCAGGGATGGTGACTCTACCACCTCCCTGGGCAGCACAGTCCAATAACAAATAACTCTCTCTGTGAAGATCTTTCTCCTCACCTCAAGCCTAAACTTCCCCTGGTGCAGCTTGAGACTGTGTCCCCTTGTTCTGGTGCTGGTTGCTAGAGAGAAGAGGCCAACCCTTTCCTGGCTACAACCACCCTTCAGGTAGTTGTAGAGAGCAATGAGGTCACCCCTGAGCGTCCTCTTCTCCAGGCTAAACAACCCCAGCTCCCTCAGCCTCTCCTCATAGGGCTTGTGCTCAAGGCCTCTCACCAGCCTTGTTGCCCTTCTCTGGACACATTCAAGTGTCTCAACACCTCAGCATCTGGTCTCATTTGAAGTAGGTTGTCACATTCCACAGTTTGGATTTTTGGAAAGCCTTGCTACTCTTCAGAGATTTGTGGACAGTAATATGGAGGGGATCTCAGGGGAGAGTTGACTGGGAATGCCATCCTTGGACAGAAATGTTCTGTACTTGAAAGTATTCAGAAGGCACCACATCATCTCCTCTCTTTGTCTCTAGCTTGTACAGAGATGAGTCTTTGTTCCTGGGCTCCTTATCCTAAAGCTAATGGCGGCCACAAATCTGTCTATCTCTCTTTAAACTGGTAGTATATAATGATCTCTTTTTTAAAAGTAGTGTATCTTGGAGACCCTTCTGGATTCAGCCCTTTTGTAGATAGGGCTCCCTTAGTCCTCTTTCTGCCGACTGTGATTGAAAAAGTTAAATGAGTACAGAACAGAGACTGTACAGCCTGGCAGGCTGGTTCTGAAACTTGTTCTCTTAACAAGAAGCAGAGACAGTTTATGCTCTTTTAACAAGAGGCAGAGACAGTTTAGGAACTGCCACCTCTTTGTCAGTGGATGACAGAAGCAGCACAGAGCGGGTATGGCCTGAGCACAGCTGCTCACATGAAATGCATGGCTGCCTTCTCCTCAAGGCACACGTCCAGTGAAGATGTTACAGCTTAGCCCCACGGCTGCGAAGCTATGAGTTGGAGACTCATTGGTTGGTAAATAAGGGTGTTGCCTGTGCAAATTAACCAAGTGGGAAAAGTATGCTTTGAAGCACATCTTGAAACGTCAATAGTAGTGCAGCCAAGATTCCTGTAAATGCCTTACATACAATCATAGAAACAGAACTGTCAAGGTTGGAAGAGACCTTTGAGATCGTCACGTCCAACCGCTTGCCTAGAGCTTGCAATACCACAACTACTTCTAAGCCACTACAACTAAACCATGTCTCAAAGCACCACATCCAGGCGTCTCTTAAATACACCCAGGGATGGTTACTCCACCATACATTGCCTAGAAATGACTCCTGCATCTGAGGAGAAGGGAACCCTCATGGTCCAGGCTGTGTGCCTTGTCTATGTTTCTGTAAAAGACACCATGGTTGCCTTGCTGTGGTTGGTGGTCTTTTTGTCAGTCTGGGAAAAACTGGGATGCAGCTGTGCCATACTGTGATGCTCCCCAAACTGGCCTTCAGAGACTGTATCACCATCTAGGCAAACCTGCTTTAGCAGAGGGGTTGGGCTAGATGGTCTCCGGAGGTCTCTTCCAACTTCCGCCATTCTGTGATTTTGAGATCCTGAGACTTTTGTGATTGTGGGATGGTGTAAGCTTTACTCTTGCAATACTTGAGGTTAAATGAGGTGGCACAGTTCAGCTGCTAGCTCTGCAATGTCCCTGCTCCATTCTGTGGGTCAATAGTTGTCACTTTGACCCAAACTTTGAGTATGTTTGTGGCAGGTAGTTTGCACAGGACAGAAAAAGGTAAAAAGCTATTGGAGGAGGAGGAATAAAACTATATAGACAAATAGTGCTGCCTTTGCCTTTTTTTTTCCCCCCCTCTTTGGTTTTTTAAACCATTTAAAATTTCTCCTAAGGTATTTGGCAAGTATCTGGAGCAGTTCAACACGGTGTCAAGTGCTCTTACAGCCAGAGTTCACCGCTAATGAAGCGACCTTTGTCAAGAGCCTGGAGAATGTGTTTAATAGATTAGTTAATAGAAAGATCCAAATTCACAGCTTTTGAGATTATAATGTAGCTAATTTTGATGACACTATATCTGTAAATGTATGCTAATTACAGGAGGCTTCATCACAGACTTGTTTGTGTTTTTTAGTTGAAGGCTTAATTTAATTACCTGATAATAAACACACGCATCCTATTTTTCACTTGTCTGGAAGCAGGTAAACAAAGATGAAGAAATGGTTTCAGAGAGATGCTGGGAGTGATCCAATTAAAATTGATAACCAGCTGTTTGTAGGTGTGATTAAGTGGCATGTAAAATGCTTTGAGACTTTGAAAAGTTGGTCCTGGGTTGGCACCAGTAACAGGTTGGTTTTACAGTGAAGCTTCTCTCCCTTCCTTGTGTGCATTTGTTCAGAGATGAGCTAAGAACTGGACAAATAATTGCAGGTTTGGTAAAAGTAGGTTTTGTTTATCCACAGAGAAAATAAACTGCTGGAGGGGAAAATGTTGTACATCCCAAGTTATTAACTTCATTTGCATGGTGCATTTTTATTCTGTGTATTGCTTGTAACAACACATTTTCATAGAATCATAGAATCAGTCAGGGTTGGAAGGGACCACAAGGATCATCTAGTTCCAACCCCCTGCCATGGGCAGGGACACCTCACACTACATCAGGCTGGACAGAGCCTCATCCAGCCTGGGCTTAAACACCTCCAGGGACAGGGCCTCAACCACCTCCCTGGACAACCCATTCCAGGGTTTCACCACTCTCACAGTGGAGAACTTCTTCCTCACATCCAGCCTGAATCTCCCCACCTCCAGCTTCATTCCATTCCCCCTAGTCCTATCACAACCTGATATCCTAAGAAGTCCCTCCCCAGCCTTCTTGTTGGCCCCCTTCAGATACTGGATTTTCAAACACTGAGTAAATAAAAATTGAAGCAAATTGCCCTTTTTTTTTTCTCCAATAAGGTTTTATTCTAAAACTGAATCCGACTAGTTGTGTTAGTGAGGTGTCTGTGCATATATTCTGGCAATATTACAATTATATAGATTTTTTTTTTTCTCTCTAACATTTGGATGTGGTGGAATTCTGCACGTGCTTCCCTGCAAATGATTTCACAAGTCAGGACACTTAAACATTAGAGGACTCTTGGAATTTTTGCTTAGAATAGAATAGAATAAACCAGGTTGGAAAAGACCTTCGAGATCATCGAGTCCAACCTATCACCCAACACCATCTAGTCAACTAAACCATGGCACCAAGCGCCCCATCCATCTCTTCCTAAACACCTCCAATGATGGTGACTCCACCACCTCCCTGGGCAGCACATTCCAATGGGCAATCACTCTCTCTATGAAGAATTTCTTCCTAACATCCAGTCTAAACCTCCCCTGGTGCAGCTTGAGACTGTGTCTTCTTGTTCTGGTGCTGGTTGCCTGGGAGAAGAGACCAACCCCCACCTGTCTACAACCTCCCTTCAAGTAGTTGCAGAGAGCAATAAGGTCTGCCCTGAGCCTCCTCTTCTCCAGGCTAAGCAACCCCAGCTCCCTCAGCCTCTCCTCATGGTGCTTGTGTTCCAAGCCCCTCACCTACGTTGTTGCCCTTCTCTGGACACCTTCCAGCAAGTCAACATCTTTCCTAAACTGAGGGGCCCAGAACTGGACACAGTACTTAAGGTGAAACTATTAGGTGAATTATCTGCTTTGCATGCCTTTGTTTTCTGGCTATGGAAATAGAGGTTTGTGGGTTTTTTGTTTTCAGAGCTGTGGACCTGCTGAGCATAATAATAAGAAAAGTCAGCTGAACATTCTCAGTTTGATGGGGAAAAAAATGTGGCTTTTAAAACTAAAGCTTAAATTACAGCCTGTGTAAAAAATCTGAATGAAAGCTCAGACAAATCCTGCTTTGACAGACCTTGCTCAAATGAGATTTCACTCAGATTCCAGTTTTCACGTTTCTTCTGTGCACACCTTTGGATTTCACCGGTAATTAGTTGATTGGAAGTTAAGTAGTAGACTTGTTAACTCCTTGATGAGGGGTTATGCCAAGCAAGGTATGATTTATAGGTCTGCCAGTTTCTCTTAATTTAAATTCTTCCATGCAGAACTAACTTTAGAAGCAATGAAACACTTTGAAGAGAATAATGCGAAGTAGATGTCGTGGAAACTGATATTTAGTTGGCTGTTGGATTCTGCATATATATATATATATATATATGGAGAGAGAGTAATAAGTGAGAATTACACCGTGCTGTGCAAAATCCTACCTCCTGCCCTACTACCAGAAACCAGGGAGAGTTAATTGAATTTGCTATTCAGTTTCTAGTACTGAAGACTCTTACAAGCTCATGTGGTGTTCTCCTGATGTGATTAATTGGTTAGAGAAATAATAGCTTGACTTTTTTTTTCCCATTGGAGACCTACAGCCTACTTTCCCCTTTTTATTTGGTAAATTCTTTAACCTTCATGGCTTCCATTTTCTTTTGCTTTCAGGTATGAAGCATAAATATGAGGGAGTCTTAGCTTGGGGTTTGTTAGTTAGTTTCTATTCTTTGATGCACTGAAACAAACTATGCAATCGATATTGATATGCCAGTATTCACCTCTTAGCATACTCTAGATTAAATTCTTGTTGGCTTCTCTTAAATCCTGTCTTTATGAGGATTTTGAGACAAACTGTGTCTGATAGGCAAAGCATAGATGTGTCTCTTTAACTTGCTGCAACACAAGCAGAAGTGCTTTCATGTAGCAACTGGACCACTATTCCCCCTGCTCCAGAACTTTGTGTTATATTTATAAAACAAGGAGATTCCAGACTTCCCTCTTATTTCTTTTCATCCTTTCACAAATTCTTCGTGTTGAGACAGATTACAGGTGTTCAAAAGCCACTTTATTTTTTTGTAATCAGTCCACAAATACACCAAATCCTTTGCTTCACAAGAATGACAAACTGGTGTACATTGTAGCTCCTTGAAGCTTTTCAAACATCAGCCTGCTGGCTGCTGTCTGGCTTTGTTTTCAACGCTTGAAGATACTTACAATAAAATGTGTGGGGGTTTTTAATAACAACCCAATCCCCATAACAAAACCAAATAACCCAGACCAACAACAAGAACAAAACAAATACATATCTGCAGCAGCTTTGCAAGTAGGCAGGTGCTCCTCTTGATCAGAAGTGTTTGGACTTTGGGGCACATCCCCTGAAGACCCACTGGTGCCATTCCTGCTGCTGAGGTGGCTGTTCCTAGGAGGTGGGCTGCAGGCACTAGTGCTGTCTGAATGTCATGGATGAAATCCTGACACTTCTGCAGACAAGTGCTGTTGACTGTAAAAGTCTAGAATTACAGTCAAGGTCTTTTAGTTGGTCTGGCCTAAAATGACACGGCTGTCCCTTGCAGTGTGCAGCTTCCTGGGCTCTGCGGGAAGAGGAGAAGCTGCAGGTGAGACTGCTTGTGATTACAGATGTGCTTGTGATTACAGATGTGCTTGTGTAACCCCCACCAGGAGCAACTGCTCCTTGCCCCCTCCCGTGGCTGGGCATCCACCAAGTGGTCCCAGGGCTGATGAAGCAGAGGTGATGTCAAATGTCATGGTGCTGGCACCAGCAGAGGTGTGAGATACCATTGCGGCACCTTTGGGGCTGCCAGAGGAGCTGTGGCACCAGACAGCACCAGCTGCAATGAGCTTGTGAGCAGAACTGCCCCCAAGAAAGCTCCCCCTCTTCCTCGGGGTCCTTGCCAATCTAAACATGACATTTTTAGGGCAATGCTATTTGTCTGCTTTTGCTTTTAGCATTTGCTCATGTTGCTGAGTTCTGATGGTTTTGGTTGTGACAGTGTTTTCATCTCCTCACCCTGGCGGCTTTCATGCTCCCCAGCAGTTTTATTCATCTGTGCCCAGGAGGCTGACTCACATTCTCTCCGTCCTTCGTTGCTTCATTTTCACGTCCCTTCCACAGCCTTCCAACACAGGTGTCATTGTGCCAAGGCTTCCCAAGCCAGTGACATATTTGTTTGTTGAATTCTTCTGCTGATTTCATCGGCTACTTTTCCTTCTTTGTTCACGTTGCTGTTAAGACAGCACTTTGTTCTGCTTGTGTTAAGCTGGGATGTTTTTCTGATCCTGTATATTATTTGCCCCCAATTCAAAGCTCTTCATTCTAAGTGATGAAAGTGTAGACTCTGTTGGAAAGCCTCATTAGAATCATAGAATTGTTAGGGTTGGAAGTGACCTCAAGGATCATCTAGTTCCAGCCCCGCTGCCATGGGCTGGGACACCTCACACTACAGCAGGTTGTTCAGAGCCGCATCCAGCCTGGCCTCAAAAACTTCCAGGGATGGAGCTTCTACCATCTCCCTGGGCAACCTGTTGCAGTGCCTCCCCACCCTCATGGTGAAGAACATCTTCCTAACATCCAATCTGTATCTATCCATTCCTAGTTTATTCCACCCCCCCCAAGTCCTATCATTACCTGACACCCTAATAGTGGTGCATAGTAGTTCCTACTATGCCACAGTAGCATAATGCCCTGAAGTGCACTGACAAGTCAGCAGTCATGTCCTGGTAGAGCCAAGCAAGAGGAAGTTCATGTAACAAATATAACAATGTTCTGCATTAGCTTCCACTGCAATTCATTTATGGTGTAGTTCATGCAAAATGAATCAGTTTATCATAGAATCATAGAATCAGTCAGGGTTGGAAGGGACCACAAGGATCATCTAGTTCCAACCCCCCTGCCACGGGCAGGGACACCCCACACTAGATCAGGCTGGCCAGAGCCTCGTCCAGCCTGAGCTTAAACACCTTAGTTTATTAATAATCTGAGTATTAGAACACAATCATATTTTTTTTTTCCAAGCAGTACTTAGTCTGGTTATACATTTTTTTTTCTTGCTGGGATTTTCTGGAGAGAAATATGCACACACCCTTGACTTTTACTTGCTTCTAAATATGTGTTGTGATATGCCCAATAAATATGTCACGATTTTTTTTCCACACAGCCTGAAAGTCAATAACTCTTCCTTGGCACTCCAATATTTAGAAGTTCCCCCAAAAGTCTATAAAACTTCTTCCCACACAGAACTTCCAAAACAATCTGCCTGTGGAAATGGAGACAGTGCTGCCATTTCTTGTGTGCACCTTGGACACAAGTCAAGTTAATTGGTATTTCTGTGGCAGAGAGGAATAGTTGCAAGTGTTCCTAGCAGGTTGATTGTCTCTGTACTTGGCACTGGTGAGGGTGCACCTCAAATACTAGGTTCAGTTTTGGGACCCTCACTACGAGAAGGACTTTAAGTTGTCCTGTCTGGAGTATGTCCAGAGAAGGGCAACAGAGCTGGTGAAAGGCCTGATGAACAGGGCTTGTGAGGAGCAGCTGAGGGAACTGGGGCTGTTTAGCCTGGAGAAGGAGGCTGGGGAGAGACCTCATTGCTCTCTACAGCTCCCTGAAAGGAGGCTGCAGTGAGGTGTGGACTAGTCTTTTCTCCCAGGTAACAAGTGATAGGACAAGAGGAAATGGTCTCAAGTTGCACTAGAGGAGTCCTAATCAGATAAGGAAAAATTTCTTTACTTGAAGGAGCAGTCAGGCAAATGTCACTGAAGGGTGAACAGTCATAACTTCTACTACCACAGCATGCACTTGCTTCTTCCTGAGCTGAGATGGTGACTGACATGCACCAAACTGCTTGGCCTCAGCACTGTAGCAGTCACAGCATTTGGTTTTCAGTCTCCTCCTCAATGCAGTTTGGATGCTCTCAAAAACATCCTTATCCCCAGCTCATCACTTGTCTCAGCAGCCTTGGTGTTCAGTACTTTTCACTCCTTCAGTTTTTCATTAAATTGCCAGAACAGCCTGACTGTGCCACCACTGGAGGTCTTGTTTTGCTCTGAGAAAAACCCAACCCAACATTAAAACCCCTCCTTTCAAACATACCTGGCAGTATTTTAGCCAAAAAGGGCACTGAAAGGCATTGAAATATGAGCTCATTTTTGAAAGCTGCATGACTGCATCTCAAAATGAACATATTCAGGGGCTGCAGGCAGGCTGACAGTGTCTAAGAGAGGGCAGGATTGGGGTCTTTATTCTGGATAGTGGAGATTCAGAAGGGCTTGATTACTTTCTTTAGAGCTGTTCTCATCAAACAGCTCAAAAAAAAATCAAGGTAATATAGCCCTGAAGGAGGATGAATTCTCCTGTGGAGAACATATTAAAATTGACCCATTTGTAGTGCTTGGGGCTGCAAGATGCAAAGCTGTGTCCTGGGCTCAGCCAGGACAGAGTCAATTTTCACAAGAAGCTGGGAGAAGCTGACCCAGGTACCCAAGGAGCTATTCAATGCCATGTGACATCATGCCAGCGGGTCAAGGGAGATTCTCCTCCCCCTTTATTCTGCCCAGAGGGAGAGGGAACTACTGGGGAGAGTCCAACAGAGGATGCTGAGGAGACTGGAGGAGAGTCAAGAGGAGAGATGTCTCTCAAGAGGAGAGGCTGAGAGACTTGGAGGTGTTTAGCCTGGAGAAGAGCAGACTGAGGGGAGATCTTATCATTGCTGATCAATATCGAAAGGGTGGACGTCATGAGGATGGGGCTGGGCTCTACTCAGTAGTGCCCAGTGGTAGGATATGGAGCAGCAGGTACAAACTAGAACACAGGAGGTTTCATTAGAACTGAAGGAGAAAAATCTTGAGTTTGAGGGTATTGGAGCACTGGAGCAGGCTGTACAGAGAGGTTGTGGAGTCTCCTTTGCTGGAGACTTCCAAAACCCATCTGGAAGCATTCCTTTGCAACCTGCTCTGGGTGACCCAGCTTTATCAGGGGGTTGGACTAGATGATTTCCAGAAGTCCCTTGTATTCCTTACCTGTTTGTGATTCTATGTTCAGTATATAACTGGGAGAGCTGATCAAGAGGGACGTGTGAGAGGCCTCGTGGTGCTTAGCTGCTGGCTTACCCTAAACTACATCAGGCTATCGTGATAAAAATGCACTTATTCCTCACACTATTAAAGCTTCCCACAGTTAGGTTATTGCTGCAGGTACTTGGATGTTCAAAACTAGAGAAATTTATTCTACCAACATAAGCAAAAGTGTTCAGTGAATGTCTCCTTTCCAGGCGGTGCTGTGTGCTCAAGTGTGTTCTGTGCAGGCTGTGTTGCAGGTGCATGCTGCGTCCCCTGATTTGCAAACTGGGAAGAACGAGGCTGTTGTAAATGCTTTCTCTGCTCCCCAAGCTCCCAACGCTTCTTTGCTTGGGGTTTGGGTGTTTTGGGTTTTTTTTTTTTTTTTTGCACACTTTATTTCAGTCCTGAGAAGCCTGAAACAGATTCTGTTGGCAAGGAAAACATTCTGCTCTGTCAAGTATTGCAGTCTTATTCTGGTATCAGCGAGTCATCTCGAGGAGGAGGCTAAAATTAATCCTAGCACTATTTCGTCCGACGTCTTCATCTGGAAACTCAAAGCCAATGCAAATTGCAGCGAGGAGGTCACATGAAGCTATCGGATGATTACAAGCTATTTATCTTGGGTGCCTTCTCAGCTCCTCAGAGTATATAAGGAAAGTGGATAGTGAATCCAAACAAAGGCAGGCAGGCAGGCACAGGTTTCTCTGTGCACTTCAGAGGGCAGATAGCTTATGGTTTACTGACTTCTGTAAAAATAAGAAAAACCAAGGGGGGAAAGGGGTGCAGCTTTATCTGCAGCTGGTATAAATGCAGGATGATAATTATGAATTCTCCCACCGTCTCCCTGGACCCGATTCTTTCTGTGCTCTTACTCCTGAATTCCTATGGAATGAGGGCAGGATCTGTTCCAACATGTTACACAAGTTGATGCTGCTCCGGCCATGTGCGAGCTAACTGAGACAGTGCTTCTTGAGCTGACACACATGAAATGGATTTTGTAGGTTTGTTTGTGCCAGACTGAAATTCAGGTGTTTGCTTTCAGAGGAGATGATGCTATGGGAGGAAATGCCACTTTTGGCAAACACAAGTGAATGTTCTGATCTTTGTTTCTAGCATGGAAATGTGAAGCGGTCGTGGCTATAAGATCAGTCTCAGACAAGCTCTGTATGTGTGCACATTTGGGCCAGGATCTTACAATGTTCCTGAGCATAATCTGTGTGGACACTTTTGTCCCTGTGCTGCAGGAGCACCCTGTCAGAGCAGGCTCTGAGCACCTCAGGATGAGATGGAGTGTGGGAGGGCATGGGATGAGAGCAGAGGGCTTGGTGTGGATGAGGTAGTATCTGGCATTAATTCAGGGAAGTATTTAAGCATATGTCCAGCTCAGCACTGAGTAGGGCCTCTGAAGTCAGTTGGACTGTGCACTAGCTAAAAATAGCACATAAAGCAGACTTTCTTTCTTTCTTTTTTTTTTTCCCTTTTTTTGTGGTGTGGAACAGGGCCTTTGGGACTTCTGTGTGTGTAGTCAGGAGCAGAGCAGTCAGGACTGCAGCTGTGGGACTCAAAGTACTTCAGAGCAATGCGAAGCTTTGCCGGCAACCAGGAACTGCTCCTTTCATTGCCTTCCCAGGGCACCTGGGTGCCTTGTGCTAGTAATTGCCAAAACATATTTGACAGCTCCTGAAGCTGGCCATACCTGGGGCTGATTGTGCAAGAATTTGGGGGCAAGTTTGATGAAAAGATGAATGTAAGCAGGAGCTACAGGATGTTTGTTCATGCTTTATCTTGTGTGCAGTGGCTGAGGAGCAGATTACAATGGTTGTGAAGTCCACAGGGAACTTCTGGAATTCACAGCATCCACAGTGATCACTCAGCAGTTAACCTGGCATAGTGATATTCTCAGGATCTCTCCTTCAGGATTTTCAAGCCCTCAGTCTCTGAATTGTTAAATACCAAGATTTCAGTGAAGCAGCTTGCAGGAAAATGCTAAACTTTCATGCCCTTGAAATGCTTAATAAAAGAGAAATGGATGATCTTGAAAGTCCTTTTTATACAGGAAAAAAATACCTAGAACTGTTATTAAGAAAGATGTAACAAAATATGAACAAGCAACCAGGGAGAAAGGGAACTGGGGGAACCTTGAGGTATTGGTTGATAGTAGGCTAAACATGAGCCAGCAATATGCCCAGGTGGCCAAGAAGGCCAATGGCATCCTGGCCTGGATCAGGAACAGTGTGGCCAGCAGGAACAGGGAAGTCATTCTGCCCTCTGCTCAGCACTGGTTAGGCCACACCTTGAGTCCTGTGTCCAGTTCTGGGCCCCTCAGTTTAGGAAAGATGTTGACTTGCTGGAATGTATCCATAGAAGGGCAACAAAGCTGGGGAGAGATCTGGAGCACAGCCCTGTGAGGAGAGGCTGAGGGAGGTGGGGTTGCTTAGCCTGGAGAGGAGGAGGCTCAGGGGAGACCTTTTTGCTGTCTACAACTACCTGAAGGGTGGTTGTAGCCAGGAGGGGTTGGTCTCATCTCTCTAGCAACCAGCACCAGAACAAGAGGACACATTCTCAAGATGTGCCAGGGCAGGTTTATACTGGATGTTAGGAAGAAGTTCTTCATAGAAAGAGTGATTGTCCATTGGTATGTGCTGCCCAGGAAGGTAACAATGTCACCATGACTGGAGGTGTTTAGGAAGAGACTTGATGGGGTGCTTGGTGCCATGGTTTAGTTGATTAGATGGTGTTGGATGATAGGTTGCACTTGATGATCTCAAAGGTCTCTTCCAACCTGGTCTGGTCTGGTCTATTCTATTCTATTCTATTCTATTCTATTCTATTCTATTCTATTCTATTCTATTCTATTCTATTCTATTCCCCCCTAAATCCCAACCAAACCCTAAAACTTCCAAAAGTGCCTTTAGAAGTGGCTTGTAGCTGCAGTAAAGGATAATAATACTTGACATATCAGTTAAACATGAAGATGCTGGGGAAAGTAAGGTACAGGAAGCAATAAAATCATATCCTGTCCTTGTCAGAGGCCTTTAAATATATTTCTTGTGCAACCATCAAAAGGAGAAATGTACCTTAAAAAACCCAAACAAACAGGCAGAACACTCCTCCTCCC
Organism: Picus viridis; assembly: GCA_033816785.1. Lineage (NCBI taxonomy): Eukaryota > Metazoa > Chordata > Aves > Piciformes > Picidae > Picus > Picus viridis. The sequence continues at coordinate 7,360,574 of CM066580.1, forward strand.
CTCAACTGAATGAGAAGTTTAAGATGAAGGCAAAAGAGTGTAAGGCTCTGTCTGCTTCTGTAGGGAATTACATACTTTATCAGGCAAAGCAGATTTCCCCCTAAGTTGTTATAATCTACTTTTTTGAGCAATAATCAAGCCTAGCATTTGCTATATCTATAAATGCTGATCAAGTGTGTCTTTTAGCATGCTATGCTGCATCCTTGAAAGTGCTACATCTGTAGTGGGGAGAAGGGAAAGGCAAGTGCGACCTAAGACTTCAAAGATCCCTTGTTGCACAAGATATGGTGTGGAGCAGCCCCACCTCTGCTCTGTAGGGTGAAACTGTACAGGTCCTGGGCAGAGAGTCCATAGTACCTGCTGCCACCCTTCTGGTGCCATGGAGCAGCACCAAATTGGTTAGGCCCAGTAAATTGGGTCAGGCCATTCCAGTTTGCCAGCAATGGCAATCACAACATGGTAGGAGGAAGTGATCGGTAAAAGAGCAGAAATGGAGATGAATTGTTGGGAGCTGTTAAGCTCCAGAGGCATTTCTAACAGTGTTGATCATCTGCATGATGAGTGAGGTATAAAAAGTTTTGGGCAATGTTGTTAAATATTCTTGCACAGATTATTTTTATGGTTTATGATAGTCAGACAATGGCTGGAGACCAACCAGCTCCTCCAGTGTTACATCCCCTCAAAGACCTCCATAACTTTGAAGCTAAGTGTAACCTTCCTAGCTGTGATACTCAAACGTTCAGCTGTGTAAATGGTAGAGTGGTAGGGTGAGTGTCCTTAGTCTAGTTTGGGAAGTAAAATTCTTTGGGATTTTGTGGTGTTGGGGTTTTTGTGGGTTTTTTTCCCCCCATATTTTGTTTTTATGGATAGTTTTGTGGTTTGTTTTGTGTAAAAAAGCTGCTGTGACTGAGATGAACACATTCGTCATGGGTAATTGCATTGGGTGGAAGCTTGCATGTTTACACATGATTATCTTCATTTGGGATTAATGGTGAAGCTACAGTCTTGTCAAGTGCACTTAGAGGTAAATATTCACTAAAGGTTCTGCATATAGTGGAGATGTTATGTGATTATTTATGCTAATGACTGAGATGTGTAAAATGTGACTCCTGTGATACTGCCCTTTCCCTTCTTCATATTCATTTCATCAAATCTAAAGCTACTGAAGTCCAGCCCTCTCTGTAAGAAGAACCTATTGCAGGCATGAATCTTCCCCCCCCTTCCATGCCATATTTGTACAATTCAAAGCTTCAAAAAGGGTAATTAGAGGTAGGGATGGTAATGACCTTTGATTAAGACAGCGTATTGTTTAACAAAATCTTTCTAGCAGGCTTAGCTCTGTGCTCTGAAAATACAGATTTAGCAGCAAAACATTCATGATCATTACAAAGCAGCTGTTAACAGGAGGCACAGGTACTTGCACCTGTATAAAGATGCAACATTTTACTGCCTCATTCTTCCAAATCTCTTTTTAATCATGTTTATTGGATTTGGAAGCGCTTGGATTGACACTCTCGGTGACTGAAGTTTCTTTTGAAACTCCTATGACACTGGCAGGACAATGCAGGCTTCCACTGCTCACCTCCTTACTAGCAGAGTATGGGAGGGAGGAAAATCCAGTTTCATTTTTCATTAGAGTCTGTGCCCTCCTTCCTGGGTTTCTGGTAGACATCCTTGTTAGCAGTGTGTTCTGGGCAGATCATATGTCTCATTTTAGTTCCTAGCCTAGAGATGTTTATCTCTCTTTGGGTCACACACTGAAGACATTGTGGACAAAGGCTTACAGCACTGCAAGTGTAAGCTGCAGTGGAGCAGGTGACCAGCAGGCAGAGGGTTGGTGTCCCATTGTGAAGATGTTTTAACATTTATACACCTGTGATTTGAGTTGCAGATTATCTTCATCAGCCACTGTCCCTGAGACATTCAAAGAACATGTAGACATGGCATTTTGGGACATGGTTTAGCAGGCATGGTTGATGACTGGACTTGCTAATCTTTGAGGTCTTTTCCAATCTCAATGATTCCATGTTTTTTATTATTCTGGTCTAATAATTCCATGATTAGGTGTTTAGGAAGAGACTGGATGGGGCGCTTGGCACCATGGCTTAGTTGATTAGATAGTGTTGGATGATAGGTTGGACTCCATGATCTCAAAGGTCTTTTCCAGCCTGGTCTGGTCTGCTCTATTCTACTCTTATTCTATTCTTATTCTACTCTTATTCTATTCTTATTCCACTCTTATTCTATTCTATTCTTATTCCATTCCATTCCATTCCATTCCATTCCATTCCATTCCATTCCATTCCATTCCATTCCATTCCATTCCATAATAACCTCTGTGTAGCAGTTTGAAAGTACTGCCATATCAGCCAATCTGAGTAAATGAGTTCTGAGCTAATGTATTCCTCTGCTAAAAATCAGCCTTTATGCTGAACCTCTTCTACCTTCTCATTACTCCTAATCCTGTGTTTGCTGGCCCTTTGTTCACCATTGGAATGGGCTGTACAGGGAGGTGGTGGAGTCACCATCCCTGGAAGTGTTCAAGAGGGGACTGGACGTGGCACTTGGTGCCATGGTCTAGTCATGGGGTCTGTGGTGACAGGTTGGACTCGATGATCTTCGAGGTCTCTTCCAACCTTAGTGATACTGTGATACATGACATTTCTGAGCCTGCTCTTTGATTGCTGATTGTGGAACAGTAATATTTTCTGCTTTTAACAATATGCTGAAGAAACAGATCTATGTTTTCTCAGAAAGAGGAATTCAATAGCTAACCCCAGCTGAATGCTGCAGTACTGCAGTAGTGCAGTGCCAAGCATAAATAAGTTGTAGACTTAGTGACTAAGTGGTGGCAGCTATTATTATTGAGAGGGTCCTTTATTGTTTGTGGCTCTTCAGGACTGGGTTGGGTTGTGATCTTTGCTTGTTTCATCCTTTGCACCACTTAATCTTCTGAAAATATTTTGCTGTTGTGGATGATTTCCTTTGACAGCAGTGAGCTGAGCAGTGGCAGAGATTCTTTTTTGATTTTTTTTTTTTTCCCCCCAATATAGGCTTAGGAAGCAGAAGAGAGAGATGAGGATTTGAAATCTTTCATCTACATTGAGCCACTGTGAATTTAGGATCTAGGGCAGAGTGTTAAAAAGAATTAATCATTAATGAGCCAATAAAGAGTATTAAAAGACAAATTGGCTGAACCTTGCTGGCCTTTTCCATTTCCTTCTATGGAAACAAAGTACAGAGTGCCAGATGATAAATAGCTCCAGTCCAGCTATTCTTCTGGGATTAACATTGTAAAATCTCAAACAATAAAAGCATCCACTTTTTAGTGCATTAACCAAACAAAAGCCTTTTCTGTTGTGCCTGTTTTGTGTACACAGAAGCAATCTTGAATAAGCATCTGCCTTCAGAGCACTCTGCTGTGCTAACTCCTGCCTATTCTTCCTCTTTGCCTGCTGTGCTTGCCAAGAAATGGGTTAGTGGACAAGTATTTCCAGGAGCAGTTTCTGCCACAGTGGTCAAGCACTTGTACCTTCAGCTCTGCCAGAGTGGACTTAATTCCCTCTTTATCCTCACGGCAGCATCTTTGCTGACATCCCTTGTCCCTCTTGCATGGAAGGCTGCCCTGCAGCTTTGCCAAGGTGCTCTCCAGCTTCTTGTCCCTTGCCACTAGCCTGGCACTGCCGTGCGAGGTTTACACTATTGGATTTTGATGCAGGTGGCTGCTAAGTACAGTGGTTGTTGGTAAGAGGAAGCAGAAGGCATTGCAGCCAGTATTCACCAGACAGAACTGAATTGAGGAGTGTGGCCTTTCACAGAACCAGGTATAATTTCCTCTGTTGGCTCCTGCTCTCGGCAGCAGTTCAGATCCGGTAGAGAGCAGTACCCACTCCTGTGAGTATTAACAAGCTGTGACTTCAGGTGTTAAAACTAGGAAAGAGACATGAAACTCATTGTGCTGTTGGAATCTGAAGTGAATTCGGCACCATGTTCCAGTGAAAATCAAGGGGTTGAATGCACTGTGTCTTTATTTGAAAGTTTCAGGTTTGAAACTGGTAGAACTTCAAATGCCCTTCTTGGTGATGCACCAAGCTTGGGCCAGGGTGCTTCAGTGTCTAGTTCTGTGAATTAACTGCTGAGTTTTCTAGATTAAAATGGTAGAGAACCTGCCAAAGAGGTGCGTCCAGTGCCTGAACTGAAAGTGAAAAGCCTTTTAACCACAGCAATCAGAATATTTGGGTTGGGTTTCACCCTTGAGTTCCTTACCCAGGTTATGAAAATAGTTCTGGTTCTTTTATTGCTTAGCTGAAAGAGAACCTGATGGATATATTTCTGTTGCAGGGGGCAATAAGATTTTGCCAATATGGAGGTCAAGGGCAAGTGCAGAGTCCTTCACCTGAGGAGGAATAGCTCCATGCACCAGTACAGGTGAGGGGTGAGAACAAGTTCCCCAAGACCCAGCAATGTACCCCTGGGGACAAGAAGGTCAGCGGGGTGCATTAAGAAGAGTGTGGCCAGCAGGTCAAAGGATTCTCTCCTTCCCCTATGCTCTGCCCTGGTGAGGCCACACCTGGTGTATTGTGTCCAGTTCTGGGCTGCCCAGTTCAAGAGGGACAGGGATCTACTGGAGGGAGTTCAGTGGAAGGTCACAAGGATGCTAAGGGGACTGGAGCATCTCTCTTAGGAGAAGAGGCTGAGAGCCTGGGGCTGTTTAGCCTGGAGAAGAGCAGACTGAGGGAGAGTCGTATCAATGCATTTAAGTATTTAAAAGGTGGAGGTCAGGAGGATGGTGCCAGGCTCTTTTCAGAGGTGACCAGTGATAGGACAAGGTGCAGCGGGCACAAACTGGAACACCGGAACTTTCATTTGAACTTAAGGAAGAATTTCTTTGCTGTAAGGATGCCAGAGCACTGGAGCAGGCTGACCAGAGAAGTTGTGGAGTGCCCTTCTCTGGAGATGTTCAAAAACCTCCTGGGTATGTTCCTGTGCAATCTGCTCTAACAGGGGTTGGGCTAGATAATGATTTCCAGAGGTCCCTTCCAATCTCTACCGTTCTATAATTCATCTTTTTTGGCAACTCTATACAAGCTGAAGAGCTGTGTATGACCTGTGTGTATCACAAAGCAGCTGCCAGTGATCTCTGCCTGCCTCTGGCATATAGGAGCAGCTTGTGGAGCTCACATGCCCCAGGCTGCAGTCAGAGGCAGAGAGAACTTTAAACTTGACAAACATGAATTCTCTATGGGTCATTCAAGCACCATGAACATGGGAGGTTCATGAATACCTATCTCAGAACATCACTTGACTGAAAGAATAAATTTGAATTCATGCTGGTTTACTTGGTAACTAGCAACACTGGGGAGAAAAAAAAACCTAACAGTTTGTGGCTGTTGTCTTCCTTCTCCTCCTTTCCCAATCCACCTGATCCCCAGCACAATTCTCAGCAGGAGTCTGGTGCATTTCCCCATCTCTCAGGGGAAGAAAAGACAAAATAGCTCTTTTTCTCCTTAATACCCTAGGTCCATCATTTTCTCCAAGAATCTAAAAGCTTCCTGCTTAGGAAGAGGACAGTTCTAACACTGTGATAAATCAGTGCCTCTGTGACATGGGGAGCAGTTGCTAACTTGAAGTCTTGTGTTTAGCTGTTTTGCTTTTCCACTTCTTTTTGGCTAGGTAGGTGTCTCCATGATCCTTATAGCAGTTTGATGGGTCCTTGTGATAGCCATGTTCTAGAGCTCACCTAATTTAGTCAGCAGATGCTTATGATAAATTAGTGTCTCTGTGGCACATCATGTGCCCTTCCAGCAAAGGGCACTTTGTCTCCTTTGCAGCTGATTGGGAGCACGGCTCTAGTAAGAGCTCAGTTGATTACACTTGTAGGAGGCACATGCTTCCAAGGTGAATGGCTGCAGAGGTGGTGTCTGGTGTTCTCTGAGTCTCAGCCTGCTCAGATGAAGAGCAATTTGGAGAGCTGAGAAGAGTTCAGTGAAACACTTGCTGGTTTGCAGTGATGCATGTCAGGGTGAATCAGCAAATCCTGATGTTCTTCTGAGTGCTGGGTATTCTTATCCAAGGTTTAGGAAGTGTGTTTCAGTGATCAAGCTTTCATGGTTGGAGTTGATCTTTAGTCATTGGAGGGGCACGTGCCATAAGGGATAGAGATATGGCTGTGGGAATAAGTTGAAACTAAAATTCTCTTCTGAACCACCTTCAGTAGTGATGTTGAACCAAAGAAAGGTGGAAGACATGGGCCTGCTATTGTGTTTGCTATTCCATTTCAAACGTGTTAATCCCTCCTTGTGTTCACCCATCCAAATGATAAACCGAGCTCAATGCTTTCAGTATCATAATGATGCTAACATATTGTCATGATCCAATGGTGGGTAATTGAGCAAAACTTACAACCCCTTGCTCTCCAGCTTGTCCTGACATTTTAGAGGGGCTGTCTGTGGCTCAGCTTAACTCCTGAGCGATGCCCAACTTTAGTGTGACTAACTAAACATTCTCGGGGGCAGAATTAATACTCACACGGAGCCAAGCGCCAATCCACTTTATTTAACGGGCAACAGGTACGAGCACCGCTCCTGTCCCATCTGCAGGGAGCATGCGTCATGATCACGGGAGTGGGGATGACGCCAACCGGGGGCGGCGTGCGGGGGCAGGCGGGGAGGCAGCTCTCGGTGGCATCGGCGACTCTGCGCGGCCACAGATCGCCGCGGCAGCTCTTGTTCTGTGTCTGAGGCGGCGACAGCTCGCAGCAAGCTCTCCTAGCAGCTTTTCGGCTAAACCCCTCCAAGCCGTTGTAGCACCCCGCCGCCGCAGCAGTTCCTGACAGATTCGAACGGCAGGCTCCCCCAGCAGTTTTTCTAGCAAAGTTCTTCCTGCCGATTCCCCCGTGTAATCTGTTCCCCATCACCGCCCTACCTTAACGCCTTTTGTAGATCCACACTGCTGCTAAAAATAGCCACCCGTCCCGATTCGGCACTGGAAACCATGCCCGGTGCAGTCTCCAGGGTCCCGAAGTCCCTCGCTCGACCCTAGGGGACCAAAGCCAGACTCCCTGTATCTCCGAATAATGTGGATCCACATCTGTAACAGTTTTCGGTCCCTTACACATATAAAGGTAAGAATGAACAATAGTGATGCCAGAGACTGGTTTCTAGTGCATTGCTGCTTATTACTGGTGGGACTGCCTCAAAGAAGGTTGGAGTGAGGTGGGAGTCAGTCTCTTCTCATACGCGATAAGCGACAGGACAAAAGGCAAACAGCCTCAAGTTCTGCCAGGGGAGGTTCGAGTTGGGTATTGGGAAACATTTCTTCACAGTAAGGGTTCTCAAGCATTGGGCCAGGCTGCCCAGGGAGGCAGTGGATTCACCATCCCTGGAGGTGTTTTAAGGATGTGGTAATGGGGGATGCGGTGTAGTGGTAGTATCTTAGCAGCAGAGGTAGGACTGTGAGCTCTGAGCGAGCAGTTGGGCTTGAAGATCTCAAAGGTCTCTTCCAGCCTCAACAGTTCTCTGATTCTGTTGTTATGTGAAAACTAGCTGCTAATAGAATACGTGCTTCAAATCTGGGTGTTTCAGCTTTCATGGACTCCTGGGCTGAGGGGATGGATTCTGTGCTTCTCTGCATGTGACGTGGTTTTGGCGCTGTTTTATCTGCTATTTAAAAAACTAAACACCAACCCCACCCCCCAAAAAACAAACAAGCAAGCAGACTAGATCTCATATAACCCCTAAGTGTGGAAGGCATTTTAAAGTGATGCTGTGGTGTAAATCAGAGGCTAGGGAAAAAAAGGATGCTGTGCTCACAGTTGTGACTGCTACAGGGAAGCGTTACTCGGGATTTATGCAGCATGTCTGAAAACCCAGGAGACTCGAGCACTTGAGGGAGGCTTCGGTGTGAATAGCAGCTTCATGTCAATAGTCTGGAAAGTTGTGGCATGCACCACATCATCAAGCACAGCATTGCCTCTGTTCTGGTTTGGAAACCACCCATGAAACTGCTGTTTCATGAAGGCTCTTGGGCGAGTTATCCAAGTGTCGGTTTTTTTCTTGGAGATAGCACTGTGCTACTACTGTGTGAGGAAGACACAAGCATGTTGTGTTAGGAAGTGGGAAAGATCCTGCTGAAGTGATGGGAACATGCCCAAACTGGGGAGTTTGGTGTCCCATGTGCCTACTTCACTTAGATTTTATTTTTTTTTTCTCCTGAGTTTCTCTTGATATGAGGAGTTTCCAGGAAAGTACAATGGTATGTTTCCTACTAAGTTTTGTAACAGCTCTACAATTAAAGTTAATCCATGTATGTATTCATACAATAAGCCTTCCAGTAATTCCTCTTCAATATCTTTATTGATGATCTGGATGAAGGGATTGAGTCAGTGATCAGTAAATTTGCAGGTGACACCAAGTTGGGAGCAGGTGTTGAGCTGTTAGAAGGGCTCTGCAGAGGGACCTTGACAGGCTGGACAGACAGGCAGAGTCCAACAGAATGGCATTCAAGAAGTCCAAGTGCCGGGTGCTGCACTTTGGTCACAACAACCCTATGCAGTGCTACAGGCTGGGGTCAGAGTGGCTGGAGAGCAGCCAAACAGAAAGAGACCTGGGTGTACTGATTGACATCTGGCTGAACATGAGCCAGCAGTGTGCCCAGGTGGCCAAGAAGGCCAACGGCATCCTGGCATGCATCAGAAATAGTGTGGCCAACAGGAGCAGGGAAGTCATAGTGCCCCTGTACTCAGCACTGGTTAGACCACACCTTGAGTCCTGTGTCCAGTTCTGGGCCCCTCAATTTAAGAAGGACATTGAGACACTTGAATGTGTCCAGAGAAGGGCAACGAGGCTGGGGAGAGTCCTCGAGCACAGCCCTATGAGGAGAGACTGAGGGAGCTGGGGTTGCTTAGCCTGGAGAAGAAGAGGCTCAGGGGAGATCTTACTGCTCTCTACAACTACCTGAAGGGAGGTCGTAGCCAGGTGGGGGTTGGTCTCTTCTCCCAGGCAACCAGCACTAGAACAAGAGGACACAGTCTCAAACTGCACCAGGGGAAGTTTAGGCTGGAGGTGAGGAGAAAGTTCTTCCCAGAGAGAGGTGTTAGCCATTGGAATGTGCTGCCCAGGGAGGTGGTGGAGTCACCATCCCTGGAGGTGTTCAAGAGGGGATTGGACATGGCCCTTGGTGCCATGGTTTAGTAGTCGTGAGGTCTGTGGTGACAGGTTGGACTTGATGATCTCTGAGGTCTTTTCCAACCTTATTGATTCTATGAAATGTTGCTACAGCCTGGCCACATGCAGCACTTCAAATTAGCTCAGAACAGCATTTTGAACATATCACCCCCCTCCCCCCCCTTCATCTTCACTGGGGAATTTTCTGCAAAGCTATTAGTGACTTAAAGGAACTCTCTTGGCTTAGAAAAGATACGGTTTTCAAACCTTTAATTTCCATGTTCTTTGCACTGGGAGACTGCAGAGGCAGACTGATAATACACTGCGAATCCACACTGGTGAATTAGGCCTTTTTGACTAAAGGAGGCAGAGGAAAAGGAAAGCATTTCTAGGTACCATTGTGTATTTCATCTCCTTCACAAATGTATTTATCTGAGTGTGAGATTTGCTGATTCAACCCCCTTTTCTGGGTTGGAGACTGTGGGTGTGCTTGGAGCCCTGTCAATGTGATATACCTCTGGGTGCAGCGTGGCATGTGGAGCGCTCTGATCAAGGTCTTCTCAGCACCCTTGTGGCTATTGTAACATGATTGATTTGTATTTAATTTAAAAGAGAAAATAGCAAGGGATTTAGAGGTTAATGTGTCTGGTTCTTCCCAGGAGATAAAAGCAAGCTGAAGCTGATGGGATGGAGGCTAGAACGCCAGGAGCAGCAGTGCTTTGCAGCGTGACTTTTCTTGGCTCAAGCTGTATGAAACGCAGACTATTTTCACTGAGCCTTTTTCTACAGTTATAGAATCACAGCCTTTAAGATGATCAAGTCCAACTGTTAATCCAGCACTGCCAGGTCACCGTAGAATCATTAAGCTTAGAGAATACCTCTAAAATTGTCAAGTCTGACACCAACATGGCTGCTCAACCATGTACCCAACTGCCATATCTTCATGTTACTTGAAAACCTCCAGTGGTGATGATTCAACCACCTTCATTGCCCTCCTCTGGACTCACTTCAACACCTTAATGTCTTTCTTGTAGTGAGGGCCCCAAACCTGAACTTGGTATTCAAGGAATGAACACAAGATTCACTTCTTACTTCTATGCAGATCAAGTTTCATTACTTTGCTCTTGCCACATCTACCACACAGGAAGCACACATCAGGATTTGTGGTCTGCTTGGCACCTTCCTCACACAGAGATTCCAGTACCTGAAAATGTGTCATGAGGGATGACAGAGTGGGTTTAAGAGCTACTTGTCTGAAGTATTCATAGAATGGGGCGGGTTTGGGATGGATCTCCGGAGATTATAGAGTCCAACACCCTGCCAAAGCAGGGTCACCTAGGGGAGGTCACGTGGGAATATATCCAGGTGAGTCTTGAAAGTCTCTGGAGAAAGAGACACTTTACCCTCTCTTGCCATGGTGTGTTTTGGGTCACATTGAGGAAAGAAGAGCAGTTTGTAAGGGGTTAACGGACTCTTGTGTTTGGTAATTTGGGGGACAGTGCAAGTAGAAAGGAAAGCCGAGTAAAAGCTAAGGAGAAAGGTGGTGCTGGCTGGCTGGCTGGTGCTGGAAATGTCTACAGAGATTATAGCTGAATGGTTTTCAAGAGATTTGCTTTTCTTTTGTAACCATTTTGTGCATAATGCAGCAAGCTCCGAGGAAATGAGCTCGGTGCAAACTGATGCTGGGAGCTTTGCCCTCCTCCTTAGCTGGCCGAGCTGCCTGCCCGTGTTACCTGCAGGCACCACTCTGTCACCTCGTCCTGGAGCTGGGTGTTGTCTCTTGCAGAAAAAGAATACAGCAAAATATGACACTTCTTCCATGCCGAAATGGCAAAAGGGTTATTTCTATATGGTGAGCCTGGCCAAGGGAGGAGATTACTTTAAATATGCTTGGCTCCCCCCCCCCATTACGGTTGCGTTAATATGAATGGAGCCTGCATTGTGTAAGCACTCAGCTGAGAAAAGCTTTGGCATCATGTGAGTCAGGTGCCGTTTGTTCAAAGGACTACGGTCTGCACACTCAACAAAAAGAAGCTTTCTTCTGTTTGGAAAAGATCAGTGAAAACTTCTTGAATTTCCTCTTTCTCAGCTTTTTTAAAAATCTTTTTTAAAGAAAAGAACTTGTCAAACTACCAAGGGTGAAAAAAAACCCCACACCTGAACAACACAGCAGGTAGAGCATGCCACAAAATACAAAGAAGTGAAAAATAACTTCAAAAGCTGTGTGTGAAATTTTCAGTCTTTGAGCATCTTGTTCATTATTTATGTGATGGGAAGTTGTCTCTCCCCTCCCCCTCCCCCTTTGTTTGTTCTCCCTCTCTCCCCTCCTCCTCTCCTCACTGCATCTGGGGGGATAAAAACTTGCTCTGAAGAGTAAATTTTACATTAGGTTCCTTTTTGAACTTTGCATTACAGCAAAAATAAAACTAAATAAATAACTAAATAAAACCTGTTTTGGTTGGAAGAGGTCTGGGTAGGATTTACCATTTCTGGTGGCACATAAGAAATGCAAACGTGTCCAAGAAATTTCTATGAAAGTCTTCAAGAAAATAATTGTGCACTGGTAAGGTTGGCTTCCTTCAGGGGGATTGGACTAGATGACCTTGAGGTCCCTTCCCACCCAGTGCATTCTATGAGTCTGTGAATTTTTGGGTCCATCATTCAAGAAACCTTTTCCATGTAACTCCTACTAGAGACTCCAGTGACTCCACAAATAAGAGTAACTCTGTGATTAACCTCTTAGCTGGGATCTACTTTCTCATGATTTCCACAACAGCTGATTGTCAGGCACAAGAGGAGGCTCAGGGGCGACCTCATTGCTCTCTGCAACTACCTGAAAGGTGGTTGTAGCCAGGAAGGGGTTGGCCTCTTCTCTCTAGCAACCAGCACCAGAACAAGGGGACACAGTCTCAAGCTGTGCCAGGGGAAGTTTAGGCTGGAGGTGAGGAGAAAGTTCTTCACCGAGGGAGTCATTTGCTATTGGAATGTGCTGCCCGGGGAGGTGGTGGAGTCACTGTCCCTGGAGGTGTTCAAGAGGGGATTGGACGTGGCACTTGGTGCCATGGTCTAGTCATTGGGTCTGTGGTGTCAGGTTGGACTCGATGATCTTCGAGGTCTCTTCCAACCTTAGTGATACTGTGATACTGTGAAGTCCACAGCAACCTGGTGCTAATAGTGTGGCTGGTTTGAGAAAGGGGAAGGCAATCATGTGCATGGAGCCAGGAGCACTGAAAAAGAGGGGAGGGTAGCTGAGCTGAATGGATTTAGGATTTCCATCAGGTGGACAATGTGTGCATTTCAACTTGTTTTTTTTTTTTTTTTTTCATCCTAAATGAAGAACTCTGGGGTTTGGAAGGGAAAGACTAGACCTTGCGGTCTTAAGTTCATGCAACTGTCAAGCAATGCCTACTTCAGAAAGGTCAAGTGCCCCCTCCCTGAAGGTGTTTAAGACCAGGCTGGTTGAGGCTTTGGCCAGCCTGATCTAGTGCAGGGTGTCCCTGGCCATGGCAGGGGGTTTGGAACTAGATGATCCTTGTGGTCCCTTCCAACCCTGACTGATACTATGATACTACTACGAAGTAGCATCATTTTCTCTTGCTCCTTGGGTTGGTAATATACCCAAGCCTTCTCATCACCCAAAGGCAAGCTAAGGACACAACTGTAAGTGGGATGAAGAGGTTATTTTGAAATTCACATTTAATTTAGCCATTTTATAGTTTACAAAAGTTAAGATATCTCAACAATTCTGGAGTTAAAGTGTTCTGTTTCAGTGCCTGGGATGAGAAGAAGCTGTCTTATAATGGGAAACATGATTTGTGATGTAGTTGTTTCTTTGCTGTAGCTCAGGTTTCACAAAGGAGGGATTGGAGTTACAAGCTGCACCAGTGGAGGTTTAGGCTGGATGTTAGGAAGAAATTCTTTCCAGAAGGAGAGATTGACCATTGGAATGTGCTCCCTAGGGAGGTGGTGGAGTCACCATCATTGGAGGTGTTTAAAAAGAGCCTGGATGGGGTGCTTGGTGCCATGGTTTAGTTGATTAAGTGCTGTTGGGTGATAGGTTGGACTTGATGATCTCAAAGTTATTTTCCAACCTGGTCTGGTCTGGTCTGGTCTGGTCTATTCTATTCTATTCTATTCTATTCTATTCTATTCTATTCTATTCTATTCTGCCTGATTTTTGTAATGCTCTGAAGTCAGGTAAATCCATATGATTTGGTCAGAGGAAAATGTATGTGCATGGTGACAGCTGAAGTGCCTGGAACGAGGGCAATAATGGTGGCTTAAACTTGGTGCCATTTCAGTAATACACTGACAGCAGTAAGAAAGCAATGTGACAGGAAGTGAATTGATTCAACCCAAAATGTCTTAGGGCTGTCAAAAAGTATTCTGATATAGAAGGAAATTTTCCCAGCTGAAAAATTAGAAAATTGGGGTTTTTTGAACAGGAAAATCATGGATCTTACCCCTTTTCCCTCCCCTTTTCCCCCAGTCTTTTATCTGAAAAGACTTGCAGAATCTGGTATGGAAGTATTTTAAACTGCTCTTCTTTGTCTACAAATTGTCTTCTGGTCTTGTTTTCTGCTCTGATTCCTGAAGGACATGTTACCTTTGAGTAACTGGCATGTGGTTAGACTTGGAGCAGCCCTGAGAATAGGTGGGAAAGAAACACTTTTGCTTGCCTGTTCTGCTTGTATTGGGGTTAACAGAGCTCTTTGAATTTTAGTTTATGTAGCTCTCTGAATGAAATACTGGAGATACACTGGTGCCAGCAATCATGCTATATTATATATGTGTTGCTACTGGGATGAACAATTGCTTCTGATCAGGCTACTCAACGTTGCCTGATCATTCATTGTCAGTACATCTGCTGGACAGAAATAAAAGCCATCCTGTATGGTTGGGTTTGAAAAGATATTCTCTCAAAATTGACTAACTATTCCTTCTGCTGCTTCCTGGTCTTAATTTCTTGCATCTTCTCTCATGATAGAAAAATCAGTTTCAGTGTTGAAGTGCAGTGCAAAAACTCCTTGGACAGAGTGAGAGTAGGAGTGTACTTGCAAATACTCTCGGAGAGTGTACTCGTGCATGAGTCACAGGCGTGACTTGTCTGATGATGCAAAACAGTGGTAAGCAAAACACTGTTTTTATTTGGTAAGCTCAACTTCCCATCACTCTATGAGCCGCCTGTGCCTGAAGTCAGACATGCCAACTTTCCCCTAAAACACTCAAAAGGGAAGATAAGCTCTAAAGAGAGGGATTAAAATTCTCTTCTCCTTGTTTTGATTCCCAAGGGTGTCATTGTTCATCCCATCCTTTCCTGTTTTGCCAGGCATCAGACGGGTCAAAGGTGATTTAAATTCATTTCGGTTTTGCTGTTGGACTTTTGACACTTCCTGAGTAATATAGTGTTTGACAGGGGTTGAAGTGAAATTTTGTCCTAAAAATACCCTTCCAGTTATTAATGAAATGAAGGGCAGAGCTTACAGGCTCTTGTGCTAAAAAGTTTGGCCTTGTCCCCTACCCTTCTGTCAACCCATGAACTGGCCATGCTCTGCAAAACAGATACTGTGGCAGCTTTGTGAGATGAAAAGAACTCATGTGATGAGCTTCACTTCTACCCTGTGCTGTGTATTTCCTTTCCTTCTGAATTATTTATAACCCAGAAATCTGCTGTGGCATGAACAGTTACCTCAAGACTCGGGGATCTTCCACCGAGGGAGTGAATTGTTCATGGGTGTGAAGAACTGCTGAAGTGAATCTTTAGTTGCTTTTTGTTTCTCATCCTCGTGACACAAAGCAGCTGTGTTTTCATAAGAGGAAAATGTCAGGGGCCTGTTGTCAGTGATTTTTTTCTCAAACAATGCAAGTACAGTCGTGCTCAGCCTGTGGAAATTTGCCATGCTACCTACCAGGAGCAGGATTGGTTGGATTGTTTTAAAATGCATTCTTGTTTTTCAGTTGCCTTCGTTCTTATGTAGCCCTTGAGGACTTCACCAAGGGTACAGATGTGGCTATTCTAATTTGCTGTTTCCACTCTGGGCTTGCTCAGCAGGCAGGGGAACAGGCTGGCTGTGGCTTTGGGTTTGTCCTTGATAAGTGTTTTTGATCTGTTCAGTCCCAGTCGTTCCCTCCTGGTACATCATTTCCTGCCCCCTTCAGTCTCTGGTTTCCTTCCAGAATCCAGAGCATTCTTTTCCTCATTCTTCTGCACATCCATCATCAGCTGCTCCCTTACCTTTACAAAGCTGTTGCCACTTTGTGTTATTTATTGCTTGTTTGCTAAACAGCTGGAGTTGTGCTGAACTGTGAAATGATTTCTTCTTTCTCACATTCACAGTCTGCAACGTGTCACTTCTCTGAGACAGTTTCATGCTCCAGATCAGGGAATTTTTAATATTGTGTTCCTATCTGGAGTTTTGCTGGGAATAAATCTCAAATTCTCATGAAGATCATGTATTAAAAGACCTCTGGCTTGGGGCATGAGGAAGTTGTGTTTGAAACAGTCTTAGTGATGCTGTACCAAGATCAGTGTGGGTCACAGCATCTGTAGAATTAGAATTGGGTTTGTTGGCAGAGACCTCTAAGATCATTGAGACTGTCAGCCCAACACCACCATGGCCACTAAACCATGTACCTGCTTTTTTGTGACACCTCCAGGGATGGTGACTCCCCCACCTCTCTGGGCAGCCTGTCCCATTGCCTGACCATATTTATTTCCAGTATCCAAACTATACCTCTGCTAGTGCAACTTGAGGCCATCTCCTCTCATCCTAGTGCTAGTTACCTGGGAGAAGAGACTAACCCCCACCTCACTTCAACCTCCGTTTAGGGAGTTGTTATCAATGTTGATCAATATCTGAAGGGTGGGGGTCATGAGGATGGGGCTGGGCTCTACTCAGTGATGCCTAGTGATGGGACAAGGGGCAGTGGGTACAAACTAGAACACAGGAGGTTTTGCTTGAACTCAGGGAGAAAGTTGTTTACTTTGAGGGTGCTGGAGCAATGGTGCAGGCTGCCCAGAGATATTGTGGAGCCTCCTTTTCTTGAGCCTTTCAAAACTCACCTAGACAGTGATCCTGTGGAACCCTTCCAACCCCCAGCATTCTGTGACTCTGTAAAAATGCAAAAGAATCTGGACAGAAAGGAAAATACCACATTTAACATAATACAGTAGAAAACCTGAGGTTAATGAAGGCAACTTTTGGTTATTGCAGGGCAGGGCAGGTTATAGGCAGGGCATAGGTTCAGAAGAATTCAGAGCGTGCAGCTCTTCCCCGACATACAGGGCAGTGGAGTTTTTCTGCCTTGCCCTGTCCTGAACCTATGTAAAGAATTATGAGATAATTTAGTAAAGAGGCTGCTGACACCCCTTGGGTGCCTTTTGGGTGCTTTTTATCCATGGTGGGAGGGCACAAAGTATCACTGAGACATTGAGGAGACTGGTTAATTGGCTCGTGTGGAGACTGGGGAGTCTGCTGGGTCTTGAGGCAGCTTTAGAAAAGCCTTCTGCTGCCTGCTTTGGGGTGTCTGGAGTTCACTGAAATACAGCTGAGAGATGAGTAAGATGTTACAAGGTGAATGGACAGCCAAAAGGAGCAAGAATGTTTCCTGAAGTCTTCTGTGCTGTTTTGGAAGTTGCAAAGCTGATGTCTTGCTGGCATTCAGGAGCTCCATAAACTGAGGATTGCTTTCCTCCACATGCCGAAAGGCCGGATGCTATTTCTCCCTGAGTGAAGCTTTGTCTTCTGTGCTTTTGGCTGCTCTGAAGCCATCTGGAGATGTCAGCTTGTACGTTCTTGCTTGCCAAGCCCTGCTTCATGCAGAGACCAGGTAACACCTGTGAACCATTCTCTGTATAAACTATCAAATGTTTTGCAGGTGGCACTTGAAGTGTTGACGTTCGCCTGCAATGGGCTAAACGGTTTGTGTCGTGCCTGCCCCAGGAGCTTGTGTTTCCAGGTTGCACGACAGCATACGCTGACTTTCACATCCTCTGGTCTTGGCACTTCAGACTCTTTGGATCTGGCAGCCAGAGCTGCTTAGCAAATTGTCCCAAAGAAATGAATTCCAGATCTCACAGAGTTTGCTGGAGACCAGAGATGTTGTAATTTTGTGAGAGCAAGAAGCTACTTTTACTTTCTCAGTTCGTAAGTTAAGCATTTAACTTAACGCTGTGGTTTTAAAGAGACAAGAGGACTGTGGAGAGAGCATGTGATAGTGATGGGGTTGTATGCATGTATGGGTCTTTTCATAGAATCCTAGAATTATTTTGGTTGGGAAAGACCTCTAAGGTCTAAGTCTAACCACTGACCTAATACCACCATTCCCAGTAAACCGTGCCTTGAAGTGCCATGTCTACACGTTTTTCAGACACCTCTAGGGGTGGTGACTCCACCATCTCCCTGTCCAGCCAATTCTGATGCCTGACCACTCTTTCAGGAAAGAAATTTTCTCTAATATCCAACTTAAACCTCCCCTGGGACAACTTGAGGCCATTTGTTCTTGTTCTGTTACCCAATACTTGAGTGAGTAGACTAAACCCCACCTCAGTCCAACCTACTTTCAGGTAATTGTAAAGGGCAGTGAGGTCTCCACCCTCAGCCTCCTCTTGAGTAATTACTGTTTCACTTCTTGTAGTTTCATGCATATATAGCATAGGTGATGTGCTTTGAGATGGGCCAAAGGAGAAGGCAAATGGAGAGCCATGGGATTTGGAATGTATATGCCAGTATGGCATAAGAAAGTATCAAAACAGTGCCTGAGGTTTTATAATAGTAGAACATTTACCTTGTGTTTTGGTACCATATATGTGACTTTCTAAGTCTCCTGAGGGAGGACAGTCTTCCTACCATGGGTGGCATAAGAATGTTATGCTACCACTATACACCTAAGGAATAATGGTTGGGAAAATCATTGTAAAAAGGATGTGAAAAAAAATCTCATCTCCAGCAATTTGATAGTCATCTGCATTGGTCAAATGATCTCATGGAGCAGTTGTCTCCTGTGGACAATTAATGCACTCTTAGTGGGAGCTGAAATAACTGATACTGAACTTTCTGAATTTTCATAATACTCTGCTTATCCAAGGGCTTACTGACTAGCCTTGTTGTGCATAAGATAGCCTCTAGGCTTGATCCTGCAAAGGCTGTGGGCTTGAGAGGAAAACTGAGATCACACAAAGTTACTTTCATCGACAGCTGCTCTGATCACCAGTTGATCTATGATAATTGTGCCTGTCTTGCTCTCATCATGAAGAACTGTGTGTTTCACGTCTCATATGAGCCCCATTTTGTTCTTGTCCTTGGTTTGATGGAGCAGGCACTGCCCTAGAACGTGGGATGCATTGGGAAAGAGAAACCTGATCACCTGCTCTTTGCTGTCACATAAAACATTGGAAATCTTTGGAATGCCGCTCTCAGCTTCTTGTGTTGTCAAGTCAATATATCTGTGTGATGTGGTCTGTAGTGAAATCAAAGCTGTCCACGCCTCTGAATACATTGGCTGGATTGAGCTCCTCAGAGGACTTCAGTGAAGAGGCTTCAAACCACTTCAGTTTTGAAGGTGCATGCCAGTGTGCTCATGTTGCCCAGCAGCGTGTCGGGGCTGTAGCACAGCTTAGCTATTTGGAATTTCATGCAAGATACACTTCTAAATGTCCAAGTGCTTGCTGGAGATCTTGCCTTTATGTTTGCTGGCTGTTTGGGGGGGGGGGGGGGCTGTGAAACCTAGTAATTTATCTTAGGACCAAAAGTATTTTAATTATATTTAATATTAGTCCTGCATAGACACAAATGCCAGCATGATTGATTTCCTTGAGCAGTATATTCTTCTCAACTGAATTATGTGTAATTGGGTAGACATGGTCACTTTAAATATTTTATGGGCTTGTATAGTGTAAGACAGAGGGAAGCCTGTAGGGCCAGCAAGAAATATTGCTGTATCACTTTAATTTTATTTCAGCAGTTTAATAATTCATTTTAACTGGATTTGAACGTCAGGACCAGCTTGTGGCTAGTGTGTAACCTGCTGCTGTAGTTCTTGAGTAGACAAGTCAGCGTGAAGAGGAATCTTGAATAGCCAATAGAGATGGGCTATAAATATGTTTAGGTTGCCATCTGATGAGAAATCTCCAACTGGCCAGCAAATCTAGAGGTGAATCTGTCCCTCTTTACTCCACTCTGGTGAGACCCCACCTGGAATATTGTGTCTCCACCTCTAAGGCCCTTAACACAAGAAGGACGTGGACCTGCTGGAATGGGTCCAGAGGAAGGGCCACAAGGATGATCAGAGGGCTGGAGCACCTTTCCTACAAAGACAGGCTGAGAGATTTGGGATTTTTCAGCCTGGAGAAGAAGGCTCCAGGGAGCCCTTTATAGTATCCTTCCAATACCTGAAGGGGGCCTGTAAGAAAGCTGGGGAGGTACTGTTTAAAAAGGCTTGTAGCACTAGGACATAGAACAATGGTTCTAAACCAGAGCAGAGTACATTTAGATTGGACATGAGGAAAAAGTTCTTTCTTATGAGGGTGCTGAAACACTTGAACAGGTTGTCCAGGGAGGTGGTGGAGGCCCCATCCCTGGAGACATTCAAGGTGAGGCTTGATGGGGTGCTGAGCAAGCTGATCTAGTTGGGGATGTTCTTGCATAGTGCAAGGAGGTTGGACCAGGTGACCTCTAGGGGTCCCTTCAAACCTGAAACATTCTGTGATTCTGTGATGTGTTGCTGCTTCAGAGGCAAAGTGTGTTAAAGGCTTCAGCTGGCTTGCCAAAATGAAAGGCATTTTGATGAACTATGTAGAGGTTCTTTTGCACACTTGTTTGCTGCTATTTTGCCTGTAGTTGGGATTTTGTTGGTGGATGTCCCCTGGGTGTGGGGAGAAAACTGAACGACTGCATTGTTTTCTTGGGCAGCATGGTACCATGGTCCCAGTCATGGCCCCCATGAATGTTTTAGAGATGGAATGTAGCAGTTGGGTCTGTGCTGTTGGCACCCCTGGGATGTCCTAGGATGGCTTTCTACCATCTGGGACGATTGTGGACCTCGCTGAATCTGGGCAAGATAAGACCTTACGCGCTTTCTATGTGGTTTTTGAAAGGAGTCAAGAGGGACCAGCAACATGGTCCTGTGTATCTTCTTCCTGCTTATCATGGCACAATGTGAAGCTCTCATGGGCAAAGCTGCTGTTTTGCAGTGGATACTGGATGCAGCTGACCCTGGTGGGTGTTAACTGTAAATGGCAAACTACTCATTGTGAAAAGGGAGGAATTGTTCTGTATCATGGTGGCAGTTGTGCTTTAGACCATCTTCTTGTAACCAGTGATTCTAAGCTGGCTGGGAGGCCTGATTGAGTGAAGTGCTGAACACTTGTATAGTGCATCAAGGATGTTCAGCACCTTTGCAGACTGCTGACTTCTAACACAGTGTGTGACCCATAGCTCTCTTGGCTTGCATAGCCATTTGCCTTGTGAAAAAAAGTCTGCCCTCTTTATCAGGAGAGAATATTTGCATTTATCTGCAGGATGAGCAACATTTAAGTCAGCTATCATCTTTTTCAGGTTTTGCCACTGGTCCTGCCTTAGATTTGATTGTGACTTATTCCAGTAGGATATTTAATAACACAGCCAGCTTTAAACACAGCATCCACAACTGCTCCTGACTTCTGACTCATGGCAGTACAAAGATCTGTCACTAACATGCTTTTCATCTGGAACTGTCTGCCTAAGGATGTCTGATCTCTTCTGATTTTATCTGTTTAAAAATGTTTATTGGCTCAGATAAATGGCTAGAAACTGAAGTGTAAAGCACTGTGTCAATAAAAAAGTTTGTCCATCTAAGGAACTGTGTGAATAGATTACAGTAAGGGATATTGGGAAGCCCATCTGCTAAGCTGCCTGCCTTTCTTTTTTCACTTTTTTTCCTCCCCCCTCCCTTTTTCCCCCCTCCTTTCAGGGTCACATGTACCAGAGTAGCCCCTTGAGGGTGATACACAAGAAGAATATCTCACCTAGAGTCAGCTCTGTTAATAAAAACATGTTCATGTGAAGTACCAGGATGTAGCTGAATAGATTGAAGGTTTTGGACTCGATGATCTAAAAGGTCTTTTCCAACCTGGTCTATTCCTATTCCTATTCCTATTCCTATTCCTATTCCTATTCCTATTCCTATTCCTATTCCTATTCCTATTCCTATTCCTATTCCTATTTTATTCTATTGCTATTCTATTCTATTCCTATTCTATTCCTATTCCTATTCTATTCCTATTCTAGCATCTTGCTTGGATAAAGCAAGAGATGGTCGAACCCTAAACATTTTCAGACAAATGGAATACTTCATAGCCTACTTGAGCTTAAAAGGTTGTACTCATATGTCTTTTGGTTCTATTTGTGAAGTCTTCTCTGGAGGGGTAAAACTGATCATAATTCAATGCAATGCAGCCTAATACTTTTTGCTTTACTTGGAGTAAATGCCCAGGTTTTTCATCAGTTACTTTCATTTCTCTGAAATCATCAAAACTGCCCCCCAAGAACTGAGATACAGTTGCTCTGAACAGAGGAACTGTAATTAGGGAAAAGTGGGGAGATAAATGGGCAGAAATGAGCAGCAGTTCCTGCAGATCAGTGTCCCTGTTCTGGGTGTGCTGTATCAGTGCAGCCTCTGCTTTGTGTGACTCTCTGTCCCCTTATGCTTTGACCTTGGTGCCCAAGAGTCCAGGTGGAAAACATCCCTGTAGGGAAACACTTTTATCCTCCTCCAGAAGATTTCCTGCTAACAACTCTTGTGTTTCCATCCTGGCAGAGAGAGGGTGGTAACCATCCCCCAGTCCTTCAGGTTTCTACCTAATAGTTGCCAGGAGAAATCTTGCGTCTTCAATGCAGTCTGGCAGGTTGCCCTTTGCTCTCCCTTTCCTCCTGTCCCATGTCTGTAGCCACTGTTTAGCCATTTCAACTCTGCATCTTACCTTTGTCTGCCTGCAGTGCCTAAATATGAGAGTGTGATGTTTTTCAAGTAAATTGAACTCTCCTTCTCCTCACACCAGCACAAGGACAACAGTTGCTGGGATTGGGGTCAAAAGGTGTTCAAGAGGGGACTGGATGTGGCACTTGGTGCCGTGGTTTAGTCATGAGGTCTGTGGTGCCAGGTTGAACTTGATGATCTTTGAGGTCTATTCCAACCTTGGTGATTCTGTGATTCTGCAATCAAGCATTGCTTTTTTGGTTTGTGGGCTTATGAAAAAGGGTTGGATGGAAAGAAGGCAGATAGGGGAGCTGGCTAGATAGGAGTGTTTTGGGGGCAGTTACCAGCTAAGAACCCGTAATATGAAGTAGTTATGAAAGGTTCAATGAGCCGAAATTATTTTGGGGGGGGGGAGGGGAGGGAGGAAAACTGATTCTAACCCCAATCTAGATAAACCTCAGCGTTGTTGCCTTTTCAAATCACCAGTCGAAAACTGCAATGCTGATGCTTTTGTTTTTTTTTCATTCTGGGTTAATTTTCAGAGGTATTTCTCACTGAAAAAGTGCCTGAAAAAAAAAATATCACCTACGGCTTACGATGCCAGACAGCATATTTCATGAGACATTTGTGTTTTGACAAAGCAAGCTCTGTCATACAATTTGGTTTCACATATTTTTATACCAACACTTCAATGTTGGGTTTGAACTACTCAGCTGTAAGAAAATATATTTATAATCCCCTCACAGTCACATATTCCTGCATGCTGAAAGAGCTGGTTGGAGTAATTTGTAACTCTTCCAGATCATTTTAAAGCCATACGTGTTTCAGAACCGAAAAGGAACCGCAGGCAGGAGCTCGGAGAGCAGCTTTGCGTCTGATCGTGTGAAAGGCAACTGCAGAGCTTCCAGTGGAGCTTGCCAGCGACTGAGTGTTGCTGTTGGAAGGATACCACGCTTGGATTTGAACACATTGGCCAAACATGTTGTATAGGTGGCCAGAAGAATGAATTCTACTTTTAGAGGAAACACCTGTCCCAGCTGCCTCCAGTCCACTGCCGCGCGTTCCTCTTGGCAGTAGAAAGGGAGAGAACAAGTGTGCTCTATTTTGAAAAGTATTTTTGGCACTGCAATAGTCTATTCTTACCTTCCAGAGAGATCTCTTCAATTATTACCTATTTTTTTTGTCTTACAGTCTCTCCATGGAGTCTGTGTGTGTATCTCCCACGTGACCTCCAATATTTACCTCCTTGGACCAAATGCTGGTCAAGGGCAGGAGGGAGTTTTGTTAGAGCAGTGTTTGGGTGACAGAGTTACTGGGGGAGGCACTTGGAAGCTATGTCTTCTGTAGGTTAGGTATGGTAGAAACATCATCTGGGGGCTGTATTCTTGCATGAGATTGCATTGCTGTGCTTTCACATTCAGCTTTTGACACATGCGAGACGCCACTGCTGCATTGAGATGTGTGGCGCACCGAGAGTGCTGACTAAGACCTGGACAGACAGCTTGGCTCCAGAGTTGGGCAGGGGTCTGTGCTGGGACTTTTTCTTGCCACAGGATTTAGGAAGTTGAATGCACTTAATTCTGTAGAGCACTCCTCTGTAGGAGGGTCAGTCATTTGTCCTGTGCTGCTTGTTTATGATGCAGCAAGTCTTGTGATTGTTTGAGCTGGACTCTTGTCATAACCACATTTCTGATAGAAATAGCCAGTGTTTCAGAAGAAAACTGTCAGCAGGCTTGGTTTAACTCCTTTGTTTGAGCAAATGTTTGTGACAGTCCCGTTGCCTCCAAGATTCACAGAACATAAATATGAGCACAGCCAAGGCAGATGGAATAATTCATTTGAGCAAATATTCAGAGGAAAATGAACCGATATATTTGCATGGGACTAAAACTTTCTTCATCACAGAGGCTGGCTGAAGATGTGAAGGTCCTAGCTGGAGCTGTCAAGGAAAGACACAGGGCAAATGAGCTTGCTTACTTTGTTCCTTCTTTTCCAAGCCTCACGTTAAGATCTTAAATTCCTTCCCTTTGCATATGAGTGCCAGGAGCAATGTAATTACCTGAGTGATAAGAATGTTGATGAGTGCTGCCTGGGCTGTTGATAACACCTATTTTAAAAGGTGAAAGCTTTACCTCTGTGGATGCTCCTGTGTATGATAATGGAACCTGGAGTCAAAAAATTCAACGTTTCCCTCATGACTCCTGGTGCGTTGAGTCATCACACAAGCCTCAATTTGCTCCTCGTCATTCATTTCATTACCTATTTAAAATGTCTTGGAAGAAAGGGTATCAAAAGCCTCTAGATTTTTTTTTTTTTTTTTTTTTTGGGGTGGGTGGGTTATTATTCAGTATGTTCTGTTCTCCCCTCCCCCCTCCAAAAAAAAAAAAAAAAAAAAAAGGAGAAAAAAAAAAAAGCAGAAAGAAAAAGATAATGTTCTATTTACTAAGCAGCCAGCATCTGCACAGTGCCAGAGCTGAGCTGGAAATAGAACAGTGACTTCACCAGCTAGTTTTATAATGGGAAAACTGCAGTTAGCATGTATTTTGCAATGCATGTCGTTGATAAGGCAGTGTGAACAGCCTTGCATATGACTGAAGCTTCATAATGATATCAACGTAAAGAATGAGCCGGTGTTTAGATGCAGGGGCAGTTCTTTGTTGCCTTCTTCCTGGAAGTCTCAAGGCCATAGGAATCTAACAATCTGTGGATAAAATAACTGCTGCTTAGCTCATCAGAGATGGTGTTGCAATTCTTATTGCCTCTGAGCATGCTTCAGGCTTCTAGATTTAATAGGAAAACTGCAACTGCAACCAGATAATTGTCTGGATGACTATTACTGCTTGTAATAACATTACTCACAGTTTAATACTCATGATATAATAGAGTATACTTGATTTTGGAGCAGAGCAGTGACATGTAAAAGTACCCTCTTCAGTTAAATTCTAGGAGACAGCACATTTTTAGAAGGTTGGAGGGAGCTATTACATAAGGACAAATATTTACCTAATGTAATCAAACTCCTCTTTAAATCAGAACAATAGTGGGAGTGCAGTTACTATGGTTCTGTGTAATTTTGTGCTATATTTGGCAAAATTTGGCAGGGCTAAAGCCACAGCTGATCATCTGATTTTGAAAGGGAAGATAATGTGGCAGGTTTGCATTTCAGATCTGTCCTCAAGATGATGGCACAGGCTCCCTTGCTTACCCAGAGCAAGGAAAAAATTATCCCAGGAAATATGTATCAAGAAAAACCTTGCAGCTCTGCAGAGCTCTGATGGTGAGTGTGATTTTGAAAGATGATGTCTTTGGATACCTGTGCTCTCCTCCCTTTCAGTGCCTTGCACAGTGGCTTTAAAAGGACACCTGCCTCAGCCTTCATCCTCATCTCCCTGATCCTTTGGCCTGAGACCCCATTTCAGCCCAACCAAGAGCAACCAGTGTGTGCCCCAGTAATGCTGTAGACATGTGTCTCCTGTTCTGCCACTGATCTGCCCATCTATGGGGCCCCAGTGAGCTGGCCTTGATCTGTTTGTGACCTTCCTAAGTACTCCTTACTGTAAGCAGAACAAAGCCGATGGGCAAAGCATTCTCCAGATCATTCCCTTGAAATACTAATTCGCTGACCTCCAGTATGCATTGGAGAAGGTTCTGTTCCCCTGAGCTTTTTTGGGATGCAGAGTTGTGTCAAGTGATAGACACATGGAGACACTGAAATAGGGGTAAACTTGGCTGTGGTTTTGGGGTGGGTTGTTTTTTTTTTAGAGTTGATCTCTTGCCTTTGGGCCGAATGTGAGTTCTATGTATTGCTTAGGACTCTGAATGTGAGACTGCAGTAATTAGTAAGAGATAATTAGCACAATCACAGTAAATCAGCTGACAGCTTGAGCCATCTGATGTGACAGAGTCTTTGCATACTTCAGAAGTAACCTTTCAGCATACTTCAAAAGTAACCTTTCAGTGTACTTCAGAAGTAACCTTTCTGAGAGTGTTTCGTGCTTCGGCAATGTGAAAAATAGCAGTGCGTGAGTGAAAACAATATCTTTTCTTGACAACAGATGATACATGTTTTTCCTTGCCTTTCACCTGTTTGTCATACCCTGTTTCCACTTGCATTAGAAAGACACTGAAGTTACTGGCAGTTTGAAGAGTGTGAGGAGCGCCCATATGGGCCGAGTACTGGGTGCTGCACTTGAGTTGCAACAAACCCATGAACACTCCAGGTTTGGGACAGAGGAGCTGGACAACTGCCCAGCAGAGAAACACCTGGGAGTGCTGGTTGACAGCAACCTGAACATAAGCCATCATGTGCCCAGGTGGCCAAGAAGTCCACCAACATACTGGCCTGGACCAGTGATAGTATGACCAGCAGGAGCAAGGTGGTGATTGTCCCCTTGTACTCAGCACTGGTGAGGTCACACTTTGAGTACTGGATTCAATTCTGGGCTCTCACTCCAAGAAAGACATTGAGGTGCTGGAGTGTGTCCAGAGAAGGGCAACAAAGCTGATGAAGGGTCTGGAGAACAGGGCTGGGGAGGAGTGGCTGAGGGAACCTGAGGTTGTTTAGTGTGGAGAAAAGGAGGCTGAAGGGAGAACTTCTGGCTCTCATCTACTCCCTGAAAGTAAATTGTAGTGATGTTGGTGTCTTCTCCTAAGTAACTAGAGACAGAATAAGAGGATATGGCCTCAGGTTGTACCAGGAGAGGTTGAAGTTGGCTATTAGAAGAAGCTACTTCTCTGAAAAGGTTCTCAAACACTGGAACAGGCTCCCCATCCCTGGAAGCGTTTAAAGGAGGCAGAGACGTGGTGCTGAGTGTAATGGTTTGGCACCAGAATTTATAGACTTGGATAATGGTTGGACTCTTGTCATCTTAAGGGTCTTTTCCAACTCAAATGAATCTGTGATTCTGTAAGGTGAAACTGAGAATATGTTTATTTTTCATAGGTGGCATTAAATCTTTGAAATACCTGTAATACCTTGACTACTGTGTCCAGTTCTGGGCCCCTCAGTCTAGGAAAGATGTTGAGTTGCTGGAAGGTGTCCAGAGAAGTGCAGCAGTGCTGGGGAGGGGTTTGGAACACAAGCCCTATGAAGAGAGGCTGAGGGAGCTGGGGTTGCTTAGCCTGGAGAAGAGGAGGCTCAGGGGAGACCTTATTGCTGTCTACAACTACCTGAAGGGAGGTTGTAGCCAGGTGGGGGTTGGTCTCTTCTCCCAGGCAGCCAGCACCAGAACAAGAGGACGCAGTCTCAAGCAATGCCAGGGAAGGTTTAGGCTGGATGTTAGGAAGAAGTTCTTCACAGAAAGAGAGATTGGCCATTGGAATGTGCTGTCCAGGGAGGTGGTGGAGTCACCATGACTGGAGGTGTTTAGGAAGAGACTGGATGGGGTGCTTGGTGCCATGGTTTAGTTGATTAGATGGTGTTGGATGATAGGTTGGACTCAATGATCTCAAAGGTCTCTTCCAACCTGGTCTGGTCTGTTCTGTTCCATTCCATTCCATTCCATTCCATTCCATTCCATTCCATTCCATTCCATTCCATTCCATTCCATTCCATTCCGTCCTGTCCTATCCTATCCTATCCTACATTTTTATGCTGAAAAGCACATTCCTAATTCACCACTGGAATAGAAAAGTTAGGTACTGTTAGAGCAGTGAACACCAGCGACCTTTGGATGCAGATTTGATAAAATCACCACAGGTGAAATTGTTCTTTCAAAGTGGTCATGCCTTTAACTGATTTTATTTCTTTATTTTATGTATATTTTAACCGATACATGTGTTTTTTTTTCCTGTCACAGTGTTGTGGGAGTATTTTAACCTAATGTTTAAAGTCTTTAAGCTTTGTCTGTCTAGAAAATAGGACCAGAGGTATTGAGAATATATGCAAAAGAGTTACATTAATGCAATTGCAAATCTAATTCTCATTTGGCATAATTGCTTAGGGACTTTTTGTTTGGTTGGTTTGTTTTTATAATGAGCAGTGTTCCTTGTAGTTTCCTTTGCTGGATAGGCTGAGAGAGGTAATCACAGCATTGCTGGGCCAGTTTAATGATTTTTCAAGCTGAGCAGAAGTTGGGCCATAGAGACATGCTGTGAAGAACCATAAAATACAGTGTCTTGAGGGATGTAAATCATGCTTTTGTTGCTTGTATAATTCAGAGTAGACACTGCACTGGTTAGGCCACATCTTGAGTACTGTGTCCAGTTCTGGGCCCCTCAGTTTAGGAAGGATGTTGACTTTCTGGAACGTGTCCAGAGAAGGGCAACAAAGCTGGGGAGGGATTTGGAACACAAGCCCTATGAAGAGAGGCTGAGGGAACTGGGGTTGCTTAGCCTGGAGAAGAGGAGACTCAGGGGTGACCTTATTGCTCTCTACAACTACCTGAAGGGAGGTTGTAGCCAGGTGGGGTTGGTCTCTTCTCCCAGGCAGCCAGCACCAGAACAAGAGGACACAGTCTCAAGCTGTGCCAGGGGAGGTTTAGACTGGATGTTAGGGAGAAGTTCTATACAGAGAGAGTGAGTGCCCATTGGAATGTGCTGCCCAGGGAGGTGGTGGAGTCCCCATCATTGGAGGTGTTCAGGAGGAGACTTGATGGGGTGCTTGGTGCCATGATCTAGTTGTTCGGGTGGGTTGGATTGGTTGATGGGTTGGACGCGATGATCTTGAAGGTCTCTTCCAACCTGGTTTATTGTATTGTATTGTATTACTGAGAAAGGAAGCCATGCACACAACATCTGAAAACTGATGGTTGATCAAACTAAACATTGAATCCAGAGGCAGGACATTCCAACAGTAAACCTGGCTTGGCGAAGTGCCCAGATGAATTTGCTAACTCTCCTGTGTTGTAGTTTGTGGGAAGAGGTTGTTTTCAGATAGCTTTGGAAGACTATTGTGAAGATTTGCCTTTGCTCGAATCAGAGAAAGCTATGTTTTGTCTTTGACTCTGAGGATAATGTAAACACCTTGTAACTGAAGGAGAGAAACTAGGCAGGATTTGGTTGGATGGGTTAAAATGTTGTTTTGTTACTTTGACCTATTGTGTGCCTTAATTACACACATGCCAGTAGAAAGTGACCAATTGAGATGTGACACATGTGCCTTCTGATAGACTAGATTACTGCTTGCATCTTGTCCTGGAAGCACTGCTCTGGCTGATTAAAACATCTATCTCACAACAGTAGTTGTACAATTTTATTTGGGGGCAATTGTGGTTATTTAGTTTCTTTGGTACACTTGGAGTTATTACACATTTCTCTAGTGCTTCAGGGATGTAAAATCTGCACTCAAGGTGCAGATTTATCTGGCAATACTGAGGAGAAACTGACTCTGACCATCCTGAAAGCAAGCTCTGAAGACTGTTCAGTCTGGAGAAGAGAAGGCTCTGAGGTGACCTCATTGTGGCCTTCCAGTATCTGAAGGGGGCCTACAAGAAGGCTGGGGAGGGACTTCTCAGGATCTCAGGTAGTGATAGGACTAGGGGGAATGGAATGAAGCTGGAGGTGGGAAGATTCAGGCTGAACGTGAGGAGGAGGTTCTTCACCATGAGAATGGTGAAGCCCTGGAATGGGTTGTCCAGGGAGGTGGTTGAGGCCCCATCCCTGGAGGTGTTTAAGACCAGGCTGGATGAGGCTCTGGCCAGCCTGATGTAGTGTGAGGTGTCCCTGCCCATGGCAGGGGGGTTGGAACTAGCTGATCCTTGTGGTCCCTTCCAACCCTGACTGATTCTATGATACTATGATGTACATTTAGATGCATCAGCCAGTCTTGGTACTCGGGCTCTCTTCCCCAATGCATGCTGTCCCTCCTTGGGGACATGTGGTCTTTCTCTGTCTGCTTTCTGCTTCTCCTTCATCCAGCCTACCTGCTGCCTTTTGGTTTTCATTCTGTGGAGTTTAATTCTTCTTTGCTTAAGGTAAAGTCTTAACAGAACGTTGTAAAACGTGTTGCCCCTTTACATTAGGAGCAGAATGATTTGCTTGGTTTGCTACTATTTAGCCTGACTGAAACTAGCTTCTGGCATGTAATTACTTATTCTGGTCATTAAATCCCTGTTAATAATGTACTGAATTAGATGCCATCTGTCTATTCAGAGATACTCCTGTCTGCTGAGTCATAAGTCATTGTCTCAGATACTGGGGTAGGTCCATGTGCATGTTATGGATGCCTCATTCCTGCCTTTCTTGAATCTGGGGAAAGAGAAGAGAGGCCATATATCATTACTTCTTGTACTCTGGAGAAGTAAATGGATCTTCAGTATGTCACAAGGGAAGCAGAGCATCCTTGAACAGGCAGAGTTGGGAGACAGTGAAATTCATGTCAGTAGCTGGAGCAATTTATGCAAGAAATAAACTGAACATCTTTATTATTATTTTTGGAAGACCTTAACTAGGGATGGTAATGGATTCTTCATTAGCTGTTCTTTAAGATGAGATTCAGCCCTGAAGAAAAGGACTTAGGGGTGCTGGTAGATGAGAAGTTCGATGTGAGCTGCCAGTATACACTTGCAGCCCAGAAAGCCAACTGTATTCTGGGTTGCATCAAGAGAAGTGTGGCCAGCGGGTTGAGGGAGGTGATTCTTCCCTCTACACTGCTCTTGTGAGAACCCACCTGTGTCCAGTTCTGGAGCCCCTATTACAAGAAAGAGATGGATGTGCTGGAGCATGTCCAGAGCAGTGCCACAAGGATGATCAGAGGGCTGGAGCACCTTCCCTTGTGAGGCCAGGCTGAGGAAGTTAGGGCTTAAAGGAGATGAGAGGGCTCCAAGGAGACCTTATTGTGACCTTCCAATATCTGAAGGGGGCCTACAAGAAAGCAGGTGAAGGACTTTTTAGGGTGTTGGGTGGTGATAGGACTAGGGACAATGGATTCAAGCTAGGGGTGGGCAGATGTAGATTAGACATTAGGAAGAAGTTCTTCACCATAAGGGTGGAGAGACATTGGCACAGGTTGCCCAGGGAAGTGGTGGAAGCCTCATCCCTGGATGTGGCTCTGGGTAACCTGATCTAGTGTGAGGTGCCCATGGCAGCGGGGTTGGAACTAGATGATCCTTGTGGTCCCTTCCAACTCTGACAATTCTGTGATTTCTCTTCCTGAAGAAGATAGTGTAGAAGATCCAGGTGTTAAGCAGGACTCTCCCTGGCAAAAGAGATCATGCCCATGAGCCGGATCTGCTTCACAGAACAGAAAGCAGGAGATTGTCAGGGTCACGCTCAGGAGAAGACCAAGTACACCCAAAATGTCCTGTTAAGAATAATTTATTTTGGTTTGTTGATGACCTATGCTATGCAAAAAAACCCCAGCTCAGATTACCAGAATGTCTGGGTCTGGCTCAGCATTTGTGATTTTTCTGAAGATTTGAGGATTTATGAATGCAGTCTCGCGCCACGTAGGGACTCTTCAGTAACAAACCCCTGAGGCAGGATCATGTTTGTAAACATAAACTTTACCCTGGGCTCCCTCCAGGACTTTTCTATGTGATTCTTCCTCCCTGTGGAAAGCAGAAGCAGTGCTTTGATATGAATTCTTCTCAACTGAAGTTTGGGAACAAGCCTGCTTGAGCTGCTGAAAGAAATCAGTAAAATAAATGCATTTAGGTTCCTTAAAGCCTTTCCACTGATCTTTCATAAATGCCTGAGTGGTGTACAGAGCTGTATTAGAGATTTGGGGTGAATTTTGTACTGATTTATGCCACCTGGCTTTAGTTCCTTTAAAAATAACATTTGTCTTGATATCTGCAGGATATTATTGGGCCAGTCAGAACCTCTTCCAAAAATGTTACCTAAAAATAACCAGTGAGATCCAAGAAGAAGCCAGACTTATCAAGCAGAAACATTTCATTTTTATCTATCCATAAAGAATCCATTGGGAGATTTTTATTGAAGGACTTGTGCAATAACTTGTGCAGTAAGTGAAGGAGAATGCATCATTTCCTCTGGAAGACAGGCAAATTGAATAAAAGTTGTACCTCAAAGGTTAGGACAGCCTGGATAGCTCATCAGCTGGATAACCATGTGATAGACCCAGAGGCAACTTCTGAACTGTCATCTCAGCTGTTATCAGTGGAACTAGCCAAGGAGTCAGATGCTGAAGTTTGCAGGCTACTTTCTACATGGGCATCTGGTTCTTGCAGCAGGCAGTTGAATGCAGCCCATCTGTGCTGCCCCAGGTCTTCTTCCATGTGTGCTGCCCAGGCAGGTAGTAAAGTAGATTAAACTTCTTGGGAGTTTCATGTTTGTGGTATTATACTTTCAAAGGTGGATGGATTTTCAAATGTAAGTAGCTGCTAGGCTGATGGTAACTTCTGTAAGTGAATGGGGGCATGGGGTAACTGTGTGTCCCCCGAGTCACTCTAACTGGCTGGATGCCTGTTCTCAGCCTTTGGTGGACACAAGGTTAAATACCCTCTCTGAAGTATTCATGAAGATTTAACCAGGCATATTGGCAAGTCTATTGCAGCAAGCTTGGTTTGCTTTGCATTTGTGGTGAGGACAGAGAGTGTGCCTAGCCAGGGACTGCTCCAGGGGTGGGCGGTAACTCAGTGGCACATAATGATTCGGCTGTGTGTCTGGCTTCTGAAGAGATTATTTTCTAGGTCTCTTCTCTCGATGGGTAAGACCTTTTCCTAACAGTGCAATAATTTTTCCAACTTTTGGAAAGATGTTTGAGTTAATTATAATTACCAGAAAAAGTGGGATTAAAGGAGTGAGATCAATTTCGAGCATGTGTTGTGTTTACAGGGAGGAGACACAAAAACCTTTAAGCAAGAGGAAACGTGGTCACTACCTGAAGCTCTGATGATAATTTCTGTCTACTTAAAAGGCCACTTGTTCTGTAACAGATAGAAATAGCAAAAGGGGGCTGGGCAGGCTTGTAGCCTGTGCTGAGAGACTTTCATACTCATTTAGAATTATGGAATTGAATGATAAAATTGTTTCACTTGGAGAAGACCTCTGAGTCATCAAGTCCAACCATCGACCTAACACCACCATGTCCTAAAGTGAACTCATGCTCTCCTTCACCCTTGCATCTCTCCCTTCTTTGTCTGGCAGGAACCTCAGTCTCTCCTGAATGCAGGCTATCAAGGCAGCACAAATGGTGACTGCTGGATGTCTGCTCTTGAAATGGTTTATGTGGCTTATGATTGCCTTTCCGTCATCATGATGTTATTTGGGATCACTCTTTGTCGCTGAGGTTTTGGGTTGAACTTTTACAAGCAGTGTTTCTGAAGCTCGTGGCTTGGACAGCAGCACTCTCTGCTGGGGTAGGAAGTGGCTGGGGGCCGTGCCCAGAGAGTGGTGGTGAAAGGTGCCACATCCAGCTGGCAGCCAGGCACTAGTGGTGTCCCCCAGGGATCAGTGCTGGGCCCCATCCTGTTTAATATCTTCAGTGATGATCTGGACGAGGGGATTGAGTCCATCATCAGTAAATTTGCGGATAACACCAAGTTGGGAGCAAGTATTGATCTGGTAGAAGGGCTCTCAAGAGGGACCTTGACTGGCTGGACAGATGGGCAGAGTCCAACATGATGGCATTCGACAAGTCCAAGTACTGGGTGTTGTACTTTGGCCACAACAAGCCCATGCAGAGCTACAGGCTGGGGTTGGAGTGGCTGGAGAGCTGCCAAACAGAAAGGGACCTGGGAGTACTGATTGACCTCTGGAGAAGAGGAGGCTCAGGGGAGACATTCTTGCTGTCTACAACTACCTGAAGGGAGATTGCAGCCAGGTGGGGGTTGGTCTCTTCTCCCAGGCAACCAGCACCAGAACAAGAGGACACAGTCTCAAGCTGTGCCAGGGGAAGTTTAGGCTGGAGGTGAGGAGAAAGTTCTTCTGAGAGAGAGTTGTCAGCATTGGAATGTGCTGCCCAGGGAGGTGGTGGAGTCCCCATCCCTGGAGGTGTTCAAGAGGGGATTCGATGTGGCACTTGGTGCCATGGTCTAGTAGTCGTAAGGTCTTGGGTGCCAGGTTGGACTTGATGATCTTTGAGGTCTTTTCCAACCTTGCTGATTCTGTGATTCTAAGACATGGCTGAAATTCACAAGCAGCTTCAAAGGACGGGTGAAGCAATAGAGGGATGGATAGCTGGACAGTGAAAGTGTCTCAAGAAACCAGGTTAAAAAGGAAAAAGCTGGTTCTTCTTGTAGGAGCCTTGCATTGACTGCTTGGACAGATCTCTGTGTTCTTGGATTAGTCAGGAAAAACCCCTAGATAATATACAGGAAGGGCAGTGAGTTGTGAAATGCAAATTTTATTCCTGCAACAGGCCAATTAGTGTTTTGCTCCTGCATTATTTATAGAAGCTCAGTTTAACTTGATGGGTAAATATTCCTTCTGTAAAACCATGCTTGTAACTCACTGCTTCCTTTGCATATTGTGAAGGTCAGTTTAAAATCTGCCCTTCAGCAGGCACCCTGCTGCATATTCTCCATTCTGTTACACATGTATATTCGTTGTGCTGACTCTTTTCTTTGCCCGGCCCATCCCTTGTCTTTCTGTAGATGAAATTATGTTTAATCAGGTTTAGAGCAATATCCTGCCTGCTGCTAGTTAGGTTTAAAAACAGACTGACCCACCTGTATAAAGATGAGATTCTCAATATCATCCATATGGGACAACCAGGCTTGCTTTAAATGATGGGACAGTGCCAGCATAGCCTTAATTGTAAATCAGAAGAGTGTGGTCAGGGGCTTCAAGTGAAGCAAGATAAAATCAGTCTTAACTTTGTTAGACTTGCCAATTACAGGTTTATCACATTATCACCAAGGTTGGAAGAGACCTCAAAGATCATCAAGTCCAACCTGTCACCACAGAACTCATGACTAAACCATGGCACGGAGTGCCACGTCCAATCTCCTCTTGAACACCTCCAGGGATGGTGACTCGACCACCTCCCTGGGCAGCCCATTCTGATGCAGTTTGCCCCCTCTCACCACACAGTGTTGTCTATTCAAGTACTTTGTGGCCCCTTTCACTGTGTCTTAGGGTCTCCAATACACAAATCTCCCTTTTTGCTCAGTGGTGCTTCATGCATGATGTCATCTCTTCATGCAGCTTCAAGTGTTGTACGGGATGACTCGTCTGAGGTCATCCCAAGGAGTCTTACTGGCATATGAGTATAGGATTATGAGTCACAATCCAGTGCCATTGCCACGTGGCCTCTCCTGGTGTTAGGATGGCTCATCTCTACATAGCTTCTATTTGGCAGTGAGAAGAGGCTTCAGAATGGTTTTGATGAATTTATTTCTGCTGCCTGTCTTTTCATTCTGTAGGACTTCTGTGTCTATGCTGAATCTTAAGTTGTTAATGAAGTTAAGAAGCAGTGAGTGATTGGGAAGCAGGATGGGAATCATTAGCATTCTTCTGTAACAAAAGCTTGAGTGAAAATGTCACTTTAAGCTCATTTCCACAGTATTGTTATGCAAAACAATGGAAAGAGACTGTCTGCTTCTGGTTTTGGGATGGGGAAGAGTTGTTTCCAGTTTGTCTACCAATAGGATAAATCCAGCCCCAGATGTCTAGATTAAAGTCTAACCTTTAATCCAAAACATGATCACAAAAGCCTTGGATTATAAAGATGTATTTTGAGAGTTTCCTTCCCCTGAAGCTTTTGTGTTGCTGGGGTTTTTTTGTTTGTTCATGGTGTTGTTGGGGGGGTTTTTTTGTACATGTGTGGGGGGCTTGGGGTTTCTTTGGTGGGGTGTTTTTGTATAACAGATGCTCATTTGTGGGGAAAATTTTATACATGTGGCATCAGCTGACAGTGATTTTGGAAATTGCTGCTGTTTGGCAATGGCTTCTTTTTGCCAGTTGTACAAATTCATTTCTCTCTGCATCTGAATATCCCTTTCAAGATGTTCTGGCTACTCCATCTAAACGACAGGCCCTTGTTAGCCTTCCATACCTGGATAATCTGCCTGCTTTCTTCTGACCACTGCTGACAGTATAATATTATGTATTATAATCTAAAATACTGAACAGGGTTGGCCAGGGAGGTTGTGGCTGCTCCTTCCCTGGAGGTGTTCAAGGCCAAATTGGACAGGGCCTTGAGCAACCTGGTCTAGTGGAAGGTGTCCCTGCCTATGATGTGGGGGTTGGTACAAAATGTTCTTTGAGGTCCCTTCCAACCCAAACCATTCTATGATTTGGTCAGGATTTCGAAGATATTTTCCAGAGAATCTTCAGTGTAGACACTGAGGAAGGAAACAGAAAGCATGGGGAGATCACTGATAGGCTGACAGAGTGGACTTCATTTAATTTGAAGTCTTGTCCTAAGATCAATGTTAGCATCACTTTATTGCAGATAAGTACCAAGACGATGGTATAATCCAAACCCAGGGTGCTTGTTAGGCAGATCTGCTTTTCTTTTAACACAAATCCCATTATTTTATGCTACATGTGCTTGAAACTGTGGGAATGATAAGCAAAAAATCTGTCTTCAGAACTGTTTTTAAGAAGGGCTGTAATCTGGATGGCTGAACTGTGCCCTGTTGGCCAAGAAGGCCAATGGCATCCTGGCCAGTATCAGGAATAGTGTGGCCAGCAGGAGCAGGGTGGTCATTCTGCCCCTGTACTCAGCAGTGGTTAGGCCACACCTTGAGTGCTGTGTCCAGTTCTGGGCCCCTCAGTTTAAGAAAGATGTTGAGTTGCTCAAATGTGTCCAGCGCACCTTATTGCCATCTACAACTACCTGAAGGGAGGTTGTAGCCAGGTGGGGTTTGGTCTCTTCTCCCAGGCAACCTGTGACAGAACAAGAGGACACAGTCTCAAGCTGCACCACGGGAGGTTTGGGCTGGATAATAGGAAGAAGTTCTTCCCAGAAAGAGATTAGCCATTGGAATGTGCTGCCCAGGGTGGTGGTAGAGTCACCATCACTGGAAGTGTTTAAAAAGATCCTGGATGAGGCACTTGATGCCATGGTTTAGTTGGTTAGATGGTGTTGGATGATAGGTTGGACTTGATGATCTCGAAGGTCTTTTTCAAGCTGTTTAATTCTGAATGAGGAATACCTTTTTTCCCCTTAGGTGGGGGTGACAGAACACTGGAACAGGCTGCCCAGAGAGGTTGTTCAGTCTCCTCTAGAGACATTTGAAAGCCACCTAGATGCGTTGCTCTGTGACCTGCTCTAGGTGATCCTGCTATGGCAGGGGTTTGGATTAGATGATCTTTCGAGGTCCCTTCCAATGCCTAACATCCTGTGATACTGTCAATGTATATTGGCCTTGGCCTTAGACTGTTCCTTGAGTAGCCACCATTGACTGTGGCAAGGGACTAAACCGTTGGGGTTGGTGAGTTTTTCATTTAGCCACTTTGTTTGTTTGTTTGTATGTTAAATTCGGCTTTGCCAGCGATTACAGATTTTTGACAGTAAGGAAAGTGATTGGAATTATTATTATTATTCTTTTTTTTTTTTTTTTTTTTTTGTTAACTTCTTGGAAATCTCTAACCTGGACTGAAATATTCCTGGCAGTGGTGCCGTTGAGTTGCTGGATATCCCCCTGTGGGTACTACAGCATTAACATGCCGACGTGCCCGGCAAGCGAAAGGGGAAAATGGGAACGGCATCTGAATACATGTGTATTTGCTGCTACAGCAGTTCTCTCTAACAAATGCTGCTGGCCAGACTGCAATACCCTATAGCAGATTTTAGCCAGCCGTGGAGTGTCTGTCTGCGTGCAAGCTCCTCTGGATTGGTGCCCCAAAAGACCAGGAGCCTGCGATCGATGGCGCGCTGAAGGACAACAGCTCCTTTCTGGGATCCCAACCCAGCACGACTTGAGAGCTATGAGCAGACTAGGCAGCCTCTGGACTCCTAAAGGCAGGAGAACAGCATGGGTTGCCCCAAAATTGAGAACTTGAAGCATCTGCTAAATCCAGTGCAGTAACCTGGCAGGCAGAGCTGCCTTGCAGCATAGCGAAGGCAGGCTGTGCCACTGCAGCTGTAAGTGACTGTTTCCTTTTCCATTCCACTTGTTTTATTTCTCTGTCATAACCAGAGGTTAACCTAGTAGTTGTATTTAGTGCTTGGTTTTCTGGGTTGTTTTTTTGCAGGCTTTTTGTGGTGCCCAGGAGTATAATCCTTTCCCCATGCTGGGGTCTTGCTCTACAGCTGAGCCAGTCGAGCAGCGTTTGTTGCTGCTGGGAAGGGAGTAGATGCTGAAGAAGCAGCTGAAAGATTATTTCAGAGTGATTTTTCTCCCTTGTCCATTTTTCTTCTCCTAATGTTGCCCAAAGACAGTAGTGATAGCATGTGGATGTGGATCAGCTCTGGCATACATTTGGCTTTGCTTCCCATGGCAGCTGGTGGGCCTCCCGTTGAGTTCAGCTTGACAAGAGCTTTCTGTGTGAGCAGGCTTTCATTGCACTGGAAGTTGTTTACCTCCCTGGCTTGTTGGAAGACCTCTTTGGAGGTTCTCAGCTGCTATGGGTCCCTGAGAGTCCATAAACACCCTGTTCCTTGCCACTTTCTTTTACTAAGCTAAAACCCATTTAAACAGGTTTGCGACTGCTGTTTGTGAATGATGTGATGGTGCTGTAACGAGAGCTGAGGGCTCGTGTGTGCCTTTTGTAATGTCACAGCACCAGGGTTTCATGGAATGGGAGAGACACCTTGGCACCCACATGAAAAATAATTATATTTGCCAAATTAATTAACACCTTGAAAAAATATCTCTGCCTGGAAGCACTGCCCTTCTTCCTTCCACCACATTTCTGCCAAAGCCTCCTAGCTGAGCAGGCTTAAACCAGGTCAAGGAAGTATGTGGAGGCTTCATATTTATTGCCTTTTTTGTATGAACCCACAAACTTCTCTAATCATTAATGGTCCTCTTAACTGCTTGGAAGTTGAAGCTGATTTGTTGTTTCTAATATTGTTGGTTTAAAAACGGAACAATACTCCCAGAGCTCAAAGTGAAATAAATGTTTATCAGAACCACTTTAGGCTCTTAAATGCCTTGGCAATTGAAGAGGGCTGTGGTGGTCCGGCAGTGTTACCCAATAGGCATTGCAATGTAATGATAATACAGTAAGCATTGCATGGATGGAGCTCTGTGGGCCTTGGATTGCCAGGAACCAAAAGTTTACAAGCAGAGGCAGCTCAAAATGAGATTTCCCTCCCCCCCCCCCCCAAATCAGCTTAGGAAAGGTAAAGCCTGTTGGAAAAAAACAAATGTAGGACCTGCAAAATCAGAGCACTCTTGTGCTAGTGGGAATAAGGTCCGGGTGAGCTGGATTCCTTGAAGTGTTCTCTTCCTTAAAACTGTACTGAGAATACAGATGGTGCAGGGTTTGCCATTGTGGAATTGAATTCTGTCACAGGCAACCTGTGACAGAACAAGAAGACACAGTCTCAAGCTGCACCACGGGAGGTTTGGGCTGGATAATAGGAAGAAGTTCTTCCCAGAAAGAGAGATTAGCCATTGGAATGTGCTGCCCAGGGAGGTGGTGGAGTCCCCGGCCCTGGAGGTGTTCCAGAGGGGATTGGATGTGGCACTTGGTGCCATGGTTTAGTAGCTATGAGGTCTGTGGTGACAGGTTGGACTTGATGATCTTTGAGGTCTCTTCCAACCTTATTGATGATTCTATGATTCTATTCTATGATGATGTAAGTGTAAATAGAAAATAAACACTATCCTTGGATTTATTCTAAGTATGAGCTGTTTATTCTGCTGGAAATACTTTCCTCTGGCTTTTGGTTGCTTTATTTTGTATTTTTTTTCCTTATTATTAGATTGTTGGAGAAGTTGCATGAGAGCCTTCACTCAAAAGTCAGAATTCAATACTGAAGCAATAACATGGTCTCCACAGGGCAAATGTGGGTGTTTTTTTTTTTAACCAGCTATACTGTTTTGAAGATAAAGATATCTTAACGTATAAGCACCATGAAAACAGGCAAGCAAAACGGTGCTGGGCAATTTTTATCTAGCGTGTCACCGAGGAGATACAATTTAGATATCCCTGGCATAATAAAGTAAACCCCAAAGCATCTCAAGATCGTATTATTATTGCAGAAGTAAAAGATGTGACAGATACTCCAAGAGCTACGCTCCATTTTTCAGTGACAGGCAAAAAGCCTTCTCTTTTGTGTGAGCAGGGACAATGCAAACCAGGGCAGTACCTTCTGTTTGTGTGCACTGGGCATAGAGAAGATCAGAATAATCATAGAATCAGTCAGGGTTGGAAGGGACCACAAGGATCAGCTAGTTCCAACCCCCCTGCCATGGGCAGGGACACCTCACACTACATCAGGCTGGCCAGAGCCTCATCCAGCCTGGGCTTAAACAGCTCCAGGGATGGGGCCTCAACCACCTCCCTGGACAACCCATTCCAGGGCTTCACCACTCTCATGGGGAAGAGCTTCTTCCTCGCATCCAGCCTGAATCTCCCCACCTCCAGCTTCCTTCCATTCCCCCTAGTCCTATCATCACCTGACACCCTCAGAAGTCCCTCCCCAGCCTTCTTGTTGGCCCCCTTCAGATACTGGAAGGCCACAATGAGGTCACTTCGGAGCCTTCTCTTCTCCAGACTGAACAGCCCCAACTCCTTGTCTGTCCTCATAGGAGAGGTGCTCCAGCCCTCTGATCATAATAACAAACTCTCTACCTACTCAACTACATTTTGCTTTCATTGAATCATAGAACCGTTGAGTTTGGAAGAGTACTTTGAGGTCATCAAGTCCAACTGCTTGCCTAGAGCTCACAATCCCACCACTGCTGCTAAGCAGGGCTCAGCAAGATGATAAAAGTATGAAGGCAACACAGAAATATAATTCTTTTCTGAAGCAACTTGGGTCACTCTGAGGTAATGAAGGAAATGGAAAGTGATGTTTGCCTTGCTGCCCCCACCCTCTTCTACCCCAGAAGATGATATCAAGCTATTTTGTTTCTCTTCATTTTGTGGACTTAGGCCATTTACACCACTGAAAGGCCTGGATATCTTTTTTTTTTTTTTATCACTGGGTTCTATTTTCAGCCTGATGTTTGTTCTGTGGTGCTGCAGAAAGAATGAGCCTGAAAAAGAAGTCATTGTGTACCAACACTAATTGCATGGCTTTGTGTGTAAAATAGCTTCACTTACAGGGGAGGAAATAGAGAACACCATTTCCCCCCCCCCCCCAGCTGATAGATCCTCAGCTGCAAGACATTTTCAATACTTCAAATCCAAATATTTTGTGACTTTACAGTATTCTCCTCGAGTTCTCATTTTATGTTGAATGTGTGCAATTATCTTTGCTAAGTGTTATCATTCTCCACTGAAAAATTTGCAGGTTTTATCTTCAATTTCATTTGTTGGCGGCGGTTCTCCTGCACCCAGAGTACATTGTACCAAAGGTATTTGATTTTGAAGGAGAGTGCAATTTAGATTCCACTCTGTCAAATTAGTTTCGGGGGGGGGGGATTTTTTTTCTATTAAAATTGTGAAGGAAATTCCCTGTAGTGAGGCATTAGGAATAGTATGTGAAATAAAGAACTAGAACCTAGTTTGGCTGCTTCTAAAGCTGATGGAGTAAAGGAGCCACTGGCACATGCGTGACCTTCTGGTGTCACACATCTTCCTCTGCCGTGGCTTGTACTGACAAGGGATGGAATAAAAGGAGGAGAGGGGGAGACAAAAATCCATCATCACCATTGTACACACTTAGGTGTTTGAGTAGCTATTGATTTCAGCTTATAAGGAGCTCAGTAAAAGCAGTTACGATACATCAAGTGTACCTTTCATAAGGTAGTTGAGACACCATCCCTGGAGACATTCAAGGTCAGGCTCGACAAGGCTCTGAGCAGCTTGACCTAGTGGAAGATGTTCCTGCTCACTGCAAGGGGGTAGGACCAGATGAACTTTGGAGGTCCCTTCCAACCCAAACCATGCTATGATTGTTAACTGTGCTAGATTATATGCTCCTGCTCTGTCAGGGGAGTTGCGCTCATAGAATCATAGAATCTATAAGGTTGGAAGAGATCTCAAAGATCATCAAGTCCAACCTGTCACCCAAGACCTCATGAGTACTAAATCATGGCACCAAGTGCCACGTCCAATCCCCTCTTGAACACCTCCAGGGATGGTGACTCCACAACCTCCCTGAGCAGCACATTCCAATGGCTAATAACTCCCTCTGTGAAGAACTTTCTCCTCACCTTGAGCCTCAAGGACCTCCAGAGGTCCCTTCAAATCCCTAACATCCTGTGACCTGTGGGATTATTTTTTTTTCTCCAATAGGGAAATGCTCTCCTAGCCTATGATTTACTTTTTCAAAAGGTTTTTGGGAAGTATGAGCCTTGCAACAGATGTGATTTGTGAGGTGAACTGGTGGCCATTACAGAAGCAGTGCCTAAACCCAGCTGGCATCCTCATACACGCAGGGTTAATTCTTGAAGCAGAGGATAGAGGTGATATTGCTGTCCAGTTTGTTGATTAGCAGCTTCTTAAACATTTGTGTAAGAAATTCAAGAAGCCTGAGCCATTTTCTAGCTGGAAACTAATCCCTGAACCAGCATGTATCTGGGAGTTTCATGGAATGTTTGGAAGGTGATGTTTTAACAGCCTCGGTCAACAGCCACACTGAGCAAAACCTGCATCCTTGATTTCTCTAGTGATATAATATTTCTCTTGGGAATAGACATGAAGCTGATTTGTGTGCCCAGGTGGCCAAGAAGGCCAATGGCATCCTGGCATGCATCAAGAATAGTGAGGCCAGCAGGAGCAGGGAAGTCATTGTGCCCCTGTACTCGGCACTGGTTAGGCCACACCTTGAGTACTGACTCCAGTTCTGGGCCCCTCAGTTTAAGAAGGACATTGAGACTCTTGAAGGTGTCTAGAGAAGGGCAATGAGGCTGGGGAAGAGGCCTTGAGCACAGCCCTGTGAGGAGAGGCTGAGGGAGCTGGAGTTGTTTAGCCTGGAGAAGAGGAGGCTCAGGGAGACCTCATTGCTGTCTACAACTCCCTGAAGGGAGGTTGTAGCCAGGAGGGGGTTGGTGTCTTCTCCCTAGCAACCAGCACCAGAACAAGAGGACACAGTCTCAAGCTGCACCAGGGGAAGTTTAGGCTGGAGGTGAGGAGAAAGTTCTTCACTGAGAGTGTTGTTAGCTGTTGGAATGTGCTGCCCAGGGAGGTGGTGGAGTCCCCATCCCTGGAGGTGTTCAAGAGGGGATTGGATGTGGCACTTGGTGCCATGGTTTAGTAGTCATGAGGTCTGTGGTGCCAGATTGGACTTGATGATCTTTGAGGTCTCTTCCAACCTTGGTGATTCTGTGATTCTGTGACTTGTTTCATCTCCAGTGTTTTAGCTGTGTGGCAGTAATTACAAGCAATTTAATTTTTTTTCTTTCTTTCTTTCTTTCTTTCTTATTTTTTTTTCCTGGGCAGATAATTTCCATTTCATACAAGTGATACATACTGTGCTTTATAGTAGCTAATCTTTGTCTCATTCAATTTTAAATGAGTTTCCAAATGTTGTTCTGTGCTGATTTGGTATAATTTCTAACTTGGCATTAGAACTGTTAATAATGACTGCTCTTGTAAGGGAGTTTTAATTTTTAATATTGCAGTTATTTTGGACATGGAGGCACGGAGCAGGTCTCGCCTTTCATCTATTTATAGGCTCTTTTGGAGGGAGAAACTTTAATTCTTCCCTATTTATAACAGAGCTAGAGGTAGCAACACCTGTAAAACCTGCATAGGCTGAGCATGAGCCAGCAGTGTGCCCAGGTGGCCAAGAAGGCCAATGGCATCCTGGCCTGCATTAGGAATAGTGTGGCCAGCAGGAGCAGGGAAGTCATTCTGCCCCTATACTCAGCACTGGTTAGGCCACACCTTGAGTGCTGTGTCCAGTTCTGGGCCCCTCAGTTTAGGAAAGATGTTGAGTTGCTGGAAGGTGTCCAGAGAAGTGCAGCAGTGCTGGGGAGGGGTTTGAAGCGCAAGCCTTATGAAGAGAGGCTGAGGGAGCTGGGGTTGTTCAGCCTGGAGAAGAGGAGGCTCAGGGGAGACCTTCTTGCTGTCTACAACTACCTGAAGGGAGGTTGTAGCCAGGTGGGGTTTGGTCTCTTCTCCCAGGCAGCCAGCCCCAGAACAAGAGGACGCAGTCTCAGGCTGCATCAGGGGAGGTTTAGGCTGGATGTTGGGAAGAAATTCTTCATAGAAAGAGTGATTGGCCATTGGAATGTGCTGCCAAGGGAGGTGGTGGAGTCACCATCCCTGGAGGTGTTTAGGAAGAGACTAGATGGATGGACCACTAGATGGATAAAGAATTGGCTTGATGGCCGCACCCAAAGAGTGGCTGTCAACGGGTCCATGTCCCAGTGGAGGCCAGTGACAAGTGGAGTCCCTCAGGGATCAGTCCTGGGACCTGTCTTGTTCAACATCTTTGTGGGTGACATGG
The DNA here is from genome assembly GCA_033816785.1 of Picus viridis. Lineage (NCBI taxonomy): Eukaryota > Metazoa > Chordata > Aves > Piciformes > Picidae > Picus > Picus viridis. The sequence continues at coordinate 7,405,058 of CM066580.1, forward strand.
ACAGTGGCATCGAGTGCACCCTCAGCAAGTTTGCTGATGACACCAAGCTGTGTGGTGCAGTGGACACCCTGGAGGGAAGGGATGCCATCCAGAGGGACCTGGACAGGCTGGAGAGGTGGGCACAAGCCAACCTCATGAGCTTCAACAAGACCAAGTGCAGGGTCCTGCATCTGGGTCGAGGCAATCCCAGGCACAAATACAGGCTGGGCAGTGACTGGCTGGAGAGCAGCCCCGAGGAGAGAGACTTGGGGGTGCTGGTGGACGAGAAGCTCGACATGAGCTCTCAATGTGCGCTTGCAGCCCGGAAAGCCAATCAGATCCTGGGCTGCATCAGGAGAAGTGTGACCAGCAGGTCAAGGGAGGTGCTTCTCCCCCTCTACTCAGCTCTGGTGAGACCCCACCTGGAGTACTGCGTCCAGTTCTGGAGCCCATATTACAGGAGAGATGTGGACGTGCTGGAGCGTGTCCAGAGAAGGGCCACGAGGATGATCAGAGGGCTGGAGCACCTCTCCTATGGGGACAGACTGAGGGAGTTGGGGCTGTTCAGTCTGGAGAAGAGAAGGCTCCGAGGTGACCTCATTGTGGCTTTCCAGTATCTGAAGGGGGCCTACAGGAAGGCTGGGGAGGGACTTCTCAGGATCTCAGGTAGTGATAGGACTAGGGGGAATGGAATGAAGCTGGAAATGGGGAGATTCAGGCTGGATGTGAGGAAGAAGTTCTTTACCATGAGAGTGGTGAAGCCCTGGAATGGGTTGTCCAGGGAGGTGGTTGAGGCCCAGTCCCTGGAGGTGTTTAAGACCAGGCTGGACGAGGCTCTGGCCAGCGTGATCTAGTGTGGGGTGTCCCTGCCCATGGCAGGGGGGTTGGAACTAGATGATCCTTGTGGTCCCTTCCAACCCTGACTGATTCTATGATTCTATATGCTTGATGCCATGGTTTAGTTGATTAGATGGTGTTGGATGATAGGTTGGACTCAATGATCTTTGAGGTCTTCTCCAGGCTAAGCAACCCCAGCTCCCTCAGTCTCTCCTCATAAGGCTTGTCCTCCAAACCCCTCCCCAGCTTTATTGCCCTTCTTTGCACACTCTGGACATTTTTCTTCTCCATGAAAAATAGAGAACACTTTTTTTTCTGCTTCTCCTTCCCAAGTTCTTTTTGAGCATGCCCTCCCAGCATGTTTCCTGAAGTCAGTGTACAATTTGAGCTTCTCTTTCATTTTTTTCCTTCCAAGGTTGCTCACATTTTGGTTTTTTTTTGGGTTTGTTTTTTTTTTTTCTGCTTAGAGATAGCATTTGAGTGCCTCAAGTTCTCTTCCTCATTTTTCCTTTTACACATATGCTTTATGCCTGAAGTATTGCTCTGGTAACATAGTTTTATCTGGCTCTTTGAGGCTTTCATTGTTTCTCCACTGTTTTTAAACACTTGTGCCTATTTATAGTGGTTCTGTGAGTGATGCAAATACCTGTCAAAGAAATCACTGAGCAGCAAACTACCCACTCATCTTCAGCACACTCAGAGAAGGAAGAAATCATCTCACTTCTAACAAAAAATGGTGACATTTGGGAATGCATCAAAATAATATTGCAGTTGTGGCAGTACTTGCTGTGCTGAAAAGAATCACACGGAATCACCAAGGTTGGAAGAGACCACAAAGATCATTGAGTCCAACCTGTCACCACAGACCTCATGACTAAACCATGGCACCAAGTGCCACACCCAATCCCCTCTTGAACACCTCCAGGGATGGGGACTCCACCACCTCCCTGGGCAGCACATTCCAATGGTGAACGACTCTCTCTGGGAAGAACTTTCTCCTCACCTCCAGCCTAAACTTCCCCTGGTGCAGCTTGAGACTGTGTCCTCTTGTTCTGGTGCTGGTTGCTAGGGAGAAGAGACCAACCCCTTCCTGGCTACAACCTCCCTTCAGGTAGTTGTAGACAGCAAGAAGGTCTCCCTGAGCCTCCTCTTCTCCAGGCTAAGCAACCCCAGCTTCCTCAGCCTCTCCTCATAGGGCTTGTGCTTGAGGCCTCTTCTCAGCCTCATTGCCGTCCTCTGGTCACGTTCAAGAGTCTCAGTGTCCTTCTTAAACTTGAGGGGCCCAGAACTGGAGTCAGTACTCAAGGTGTGGTTTAACCAGTGATGAGTACAGGGGCAATATTGCACCTCGCTCAGCACCACAGCTCGCCCTTGTTCTTGTAGCAGTTGTGTTTACAGCCTATTGTAGCTTGAAGGATTTGTTGGCTGGTTTGCTGGTTTGCTGGGTGGTGTTTTTTTTTTTTTTTGATTTGCAGCTATTACAGTAACAAATTGATGGTGATGTCACCAAGCAGTTGAAAGTGCCTCTTCCCAATCTGGTGCCGTCCCTGTAATAAAACTGACATTTAAGATTAACGTGCGCCTCTTGCTGATGAGCAGAAAGATGTAGCAGTGTATTACTTTTTAATTCCTGATTAAGGCTTTAAGAGGGTGCCTTGTTCTATTATCTATGCAAATTGGTGCCAATGATGGCTATAAATCAGAAGAGAGGGACTTAAAATAAACCGCATCAATCGACTTGACGCACGATTGATTTCTCGTGCTCGTCAAATCCCCGGATACTTTGTGGTTTTTCTTGCTGTGACACGATTGCTTGCCTTGATCTATGATACTGAGTTGTCTGGATTTTTTTGTTTATTTATTTATATATTCATATATTCATTTACCCTAGATGGTAAGTTTGCTCAGGACTAAAGCTGCATGCTTTCAAGATGAAGTGAGTAACCGCAGCATCACAGAATCACCGAGGTTGGAGGAGACCTCAAAGATCATCAAGTCCAACCTGGCCACAGACCTCATGACTAAAACAATGGCACCAAGTGCCATGTCCAGTCCTTTCTTGAACACCTGCCCAGGGAGGTGGTGAAGTCACCATCCCTGGAGGTGCTCAAACAAGGCTTGGATGTGGCACTTGGAGCCATGGTTTAGTTGTCAGGAGGTGTTAGGTATTAGGTAATAGGTTGAACTTGATGATCTCTGAGGTCTTTTCCAACCTGGTTGATTTTATGATTCCCTGCAATACTCTGCCTCCTTTTGTTAGGTGGTCTAAGATGTGCATGCCTTGGACTGGAGCAAAATGTGAACACAAATTAAGTGGTGTAAGGAGTGACATCAAAGTGGTGACCAGTGTTAGGTTCTTAAGAAGGGAGATGACTGTTCTCTTAGTACCCACCTCTTCCTTCCCTGAGCTACTAGATCATTTGGAGAATAATGTGATATGTTTTGTAGTGACAGCAGAACTTGATATTCACTAATAAGTTGATGACATTGAAAAGAATCTATTCAGTGCAGAGACACATTTGTCTGCCATTAACATTGCTGGGAAGAGAATTAGGTTCATAATTCATAATATGGATTGAAGTCTTCATAATATATAAAGAAGGAAAGATCTGTTAATATATTGCAAGTGAGTGAATGCAGATAATACCCAGAGCTAACTCACCATGTCAGTGCTGCTCATATTTTATCTGGAGGCTAGACTTGCATGTGCTTGTGATTTATCTTTTATCAATTGATCCACACTGGCTGTCAATATATGAACTAGGGACTCAGTACACACAGGCTGCCTGCATCATTAAGAAGGGTTACTACCAGGTTGAGAGTGGTGAGTCTCCTTCTATTCCACTCTGGTGAGACTCCCACCCAGAGTACTTTGTTCAGTTCTGGCATTCTCAGCATGAGAAAGACATCAGCCTGTTGGAGTTGGTCAAGAGGAGGGCCATGAAAATGATCAGAGAACTGGAACACCCCTCCTAAGAAGAAAGGCTTGAAAGAGTTAGGGTTGTTCAGCCTGGAGAAGAGAAGGCTCCAGGGAGACCTTGTAGAAGCCTGCCAGTACTTAAAGGGAGCCTACAGGAAAGATGGGGGAGGGACTTTTTACTTAGGTCATTTAGAGTGACAATACAAGGGGTAATGGCTTGAAACTGAAAGAGTGGTGATTTAGAAGAGATATTAGGAAGAAATTCTTCACTGTGAGAGTGATGAGACACTGGAAGAGGTTGCTCAGAGAAGTGGCAGAACACCCAAGCCAGGAAATGATAAAGGTAGGATAGAGTTTTGAGCAGCCTCATCTATGGGAAGATGTCCCTGCCCATGGTGGGGGTTGGAACTAGATGATCTTTAGGGTCCCTTTCAATTGAAACTATCCTATGATTTTAAGGAGATGTAATTGGGTTCACTCCTTCTTTAGTCCTCCACTAAGAGAAATCAGTACCAGCAGCGAAGCTCCTCCACTGATACTGCTGGTTTGCTGGTGTGTGGTAACCCATTAAACTGTGTGTCTGAGCCCTTACCTACTGCTTACAAAAACTCATGCCTAGTCTTTAGGGTTGCCTCTCTTTGTTCCACATTTCTAGAGAGTCCAATGGAGCTGTGCAGAGTTCTCCTGTGCATGAGGTTTGGCTCATGCTGGATAAATGACATGCACAGGAAGTGCCACTGAAGCATTTGTCTGAGGATTTGTCTGAATAGTTTTCAGTCATACATGTTTTTCTGATCTCTTCACATAATGAATTCAGTTTTGGGTCTATTGAAAATTTTATCCAGTTCTGGAGAATTCTTTGTGGGATTAAAGGTAAACTCATTCAGGTAAGAGCTGTGATATAAGAAGCAGTGTGCTCGTGTGGCCAGGAAGGCAAACAGCATCCCAGCCTGGATCAGCAATAGTGGGGCCACAAAAGGGATCACACCTCTGTACTCAGCACTGCTTGAATACTGTGTTCAGTTTTGGGGCCCTCACTCCAAGAAGGACGCTAAGATGATGGAGTGTGTCTGGAGAAGGGCAACAAAGCTGGTGAAGGGTCTGGAGAACAGGGCTGGTGAGGAACAGCTGAGGCAACTGGATAAAAGGAGGCTGAGGGGAGCCCTCATTCTTCTCTACAACATCCTGAAAGGAGGTTGGAGTGAGTTGGGGGTCTCTTCTCCCAAGTAGTTAGCAATAGGATGAGAGGAAAAGGCCTTAAATTGCACCAGGGGAGGTTTAGGTTGGATAACAGGAAAATTTTCATTAATGAAAGAGAGGTCAGGCATTGGAAGAGGCTGCCCAGGAAGATGGTGGAGTCACCATCCCTGGAGGTATTAAAAACAAAACCCACCATGTAGACATGGCACTTTGGGACATGGTTTAGTGTTCATGGTTGTGTTGGGTTGATGGTTGGACTTGATAATCTTTGAGGTCTTTTTCAACCTTAATAATTCTCCAATTCTAAGATGACTGTATTGGTTTGAACTCCATTTCCTGTGATTGACTGTAGGGGGTGTGTTACCTTGTCCTGACTTCTCAAAAGCAAAGAAGGAAATTTGTTTTACTGGATTGGTAAGAGAACCCGGAATGAGGCTTGGCATGTTTTACATGGGTGCAGTAAAGAACTAACAGGAAGCAAAGAACAAAGGGATTTTGATGGACAAAAGAAAGGAGAATGGAGAAAAGTGCTGGGAGAGGGTACCAACAGAGCTGGTGAGATAAGGTGGTTATGCAGAGCAGATGATGTATTTCTTGCCTGTTAATGATGGAATGAATTGCAGCACTGCATTGAGGAGCCTCCAGGAGTGAGTGACTTAGCCTTGTTATTTATTTTTGTTTAATTTGACAGCCATTGAGTGAGTAGAAGTGTGCTCACGTGGGTGAGTCAAGGAGCTAGAGGAAGGAGAGAGAAAAAGAACTGAGTGTGTGTATGCATATACTTATGTGAGCATGTGCTGGCATGGCTGCAAAAAGGGAATGGTAGAAGCAATGTTCCCCCTGCCGTGGTTAGAAGAGCTCTGGCACTGAGGGAAGGGAATGGGAAGTGGAATAGAGGCCCTGCAGATGCTTGTGGGCTGTATTAGCTCAGTCCCTTTTCAGCAGGATCCCTACAGCTGCAAAGAGAGCAGGGAGATCTTATTGTGGCCTTCCAGTGCTTAGATGGGCTGATAAGAAAGGATGTTTAGTAGGGCCTATTTCGACAGGACAAGGGGCAATGGCTTGAAATTAAAAGAGAGCAATTCAAACTGGAGAGATGGAGGAAGTTTTTTATACTGAGAGCAGTGAGAGCCTGGCCCAGGCTGCCCAGAGAGGTAGTAGATGCCCCATCCCTAGAACCATTACAAGTCAGATCATATGGGGCTCTGAGCAACCTGCTCTAGTTGCAGATGTCCCTGCTGACTGCAGGGTGGGTGGATTAAATGACCTTGAAAGGTCCCTTCCAAACCAAACCAGTCTGTGAGTCTGTAATTGCCATGTAAGGGGATTTACATGTAGAGAAGTTAACATCTTGTGCTAGCTGGGAGCTTGTGCAGTCCAGTTTTCTTGATCCTGGTGTGCCTTCTAGCCTGAGTAGGAAAGCTGTGTGGAGAAACTCTGTCAGAGCATTATAACCAGCAGTTACCACGTGCTCTATGCACTCTTCCAGTGACCAATTGCAATCTTACTGACTCAGAACAACACTGTTAATGGGACATCCAAGGAGACCTTCCAAATCCCTTTAACTGTGCCCACTGACAGTAACATATGCAATTATGCACACTTAAATTCTTGGCACCTTTAAGGGAATGTGTGAATACTCCGAGGGATGTGCTTTTTGTGCCCTGTTTCTGAAATATTGCGCCCCCCCCCCCCCCCCAAATGCATCTGGTGTGTCCAGCAGAATACTTCATAGAATCATGGAATCACAGAATCAATAAGGTTGGGAAAGACCTCAAAGATCATGAAGTCCAACCTGTCACCCAAGACCCCATGAGTACTAAACCATGGCACCAAGTGCCACGTCCAATCCCCTCTTGAACACCTCCAGGCACAGTGACTCCACCACCTCCCTGGGCAGCCCATTCCAAAGGCTAACAACTCTCTCTGTGAAGAACTTCCTCATTCCAGGCCTTCTGGACATGAGCTTTGTCCCTGCATAATCCAGATGACCAGTTTCCCAGTGGAGGAAAAAATCATACAATCAGTCAGGGTTGGAAGGGACCACAAGGATCATCTAGTTCCAACCCCCTGCCATGGGCAGGGACACCTCACACTAGATCAGGCTGACCAGAGCCTCATCCAGCCTGATCTTAAACACCTCCAGGGATGGGGCCTCAACCACCTCCCTGGACAACCCATTCCAGGGCTTCACCACTCTCATGGTGAAGAACTTCTTCCTCACATCTAGTCTGAATCTCCTCACCTCCAGCTTCATTCCATTCCCCCTAGTCCTATCATTACAGTATTTACAGTATTTATTTATTTACAGTATTACCAAGGTTGGAAGAGACCTCGAAGATCATCGAGTCCAACCTGTAACCACAAACCTCATGACTAGACCATGGCACCAAGTGCCACATCCAGTCCCCTCTTGAACCTGACACCCTCAAAAGTCCCTCCCCAGCCTCCTTGTAGGCCCCCTTCAGATACTGAAAGGCCACAATAAGGTCACCTTGGAGCCTTGTTTTCTCCAGACTGAACAGCCCCAACTCTTTCAGTCTGTCCTCATAGGAGAGGTGCTCCAGCCCTCTGATCATCCTCGTGGCCTTTCTCTGGACACCTTCCAGCACCTCCATATCCCTCTTGTAATAGGGGCTCCAGAACTGGAGGCAGTACTCCAGGTGGGGTCTCACCAGAGCTGAGCAGAGGGGAAGAATCCCCTCCCTTGCCCTGCTGGCCACACTTCTCTTGATGCAGCCCAGGATCTGATTGGCTTTCCGGGCTGCAAGTGGACATTGAGAGCTCCTGTTGAGCTTCTCCTCCACCATTCTTGAGTTACTATTAAAATTAAGTTTCCTGTTACCCTCAATAACTGTAGGCTTATGGTTTCAGTGTTGTAGGGGTTTTGAGGTTACCCGAGATGCTCTGCAAAGGAATCAGCTAGTGGTTTTTCTCTGAGATGCCCACAATGGAAGAAGCACAAGTTGCTTCTGAGCAACTGGAGCAATTAAAAAAAAAAAAAAAAAAAAAAAAAAAAAAAAAAAAAAAGAAGTCAAAAATACAAGTCATGAAAGCTGAAATTGGTTCCTTCATTTAAGTTGTTTCTTTAAAGTGATTTTAGTATTGAAAGTTATTGGACTGTAAAAGAGACCAACTGCTTTACTTGACTTCTCGGAAGTAATTACACACCACATGCTGCGCTTCCATAAAACCAGATCTGGTTTATGAACACAAGGTGGGGAAGGACCCAGGTGCAAAGCAGAAGTTGCATTGCTGAATATGCAGAAAGTCTGCAGGGAGCTTTTACGATTTTTCAAGCAATCAGCTGGCCTAAATGAACAAAATGACAAGGAGAGATTTAACAGGTTAAGACAGAATCAATAGATTCTTTGGTTTGGTTGTTGGTTTTGGTTTGTTGTTGGTTGTGGTTGTTTGTTTTTGTTTTGTTTTGTTTTTTTATTGCTTTTCAAAAATGGATCAGTTCTGGTCCCCATCCTGTTCAATATCTTTATTGATAATCCGGATGAATGGATTGAGTCCATCATCAGTAAATTTGCAGATCACAGCAAGTTGGGAGCAGGGTTAGAGGGTAGAAAGGCTCTCCAGAGGGACCTTGCCAGGATGGACAGCTAGGCAGAGTCCAACAGGATGGCATTCAACAAGTCCAAGCGCTGGGTGCTGCACTTTGGTCACAACAACCCCACGCAGAGCTACAGGCTGGGGTCAGGATGGCTGGAGAGCAGCCAAACAGAAATGGACCTGGGGATACTGATTGACAGCTGGCTGAACATGAGCCAGCAGTGTGCCCAGGTGGCCAAGAAGGCCAATGACATCCTGGTCTGCATCAGAAATAGTGTGGCCAGCAGGAGCAGGGAAGTCATTGTGCCCCTGTACTCGGTACTGGTTAGACCACACCTTGAGTCCTGTGTCCAGTTCTGGGCCCCTCAATTTAAGACGGACATTGAGATGCTTGAAGGTGTCCAGAGAAGGGCAATGAGGCTGGGGAGGGGTCTGGAGCACAGCCCTATGAGGAGAGGCTGAGGGAGCTGGGGTTGTTCAGCCTGGAGAAGAGGAGGCTCAGGGGAGACCTTCTTGCTGTCTACAACTCCCTGAAGGGAGATTGTAGCCAGGAGGGGGTTGGTCTCTTCTCCCAGGCAAGCAGCACCAGAACAAGAGGACACAGTCTCAAACTGCACCAAGGGAGGTTTAGGCTGGAGGTGAAGAGAAAGTTCTTCACTGAGAGAGTTGTTAGCCGTTGGAATGTGCTGCCCAGGGAGGTGGTGGAGTCCCCGTCCCTGGAGGTGTTGAAGAGGGGATTGGACGTGGCACTTGGTGCCATGGTTTAGTCATGACGTCTTGGATGACAGGTTGGTGATATCTCAGGTCTTTTCCAACCTTGATCCTGGGGTCACAGAAGTCACACAAGGTGAGGTTTAGGCGGCTGTGCTGCCAGCCTCCAGTTTTATTTGTTGTGTGCCTTCAAATACATGAAATCCAAGCTGCTGCCTTTGTCTTCTCAGAAATGCAAGACGACAACTGAGTCGTTGGTTTGCTCTCATGAGAACTTTCTTGCCTGTGATGGGAATTTTAGGAAGGGCTGCATAAGGCAACAATAAAGCACAGAAAAGTGCCTGCTAAGCAGAGCTCTTGGATCTTTTACTCCACCACTTTACTGCTTTACCCTACTGTTGTCTGCTAATGCTTTTCCATTTTGACTTTGAATGAAACTTTAGCACAGAGATGAATAAATAATTGGATTTGTTTAATTTGTTTTTGTAGCTCTGCACTTGATCTAAAATAGCATAAAAGAACCAAAATAGATCCACTCTGGATCTAAAAGAAAATTCGTCAGTGTGTCTCGCTGACAAAAATGTGCATTTTTAACTCAAACAGAAAATATAAAGAATACTAAGAAAGACCACCTTTGAAGCATCTTTATCTTCTTGCAAGGAGTTAATTGCCAGGGAAGCATGATTCAGAAAACAAGAACACATCAGGGATGTGGCACCTCTCCCCAGTGGCTCCTGGATGAGCTGATGAACCTCGGGTTGTGGTTTTGAAGTCATTTCCCTTTTCAGCCTGAGGGAATTTAAATGCCTTTTCCTTGCATCCCTGGAAAATATCTTGCTGATGACCTGTGGAGTCAGTCTGGGCTCAGCTGAATATTTAAGGGAATAAAGCAATATCAAGAAGAGGGATTGAAAACTGTCCTGCTTGTGTCCCTCGCGGTGCTATGGTAATGTTGGCACATTCCTGGGCAATAAACTGTGCGAGTTCAGATCTGCTCAAGTGAAGGCAGGATATTGCATTACAGATCAGTGCTCCAGCTGATAGTGGATGAGAAGGGGGATGCTGACACCACTGCTTTCTAGCAGCCAGGCTGAACCTCTCTTATTTTTCTTCCCTACCTAAAGCTACTTGGCAGATTTAACCTAAATTACAGCTTGACCGAATCAGCTTTCTAAGCCATCAGTGTGTTAAGGAGACTTTTTCTTTGCCCTGCCTTTTCTTGCTTGGGACAAAGTGGCTGGAAATCTGCCTGGCAGAAAAGTACCTGGGGGTGCTGATTGACACCCTGCTGAACATGAACCGGTCTGTGCCTAGGTGGCCTGGAAGGCCAACAGCGTCTTGGCCTGGATCAGCAGTAGTGTGGTCAGCAGAAGCAGGGCAGGTATTGTCTCCCGGCACTCAGCACTGGTGAGGCCACACCTTGAGTACTGGGTTCAGTTTTGAGGCCCCCACTCCTAGAAAGACATTGTAATGCTGAAGAGGGTCCAGAGAAGGACCCTCTGGAATCACCCTCAAGGAATCTGGTGAGGGGTCTGGAGAGCAGGTCTGGTGAGAAGCAGCTGAGGGGACTGGAATTGTTTAGTGTGGAGAAGAGGAGGCTGAGAAAAGACATTCTTGCTTTCTACAGCTACCTGAAAGGAGGTTGGAGCCAGGTGGGCATGGGTCTCTTCTCTGTGTTAACAAGTGATAGGGCAAGAAGAAATGACCTCAGGTTGCACCATGAGAGGTTTAGGTTGGATATCAGGAAAAATGTCTTTCCCGAAAGAGTGATCAGATATTGGAACAGGCTGCCCAGGTAGGTGCTGGAGTCACCATCCCTGGAGGTGTTTAAAAAATGTGTAGATCTTTGGGATGTGGTTTAGTGGGCATGGTGGTGTTGCATTGACAGTTGGACTTGATGATCTTGGAGGTCTTTTCCAACTAAAACAATTGTATGATAGTCGAGTGTATTCTGTCATTGTCAGGGTGTGTCTTGGCCAGCAAATGCAGCAAACCCATCTCAAAGGAGTCATTACCAAGTGAGTAAGTGTATTTTAAGACCTCCACTGCAGAGCTTTCTTAGTTGGCCTTCCAGAGCATACTTCCCTTTTGCTTCCCCTTCAGCACCATGCTCAGGAATTGGATGTACTCTGCAGTTTTTCTGAGACAGCAGTGTCCAATGTGAGGGGGTTTGTGGAGCACAAACAGCACTCAAGGACTTTTGGAGGAAACTGGAGTAGCAGTCATTTCACACAAAATTATACTTTTAAATGCTGCTAGGCACAGGCCGTGAGCTGCCGTGGATTTTGATGAATGCCTTGCTATCAGTGGCACTGCTTGAAGGAGTACAAGCATTTGGCAGTGTAAGGAATATGATTTTAAATCATCTCCAGTAAGCAATTCTTTCTGCTCCCATGCAAGTGTTATGGACAGTTCCATAAAGGACTGTATGGTCGCACGCACACACGTGTAGGCTTAAGCTTGACACCTTTATAGGGAACTTGGCTGCTTTTACCCAGTATGCCCAGGTTGGCAGATACTGGGTTTTACAGTGTGTAAAAGCTTACTTACGTTCTCACAAATCTGTAACATGAAGGACACATTAGCCTTCAGATAAAGAGATCAGCTGCTGAGCTGCTGCCAGGACAACCCTCTGGAGGTCTCATGCAGAGCTGGAGCCCTAGGAGAGCCCGCACCCAGCAGGGGTAGCGGAGGGTGCTCAGTCTGCCTCTGAAGAACCCCTGATTTTCAGTCTGTGCAGAGCACAATCGGGATATTTTGTCTTCTGAGCACTTGGAAGTTAATCCTGAGGAAACCAGTGTTCAGTGGAGAAAGGTTGAGAAGTTCATAGAATCATTCAGGTTGGAAATGATCCCTGGGACCCAACCATTGACCCTACTCTGCAAAGTTTACCCCTAAACTGTATCTCCCAGCACCATATCTAAATGACCTTTAAATGCATCTGGGGTGGTGATTCAACCACCTCCCTGGGCAGCCTGTTCCAATGTCTGACCACTCTTGCTGTGGAAAAATTTCTTCCAAATGTCCAGTCTAAACCTACCCTGCTGCAGTTTGAGCCCAATCCCTCTTGTTCTATGGCTCATTACCTGTGAGAATAGACCAGCACCGACCTCTCTACAGCATCCTTTCAGGTAGCTGTAGAGAGTCATGAGGTTCATATTTCCTGGGATTTAATAGTGTTTAACAGATGATGCTGAGGATGTTTAAGATGAAAAGGTTTTGAAGTGGAGGAGAAAACTGAATCATAGGATTACAAAATCATAGAATCATTAAAGGCGGAAAAGACCTCCAAGATCATCAAGTCCAACTGTAAGTGCAACACCCTCATGACCACCAAACCATGTCCCGAAGTGCCACGTCCACACGCTTTTTGAACACATCCAGGGATAGTGACTCCTCCACTTCCCTGGGCAGCCTGTTCCAATGCTTGACCACTCTTTCAGGAAAGACTTTTTCCTAATCTACACCTCCCTTGGTGCAATTCCAGTCCATTTACAATACAATACAATGCACCAGGTTGGAAGAGACCTTCAAGATCATCGCGTCCAACCCATCAAACAATCCAACCCACCCAACAACTAGACCATACAGCCAAGCACCCCATCAAGTCTTCTCCTGAACACCTCCAGTGAAGGTGACTCCACCACCTCCATGGGCAGCCGATTCCAATGGCCAATCACTCTCTCCGTGTAGAACTTCTTCCTCTTGTCCTTCTCAGAGCTTTTCAGGAATGTGTGTTGTTGGGATGAGAATTCATCCAACCTACAGGCATTTAGAATAAAACCTAAACCAAACAAGCAGGGGAGACTTGTTTTATTTCTGTTGCTTTTTTTCTTGGATCTGTTTGTTGGTGGCTTTTTGTTTTGCTTCTAAGAAGGAAAATGCATTATTTTAACTCTTATCTGGCAGTTTTTCATGTAGTTAATTAATTTATTCATTAGTAAAGCATAATTTATATACAGTGATAATAGCTTTCAAGCTTGCTTGCTTCTCTTTCATTTTCACTGGAAGATAAAGCTGGATGGTTTTTATGTTGCCCCAGCTAAATCCTCTCTAATCAATAGATCCTGCAAATCACCTGACTAATTTTATCTGGGAGTCATTTGAGGGGGATCAACTACAAAGCCTGTGCTTTGAGATGAACCATCTCAGGAGTAATATTTCAAGCAGGCCAAATGGATTGAAAGTTTTTTGCAGGGTTTGCTGCTTGTTTATTCCAAGTGCTGCCTTCCTACTGCATGTTTCCTCCAAACCAGTCTTGGGCCTTCACTTCTAAAAAATCTGCCTGTGTGGTTTCATTAGGTCATAGGATTGTTGAGGTTGGAAAAGTCTTCCAAGCTCATCAAATCCAAACCTCAAAGCAACACCGCCATAATTGCTAAACGGTATCCCGAAGTGCCATGGCTACAGGTTTTTTGAACACCTCCAGGGATGGTGACTCCACCACCTCCCTGGGCAGTCTGTTCCAATGCCTGACCACTCTTGCAGGAAAGTAATTTTCCCTAATATCCAATCTGAACCTCCCCTGGTGCAACTTGAGGCCATGTCCTCTTGCCCTTTTGCCTGCTACTTTGGAGAAGAACCACTTCACTGCAACATCCTCTCAAGGAGTGGTGGAGAGATCACCTGGTAAATTTTGATGTGTTCAGTATTTTCTATTTGGAGGCTATAGGTCTGTCTGTACCTCCCAAGCCACTGTGCCAGCAGAGCAGCAACAGGCAGTGCTTTTGCTCTGTTAGACCCTGCAGCTTATGGAGAAGTATTTCAATACCCTGGAGCCTTGTGGCACTTTGTGTTTAGTGGTTGACACTGCCACTCCATAAGCAAGCTAGATGTTGCCTTCTTGTGGTGCCTGAGGGTTTTTTACCTCCTGTGCATTTTCCTGGAGCACTGACTGGGGCAGGCACTCAGGTAACTGTCTCCTTGTGCGTTTTGGAGATACTCAGAAGCTGTGAAACTGTGCAGCCAGTCAAGGTGATCCCTTTTAATAAACCTCTGAGTTACTTCTGTTTAAATACACAGTGGTGCAACTGTGTGAAATCCAGCTTAAATGCTGATGCCCCTCAATTTCTCTTTACTTTGTATTGGCTGTGGGCCAAGGAGGCAGGAATTAACTCTGTGGCTGTTCGTTCATTAAGTGTGACAAAGAACTCAATTTATAGTTAAGCTGGTGTGGGAATTTCCTAAGGTTAGATGTAGGAAGTTGAGAGCAAAGCCTAGAAGCAATCTTGTATAACTCCACAGCTCCCGAGTCTGAATGAATTCTTTATTACTTGGGTGAATATTACTGCTTGGGAGAGCACAGTTTTAGATTGAGGAAAGTCTATCTTGAAATGTTCTGTGTTAGAAGTGAAGTGGATTTTGTATTTTTTCCTTTGTCAGCGTTATCTTGCTCTCTGGAAATGTGGAAAAATAAAGAAATGTTTATATATTCAGTGTCCAAACAGTGCAGTGCCTGAGCTGAATTTCTATGCTGGGTGAGGACTATTTCACACCCCTGGGTCCTGTGCTTCACTTCCATATCTATAGAGTGAAGGTGTCTTCACTTGCTGAACATGGATAGAAGACTCTTGCTAGGTGAATTATTAAGGCCTGGTAGCACTTTGGCTCTCTGTGTGCAGGGACTGCCTTTGTAATTCAAGAGGACGTAGAATCATACAATCAGGTTGGAAAAGATCTCAGAGATCATCAAGTCCAACCTGTCACCCAACACCTCCTGACCACTAAACCATGGCACCAAGTGCCACATCCAATCCCTTTTTGAACACCTCCAGGAATGGTGACTCCACCACCTCCCTGGGCAGCACATTCCAATGGCCAACAGCTCTTTCTGTGAAGAACTTTCTCTTCACCTCAAGCCTAAACTTCCCCTGGCACAGCTTGAGACTGTGTCCTATTCTGCTGGTTGCCTGGGAGAAGAGACCAACCCCCACCTGGCTACAACCTCCGTTCAGAGAGCAATAAGGGTCTCCCCTGAGCCTCCTCTTCTCCAGGCTAAACAATCCCAGTTCCCTCAGCCTCTCCTCTTAGGGCTTGTGCTCGAGGCCTCTCACATGTGCTCAGTTCTGATGACAGAAAATGAATATAATGATAATCTGTTGAAGTTAAGGAGGAGCTTATTTTTTTGAAACAGAAGAAACACTTGGAATGGCCTTACATATTTTTGATGCAAGAAAACAAAACCCTAGCTGATGCCTGAGCACTGGAGCAGAAGGAAAGCCTGCAAAAGATTTTGCTGTTCTCTGTAGGCACTGCCATGAGATGATCTGTGTGGTTAGATTGAATGTGATGGCCAAACAGACTTGAACAGCACATGTAATCTGTGGCATAAGAAGGGATCTTATCTTTACACTGGTGTCTGTGATTGGGTGCTGCTGGCTCTCTGTGTACTTCTGCCTTCATCTGCTCTGTTCTGAAACTGCCTGATTATTGTATTGGAGTTGATTTTGTAGCTTTCTGTTTGTCTCTGTTAAAGCTAAATCGTTGAACGAAAAATTTTGGAGAGTTTTATCTTTCTGTTGTTACGTGTCTTCAACTTCTGACATCTAAAGCTTTATTTGTACCAGTTCTAGTGTTTGGAGGTGGGGGGAGGGGGTGGTGTTTGGAGTTTTTTGTTGGATTTTTTTGTTTGTTTGTTTTTCCTGTGGCAAATACTAAAACTGGACAATCAGAACAAGAGATGAGACTCACAGACTTGTGCTGATACAAATCAATAGCACATGAAAGCTAAACTCAAAGACAGTTGCAAGCTGAACTGCACTGGCAGCTGAGGGACACAGCTTTCCTGTGCTGGTCTGATTGAAGTTAGATTTGTCCTTTGCATAAGTTGAAAGAGAAAAAGGCTTAGTGTAGGTTTGTCTTTGGCTTTCATCTTCAGTTAATACAAATCACCAGCGGTGCTTGGGCGGAATGTAAGGGTAGTAGCTTCTGAGATGCAAGAGGGGAATGCTACGATTGTTTTGTCAGAATATCACACTGCCTTTGATTTCTGTCATGCCATCTTCAATTGTGACTGCTAGGCTAGTTGCTAAGGCACATTCAGAAGGAGTCAGTGATCCTTAGCATGTTTCCAGTGCTACGTGGAAGTGTGTTGTTGCTATTTCCAAGGGGGCCGTTCACAAACTCTTAAGTAAGTTTATGGTTTGCTGATGCTAAACTGTGTGCAACTTTTCTCAGACAGCAGTCAGCACTGCAGTTTGCAATAACTTAATTTTCAGCACAGCCACAGAGCATTAGTTGCTCTTGATTTGGTGAATTACTTGAAACTTATGTTGATCTCGTAAGGGAAATCATGTGGAGGTTTAAATAATACAAATACAGTTCAGAGAGGTATTGCTGCAGAATGGCAGAGATTAAAGACGTGCTCATCTGTGACCTTCTGGAAATGTCAAGGTGTGGTAAAGCAGCAAACATTGACTGTGTTTAATAATAGTACTTATTAAGCTCCCTCCTTGAAAGCACAGCCTTACAACAGCAACCTACTGAAACAGCACGTTCTGATGAGGTATTCAGTCTCTACACCCAAGCTGAATTTGAGCATATTTATCTCATTCTCTCAAGTCCTCCTCTGCCTCACATCTGCAAAAGATTTCCCTGCTCTGTAACCCCCCCAGCAGACTGGTGTGCTGCAGAGACCTGACAGTGCACTAACACGCACATCCCTGCTGGCTCAAGGCCATCAGATAGCAGAGCCTCTTACCACCACGTTCCCGTCCTGCTGCCAGAGCACACTTTGTCACTGTCAAGAGATCTGCCTTATCAACAGCTGCTGTGAAGCTGGCACTTACAGTTCTACCTGCTCCTGAGTGGCTGTGCAGGTGGTGAGGCCTCCTGTGAAATCACAGAGAATCACAGAATGTTAGGGGTTGGAAGGGACCTTGAGAGGTCATCCAGTCCAACTCCCCTGCCAGAGCAGGATCACCTAGAGGAGATCACCCTGGGATGCATCCAGCTGGATTTTGAATATCTCCAGAGAGGGAGACTCAGGGAGACTCCACAACCCCCCTGGGCAGCCTGCTCCAATGCTCTGGCACCTCACAGTGAAATAATTTTTCCTCCTGTTTACATGGAACTTCCTATGCCTCAGCTTCCACCCATTGCTCCTTGTGCTGTCATCCTCTTGGCACTCACCCTTTACATATTTATAAAGATGAATGAGCTCACCCCTTAGTCTCCTCCTCTCCAAGCCCCAGCTCCTTCAGTCTCTCCTCGTAAGAAAGATGTTCCACTCCTTTAATCATTTTTGTGTCTCTGTGCTGGACTCTTTCAAGCAGTTCCCTGAGGGGCCCAGAACTGGACACAATATTCCAGATGTGGCCTTACCAGGGCAGAGTAGGGGGGAGGAGAACCTCTCTCACCCTACTAACCACAGCCCATCTAATCCACCCCAGAATGCCATTGGCCTTCTTGGCCGCAAGAGCACATTGCTGGCTCACGATCAACCTCCCATCCCCTAGAACCTGGGGTCGTTTTCCCCTTCACTGCTCTCCAACAGGTCAGTCCCCAACCTATACTGATCCATGGGGTTGCTCTTTCCCAGGTGCAAGGCTCAACACTTGCCCTTGTTGAATTTCATTCAGTTCCTCCCTGCCCAACTCTCC
Organism: Picus viridis; assembly: GCA_033816785.1. NCBI lineage: Eukaryota > Metazoa > Chordata > Aves > Piciformes > Picidae > Picus > Picus viridis. The sequence continues at coordinate 7,422,866 of CM066580.1, forward strand.
AGCCTAAGTCTCGTTGAATGGTAGCACAACTTTGGTGGCGTCACCTTCACTGGAGGTGTTTAGGAAGAGACTGGATGGGGTGCTTGGTGCCATGGTTAGTTGATTAGTGTTGGAGGATAGGTTGGACTCAATGATCTCAAAGGCTTCTTCCAACATGGTTAATTCTGATTCTACTTCTACTTCTACTTCTTTCCGGTGTGTCAACCACTCTACCCAGTTTTGTGTCTTTGGCAAACTTGCTTGTGTCCTGCCTGAGGGAGGGCTTGTCCTGCTCTGGGACAGGTGTGGAGCTTGCCATGTTAATATGTCATGGTTTAATGGCCATGGTGGTCTTAGGTTGATGATTGGATTTGATGATCTTAGAGGGTTGTTTTTTTTCCAACCAAAATGATTATATGATGCTATAAACTGCATCTCTTGGGGTGGAAGAGGGCTGTACACACCTGACCTCATGAAGTGCAACATAGGCAAGTGTAGGGCTCTGCACATGGGCAGGAATAACCCCTTGAGCCAGTAGAGGTGAGAAGTTGAACTGCTGGAAAGCAGCTCTGTGGAGAAGCACCTGGGAGTGCTGGTGGATAAGTTCCTCATGTGCCAGCAATATGCCCTCATGACCAAGAAGGCCAATGGTGTTCTGGGGTGCCTGCAAGACAGTGTGGCCAGCAGGTTGAGGGAGGTTCTCCTTCCTCTCTTCTCTTCCCTGCTGAAGCCACACCTGAACTATTTGGTCCAGTTCTGGGCTCCCCAGTTCGAGTTAGACAGGGAATTAACTGGTTTGAGTCCAACAGAGGGCCATGATGATGCTGAGGGGACTGGAGGACCTCTTTTATGAGGAGAGGCTGAGAGACCTGGGGCTGTTTAGCCTGGAGAAGAGACTGAGAGGAGGTCTTAATAATGCTGATCAATAGCTAAAGGGTGAGGGGCAAGAAGTTGGGCCCGACTCTTTTTGGTGGTGCCCCTTGACAAGGGGCAACAGGAATAAACTGGAACATAGGAGGTTTCACTTAAGGAGAAAATTCTTGACTTAGAGGATGCTGCAGCCCTGGACCAGGCTGCCCAGAGATGTTATGGAGTCTTCTTCTCTGTAGACTTTCAAAACTCACCTGGACGTGTTCCTGCGCTACCTGCTCTAGGTGACACTGCTTTAGCAGGCAGGTTGGATTAGATGATCTCTGGAGGTCCCTTTGATCTCTGGAGGTCCCTTCCAACTGCCAATTGAAATAGGTTGTCTTACTGTATAACAAAAGGAAAAGATAGGATCAGGAACTTAAGGCATCTGTAAAATCCCCCTTACATGGGCAGTGTTTGTAAAAGAAATATCAACACAGTGCTGCCTGATGCTTCAGCTGAATACTTGCATTCTGTACCAGTTAGCAGCTCTGTGCTATGATGCAGCTTTAAACACCTTAATGGGGCAGAGTGTGGTTTCAAAAGAGAAATCAGGATTATCCACAGGGGAAACAGAAAAGCAGAAGCAGTCAGAGAACCTGGCTGTTTCAAAATGAGCATTGTTGTGTGATCAATACTCATTCTGAGAACAGGGTTTGCTTTACCCTCGCTGGAGTCTTTTACTGGTGAATGAGGCTTGTTTGTAAACATCCATCCAGCCACATACCCTGTGGTAGTCCAGTAGCCTCATCTGTCTGGTCTCTGGAAGGCTGTCAGTCTGGCATCCAGTAACATCCTCTACTCTGCAGCATCCAGTAACATCTTCTACCATCCAGTAACATCCTTTACTCTGCCTAGTGCAACCTCACCTGGCATAGTGCATCCATCCGGTTCTGGGCTCCCCGGTTCAAGAGGGACAGGGATCTGCTGGAGAGAGTCCAATGGAGGGCTACAGGGATGATTAAGGGGCTGGAGCAGTGCCTTATGAGGAAAAGCTGAGCGACTTGGGGCTTTGTAGTCTGGAGAAGAGAAGACTGAGAGGGGATTTAAGAAATGTGTATAAATATCTGAGGGCTGTGGCTCAAGTAGGAAGGCACAGCCTCTTCTCACTTGCATCTTGTGGTAGGCCAAGGGGCAATGGATATAAACTACAGCACAGCAAATTCCACCTCAACAGTATCACAGTATCACTAAGGTTGGAAGAGACCTCGAAGATCATCGAGTCCAACCTGTCACCACAGACCCCATGACTAGACCATGGCACCAAGTGCCACATCCAATCCCCTCTTCAACACCTCCAGGGACAGTGACTCCACCACCTCCCCGGGCAGCCCATTCCAATGGCGAACGACTCTCTTGGTGAAGAACTTTCTCCTCACCTCCAGCCTAAACTTCCCCTGGTGCAGCTTGAGACTGTGTCCCCTTGTTCTGGTGCTGGTTGCTAGAGAGAAGAGGCAACATGAGGAAGAATTTCTGTACTGTAGGTGTCACAGAGCATGGAACAGACTCCCTAGAGTGGTTGTGGAGTCTCCCTCTCTAGAGACTTTCCAGACCCATCTGGATGTGTTCCTGTGTGACCTGCCCTAGATTCTATGGTCCTGCTCTGGCACAGGGGGGTTGGACTCGATTTCTAGAGGTCCCTTCCAACCCCTAACATCCTGTGATCCTGTGACCATGCAGAAGCTGGTCCCAGCCACACAGCGTCTATCTGCAGCAGGCCTCACATGTGCCTTGTAGAGAGGACAATGGGCCCCTGGAGCCTCAGGCAAAGGAACAGCATTGTGTGGTGAAGGATTAGGGTTGAGCCCAGGATCCGGTGGAAGCTGTATGAGGGAAGCTAGAAGGGATCTCCAAAACACAGAATGGTACATTTCAGAATATTCAGTACTCCTGTCATCTGCTGCTGAAGCTCGAGGTGAGAGTAGGTGGAGTTGGTTGAGGACACAAATGATTGATGTACCAAATAAAGCATGGATGTAAGGAGCCCTGGAAAAGAGCCTACATTTCTCATGAAAGTACCAACATTCCTGAAAGGCAAAGGAAGGAGAGATCAATGTGGACTCTTCTGCATTTCAGGTCTGTTTAAAGCAAACCAACCAACCCTGCAGGTTTTTTTTTGCTTGCTGGGGTTTTGTTGGGTATTTTTTTTTCCTAGGTACAGTCAAATGGCGTTTTTGTCTGACCTGAACTGCTGTTTGGTTTTATGCTTCTCAGACGGCTGATGGTTGTAGAGATGGTAGCTTTTCATCCCAAGACAGAAGGGAATATTCCTTCTGTGCTCTCAAGTATTTTTACAGAGCAGTTGTATCATTTTCTGCACAGCTGTAACACAAGCCCCCCCAGCACTCTTTGGAGGGCTTTTCTCCTCTTGCAATGTTGACACCCCCCCCTCCCAGCCACATTTATTGCAGTTTAGCTCCATCATTGCTGGCATAGCTGGCCAGGGTTCAGGAAGGCAGTCCCTGGGAAGCATCTGATAGTGAAACAGCTGTTGACTGAAATGAGCAGTTTCAGGATATTGGTGAGCATGGATGGACAGCCAATACCTCCCAGCCCTTTGAGATGAAAGGTGCACTGATGCAGCATGCTCTGTGGTTGTGTAATGGCTACTTACACCTCTCTTCTCCCCTGGTGTGAGGTTGCCAGGCTGTGTGGTCGATGACAGAGAAGGGTTTCTTTCGCTGTAGAGCACATCCTTATCTTCTCTCTCCATGGATCACATGTCATTTCCCTCCTTATAGAACGCAGGCCTTGAAAAATGTCTGTCCTTTTAACTAGTGTAGCCCTGTGGCTGACATCACATCTGGCTAAAATGTGAGTCACTTTGTGAAACTGGCTAATTGCCAGCCTGATTTTTTGGATGTATTAAACAGGTTGAAGCCTGTTCCATGCCTGAAAGTCAGAAAGAGGTTGTTGCTGGGTTCCCAGACCGTTGTGGATGCTTTAGTCTCCACTGATGAGATATTTTCCACCTTTTAAACTGGAACAAAAGTTCTGAGAACTCAATGCAAACATCTGCTGTCTTATATTAACTCTTAAATAGATAATAGTGGGGCAGGAGAGCAAGAGATTTGTCACTGTTTTCTTTTTCCTTGTCCTGAGCTTAACTGAAGTTGGCTGTATTGCTTGGTGAAGTTCTCCTGCTTGACAAGCACTAGTGGTTTGCAAGGGCCTGGTCTGATTGATGTTCTCCTGGTTGTGAAACAGGCACAGAGTAAAGGTGAACTGAGACTTGAGAGAACAGGAGAAACAGTCCTAATTTAGAGCCTATTGTTCAGGTCAGTCACAAGTGAAACCTTTCTTTTCTTTCTTTTTTTCTTTCCCCCTTGAATGGAAGCTATGAATAAAAGGTTATTTGGGAGCACAGGAAGCCTTATTGGTTTGATAAAGTAATGTCTCCTTTCTCCTTCATTTTTCACTGAGACTTGGGCCCCTGAGGATGTTCTCCTCAGGGTCTTGGGGCATGCTGCTTCCCATGAATGCCAGTGGAATGAGTGACATAGGTACCTTGCAGGGCTGCAGGCTGAATCTGCAGTAGGATATGAGAAGTTGCAGAAGTTCTACAGAGACAATTAGCTTAAGGGGAAAATCTATGATCTCCACAATGATAATGCACTTAGCTGGTTAATAGGAGGCCTGCTGGTCTGCAGATGCCGAGTCATTTACTAATTGCCTCACTTGCATCATTGCATTAAATCCCAGATCTGATCTCTAGTCCTCTGCTATGCCACAGAGCGAAAGGAAATCATGTGCTGCCTCCCATCTGCTGATGCACGTCAACCTTCAGAGCCCAGGCACTGGGAGGACAGGAGCATTGCACCCTCTAGCTCTGCTGGGTCCAGCTCAGTTGCCCATGGAGAAAGCCACAGGCTGGGCATGCTCTGGAAAACAAACAAGGTCACGGCAGGGCAGCCTGTGTTGGAAACGCATCTCACCCGCTCCCTGTTGTCATCTTTAAAAAAAGAACCTTGAGATAGTGACGAAAGAGATTTCTGGGGCCTGGGGCTGTACTTGCAGTACAATGGACAGTGAAGCAAAAGCTGCTAAAAAATTAAATGTTCACATCCTTTGAAGTCAGGCTAGGGCACTGTGATTCTGTTTTGATTCATGGCCGCTAGCGAAAATAAAGCAGGTTGTCACCGAAGAAAGGCTTTCTTTAAACCTATTTATTACAGCTCACATATCCAACCCACTGCTTGGTGGATTGGTGCTGGCCAACTGCTGCAAAATTAGTAATCCCTCAGAGCTGCCAGGATACAAAGCAGTGGGCCCAGAGTGAAATGAATCCCGTGGTGTTTGTTACTCCTGGAGTGATGTTGCATCGTGTTGCAAAGGGCTGTAGGAACAGGCATCCCAGAACCTTGCAATCATTCAGTTGGAAAAGACCTTTAAGATCATGAGGCTCAACCATTCTCTACTGAGGATGGTGCTAGACCGTGTCCTTCACCACCACACCTCTGCCTCTCTTAAACACCTCCAGGGATGGGGATTTGACACCTCTCTAGGGAGCCTGGTCCAGTGTTTGAGAACCCTTTCAGTGAAGAAGTTTCTTCTAATATGCAGCCTAAATCTCACTTGGTGCAATTTGAGGCCATCTTCTCTTGCCCTCTTGTTACCAGGAAGAAGAGATCAGATTCCACCTTTCAGGGAGCTGTAGAGAGCAATGAGGTTTAGAGAGCAATGAGGTTTCCCCTCTACCTCCTCTTCTCCAGGCTAAACAACTCCAGATCCCTCAGCTGTGCCTCATAAGACATCAGATCAGCTATAGGACTAACAGCACTGTGGCTTGTGGTTGAGCTGTGGAGCATCCACTCAGACTTACACTCCATGGATGTGTTACGATAGTGTAAACCCCATTCTCTTTGACTAATCTAAGTAGTCAGCTGCTTAAAGGAGGAAGGGACATGGCAGGTATGTGACAACACATGAGACACAACTGGGCCAAGTAACCAAGAGTTCTGACCATTCCTTGATGAGTGCAGGTGACACACTGTCACACAATGCCCTCTCTTACCAACTGGGGGCTGACACTACACTTGGGAGAGTGCTTGCTGCTCGCTGTGATGCAGTCAGATTCCCTGTGATGTTGGGAAGTCTCCAAAAGTCATGCATGCCTATTCCTGGTTGAGGTCTGCAAATAGATAAGTCACTGAAGATGCCTATGTGACATCAAGTTCAGAGAAACTAGGTGTGTACAGATGTCCTCTTCAAGGACTGTCTGAGATCTGGCTGTGCTCGCTGCACTGCTGGAGGCTCAGTTTAGGAAGCACTGGACGTTTCACTGCCTTTATTAGAAGGTTCAGTCTGCACAGCCACACTTTCAGCATTTTCAGGAAATAAATCACAAACACTCTGAGCTTGCTGTTACCTCCTGTGAAATGGTTTTCTCTAAGAGGAGTAGCTGAGGAGCTGAATGTATAAAATCTGTGTGACCTGATCTGTCTGGTCCTGCACGAATGGGGTTTGTGCTAGATGGCCTCCAGAGGTCCATTCTGACTTCAGTTGCTCTGGTGTTCTGTAAAATTGCTTTGAGTGTATTTCCTGCAGAAGCAGCTATTTTAAAAACAGGATGGGCTAGTTTAATTTGCTTCAATTCATTTGTTCATTTTTTAAACTGAAGTTACATATTTCTTTGTTGCATTTCTTAATGCAGTTTCCATTCTGAGTGTTGCTAGTAGCACGATGAGCTTTTCTTCTCCTTGAGTGCTTTATGGGATGCCTGTCTCCAGTTATACAGGCCACTGTCTCTTTTTTTGGAGAAAAAGAAGTTTATGGTCAAGCATTGAAACAGGCTGCCCAGGGAGGTGGTGGAATCACCATCCCTGGAGGTGCTCAAAGTGGACATGGCACGTTGGGACATGGTTTAGCAGTCATGGTGGGGTTGGGTTGAGGGTTGGACCTGAGGTCTTTTCCAGCCTTAATGATAGAATGATAGAATCATAGAATCAATAAGGTTGGAAGAGACCTCAAAGATCATCAAGTCCAACCTCTTACCACAGACCTCATGACTACTAAAACATGGCACCAAGTGCCATGTCCAATTCCATCTTGAACACCTCCACAGATGGTGACTCCACCACCCCCCTGGGCAGCACATTCCAATGGCGAACAACTCTCTCTGGGAAGAACTTTCTCCTCACCTCCAGCCTAAACTTCCCCTGGCACAGCTTGAGACTGTGTCCTCTTGTTCTGGTGCTGGTTGCCTGGGAGAAGAGAGGAACCCCCTCCTGGCTACAACCTCCCTTCAGGTAGTTGTAGACAGCAATAAGGTCTCCCTGAGCCTTCTCTTCTCCAGGCTAAACAATCCCAGATACTATGGTTCTCTGCTTATACCCCATAGCAGAAGTCAGGATGAATGTACCAACGCCTCACCTTGCTTCATCAACCCAAAATAAGGTAGATGGGCTGAAGGCATCCAGGGAAGTGGACAGAGCTGCTTCCCTCACGGCTCTTTTGCTTGGAGAATGGTTCTCCTTCTGCTTTGGTTGCTTTCATGGTGCTAAACTTAGCATCTGAGCCATGCACATACATAAATTCCCTTCTCACCTTTTCTAGCTCACGGTCTCTGTGTCTTCTACAGAGATTTCAGTGTAAACATTCACAACCCGAGCGCGTGGATACAGTGATGTGACAGCCAAGTGGTTAATTATAAATGAAAGAAAAACCCCTTTAAGCTGTGCCAGTCCATTCAAGTGATCCAGATTTGTCTGATAGCCTGTGTGATCATGCTTCAGTTAACTCTGTCACAGTGGATTTTCTTTGCTTTGCCGTCTCCCCAAAGTTCAGCTCTGGCTCATTGTTTCTGACACCAAATTTTGTTGTAAACCTTTGAAGTGGTCAGAAACAATGAGCTGAAAAACAGGGTGGAAAAAAGGAAGCTTAAAAAAAGAGAACTTCTTTAAAAGTCCTCCCCTTAGATCTTTGTGACAAACCCTGTGTGGTATTGATGGAGAATGTATTTGGAGTACGAGAAGTGTTTCCAGTGGCCATCCAAACAGAAACTGGCATGTAATTGTAATGAGCAGTGACATGCTGTAATTGGCTACCAGTGTCATCAAATTACTAGAAACTCAACAGATGTGAAGGGGATGGATGCTAAATGAGAGAAGGGCAAAACTCTCAACCAGATTTTGCTTTGATTAATAGAAGTATTGGAGAATTCACAGTCCAGGAGGGAGCATGAGCTAGATGGGGATGTCCCTGCTTACTGCAGGGGGGTTGGACTGGATGACCTTTGAAGGTTCTTTCCTACCCAATGCTTTCTATGAGATTTCTTTGGAGACAGGACTGACTGTCCAGAGAAAAATCTGTTGTGGAAAATGTCCATATCCCTGTAGCTGAGGAGCAGACACAGCTCTGAAATGCAGCCAGGACGCTTCTAGGACTAGTAGGATGCTTCGGGTGCAAGGGCTGAATGAGATTGTGCTGGTTTTTTCCTGCCTAGGACCATCCCTAGCTTGCCTTCTTGACAAGTGCCTTGGTGCTCTGCTCCCTGGCATCTCCCTGTGTGCTGCCTGCCGCAGCAGGAGGAACAGAGGCTGCTGTTTGTAGTACAGCTCCCTAAATCACTCCGGCAGCCAGCGTTTTATGCTGCGATTTGACTCTAGAGGAAACTGCTGCTGAAGACATGACAAAGGATGGAGCAATGTGGAGGGCTTCTACTGAGGAGTGCTGAGGATTTACACCCTCTTTATTTGACTCTTCATAGTGTAATGGTGGACGCTGGCATATAAGTGTAGAGCCCTGTGCCCCTGGGCCTCAGTGACATGGCACAGATGGATGCAGCCCTGATCTGAGTGGGGAGGGGATAGATGCCTGACCCTCTGACATCAAATGCAATATGGAAGAGAGCTAAGCACCCCTGGTGATAGCAGGGGTGCAGGATCCAGCTTTTTCTAATATACTTCTGGAGAGGTGGGCACAAGCCAACCTCATGAGCTTCAACAAGACCAAGTGCAGGGTCCTGCAGCTGGGTTGAGGCAATCCCAGGCACAAACCCAGGCTGGGCAGGGACTGGCTGGAGAGCAGCCCTGAGGAGAGAGACTTGGGGGTGCTGGTGGACGAGAAGCTCAACAGGAGCTCTCAGTGTGCGCTTGCAGCCCGGAAAGCCAATCAGATCCTGGGCTGCATCAAGAGAAGTGTGGCCAGCAGGTCAAGGGAGGTGCTTCTCCCCCTCTCCCCAGCTCTGGTGAGACCCCACCTGGAGTACTGCATCCAGTTCTGGAGCCCCTATTACAGGAGGGATATGGAGGTGCTGGAAGGTGTCCAGAGAAGGGCCACGAGGATGATGAGAGGCCTGGAGCACCTCTCCTATGAGGACAGACTGAAGGAGTTGGGGCTGTTCAGTCTGGAGAAGACAAGGCTCCAAGGTAACCTAATTGTGGCCTTCCAGTATCTGAAGGGGGCTACAAGAAGGCTGGGGAGGGACTTCTCAGGCTATCAGGTAGTGATAAGACTAGGGGGAATGGAATGAAGCTGGAGGTGGGGAGATTCAGGCTGGACGTGAGGAGGAAGTTCTTCCCCATGAGAGTGGTGAAGCCCTGGAATGGGTTATCCAGAGAGGTGGTTGAGGCCCCATCCCTGGAAGTGTTTAAGGCCAGGCTGGACGAGGCTCTGGCCAGCCTGATCTAGTGTGAGGTGTCCCTGCCCATGGCAGGGGGTTGGAACTGGATGATCCTTGTGGTCCCTTCCAACCCTAACTGATACTATGATTCTGTGATACTATGAAGTCCTGCCTCCCAGGGAAGTGGATGGGGCTCATAACGTGGACTGCAGCTGCTTGACCCATCCCTGCACCCAGGTGGGCAAAACCCTTCTTGCCCTCAGTACTTCTCACTGCAGCGGGTGTCCATCTTGCATCAACTCCCTGCATGACGACCGTTCGTAGGCAGGCGTTTGTTACTATCATCACCTTTAATAGCTGATTGGGGAGGGGAAAAAAAAAACCACAAAGACAAATTTTTTTAATATATTTTAATTTGTTCATCTTTTATTATGCTGGAGCTAGAAATGCCTGGGAATGTAATTGGAGAAAATAGCAATTTCTGGGCTCGCTCATGCTCGTAGCCTCTCCCCATAGGTACAATTTGTTATCGCAGCGTGTCTAAGACATTATTTTAATTGGTCTGATGCAGACCTTCCCGAGATGAATGACTTGTCTTCGTTTTATTACTTCATTTCTACTTCATTACTTCATTTTCTACCTGTCATAAAAGTGGAGACAAGGAGGCCAGTGTCTGCAGGGAGGATGCTGAGGACTAGCACCTTTTGTAAATCATTCTGATGGCGGTGAACATTTTTACGTCTGTGATCTGAGCTGCGGAGGAAATTGCTGCTCAACTTCTGATGAAACAGAATGGAGCACAATAAAAGAGCAGGAAAGTACAGTCTCAATAATGGGGACAAAAGATGTGGCATGTCAATGGCTTGTAGGAACATAGAAGAGGGGGAAAAAAACAAACCCAACTTGTAACTCGTTCCTCTGCTTTTTCATTTAGTGTAAACTCATGCGCCCTAGGCAATGACAAATAATAAACCTAACAGTGAAGCAAGAAGTGCTGCACAACAAGCTACATCTTTAGTTGCTTTCCCCTTTCTTTCCTCATCTTGCTGATCTTGGAGGTCTTTTCCAGCCAAAACAATTCTATGATTCTAAGCAGAGAGTACAGGCAAAGCATGACTTCTCTTTCCAGTGTCACTAAAAGCATTTAGGATTCACTGCAGTTCATGGACACTACTTTCTGCATTGTATAGCTCAGACAATTGTGAAAGCAGTTACTAAGTAAAATGAGCATTTTATTCTGAGGCAGGTAAGGTCATTGATGGCATTATAGAAAGTAGTAGGCACTATAGATCTCTTGCCAATGTGACACGTCTTCCTGCTGTACCTAGGCCGCTTAACAGACCACCTTCTTCCTACTGCCATTCAGAGTCACATTTAGCATCTTCAAGGATTTTTCTTCCTGTTAGGTGTATGGACTCTGAAAGGAAGGAGAATGAGTTGGATGCTCCTCTGACTGGTGCCAGCACAGCAGTGCTGGGAGTGTTCCAGTTGGAAAGGCTCCTGGATGAGCCATGTCAGTCTGCAAAGTTTGCTCTTTTGTTCTTAAGTTTTTTTCTTTCCTTCCCCCCTCCCCCCACTGTTCTGTCTTCCTTTCTACAAAGCTGTCAAAATCTATGATGTTCTGATCCTCTACAGGTTTATTGAACAAGTTTATTTTGCAAATTAAAGCATGAGATCAGTCCCCACCATTCTCTCACACCATTTGTGTATAAGAATCTACAGATGTGCTCTGATTTCCTCTGCACTGAGCTGTTTTTTTGGTGAGCTCACGACTGCATTTGAGTAGTGACCTCCTGTGCCATTGTTCATCTCATTCATTGTGATAGGACTGTCATCACAGAATCACCAAGGTTGGAAGAGACCTCAAAGATCATCAAGTCCAACCTGTCACCACAGACCTCATGACTAAACCATGGCACCAAGTGCCACGTTCAATCCCCTCTTGAACACGTCATCATTCCTGTTCAGCCACAGACTCAGGTATTAATAGTAGAAAGACTTGAGATTTACTTTATTTGCTGTCCATGCCACATAGCAAACTACATCCAGAACAGAAACTGGGCAAGTTATCTTGTGGGGAGGAGTCCTAGTAGACCTCCTCTGAAGGGCTGCTCCTTGCTGAACAGCAGCTTCCTGGTAGTGATGTCTGCAGGGCTGGCAGAGAGGGTTCACAACTACATGATGGAAATGTGATATGTCCATGTTTTTGGAACACCTCTTGCAATGGTGACTTCATCATCTCTCTGGGCAGCCTGTTCCAATGCCTGAGCACTCTTGCAGGAAAGAAATTGTTCCTAATATCGTATCTAAACCTCCCCTGGCACAATTCCTCTCATCCTGTCACTTGTTACTAGGGAAAAGAGACTAACATCCACCTTGCACCAACCTCCTTTCAGGGAGTTGTAGACAGCCAGAACGTCTCCCCTCAGCCTCCTTTTCTCCAGACTAAACAACCTCAGGTCCCTCACCCACTCCTTACAAGCCCTGTTCTCCAGACCACCAGCTTTGGTGCCCTTCCCTGGGACCTTTCTCCAGCACCTCAATGTCCTACTTGTAGCGAGGGCCCCAAAACTAAACACAGTATTTTTTGGTTCAGCCTCACCAGTCGTTCAGCCAAACACTCTGCTTGCTTTCTAGTAAGCAGGAAGCATTGCTCCTTATGTGGGTCTTCCTCTCTGGGCTGTGTTTTTGCCTTATGTGAAGCCTTGTGCCAGCCACTATTTTTCTGATGAGACAGCACAGCCATCCCAGACTCTCTGCACTTAATTGAAATTGCTGCTCAGAGCCAGAGAAACGCAGGCTGAGGGTTACTTATGTGGCCAGGCTGAGGCACATGCAGGTAGCTGTGAGACTTTAGGCTCACCCATCCCATGTCCAGGAGGTATTTTGCCTGAGAATCTATGTCATGTCATGCTTTGTCATTGTGTACACACAGAAGGGCAACAAGGCTGATGAGAAGCCTTGAGCACAAGCTCTACGAGGAGAAGCTGAAGGAGCTGGGATTGTTTAGCCTGGAGAAGAGGAGGCTCAGAGGAGACCTTCTTGCTCTCTACAACTACCTGAAGGGAGGTTGTAGCCAGGAGGGGGTTCCTCTCTTCTCCCAGGCAACCAGCACCAGAACAAGAGGACACAGTCTCAAGCTGCACCAGGGGAAGTTTAGGCTGGAGGTGAGGAGAAAGTTCTTTACAGAGAGAGTCGTTACCTGTTGGAATGTGCTGCCCAGGGGGTGGTGGAGTCACTGTCCCTGGAGGTGTTTAAGAGGGGATTGGACATGGCACTTGGTGCCATGGTTTAGTCATGAGGTCTGTGGTGACAGGTTGGACTTGATGATCTTTGAGGTCTCTTCCAACATTGTTGATTCTATGATTTTGTGAAGGTGTTTCCCCCTCCCACCCCCAGTTCTGTGGCATCCTGTAGACTGTATGATGTTTTAGTGGCTCTTCAAGAAATTAATGGTGCCTCTTTTCCTGAAAATCCATCCTCTGATCCTTGCTGTTCTCACAGGAACAGGGTCATGACAGCATTCCAGAGGCTCTCATTATGTCGTGTGGCTCTTCTTCTAATTCCTGCTCAAGTCTCTTTTTCTGAGAGCACTTTTGGCACTGCTTAATGAAGGTGAACTTGCAAATATGTAATGTCTTGAAAAAAATCTTAAAAGAATAAAATTGCCATTCTCTGTATAGTAAACCCCTTACTCAAAAGCATCTTGAACCTCAGTGTGCAGATGACATTGCATGACTAAAGGCCTTTGCTAGCTGACCTTTAGCATCCCTCTAAAAATAGATCCCTGTCAGCGCTGGCTCTCTTTCAGCAGCAGGTGGGGTTGTGCAATGGGTCTTCATTACCTCTGGCACTTTCTCAGTGAAGCATGTGAAAACTAGATGTTTTTTTCACTCTCTATTGTAGAGTAATATCCTGCATTTCACAGTGGAAAGACTTTCTGTTACCTAATGCTTTTAAATGTCTTCAAATAAATATTGAACACAAAGATCAATGCCCATACACTTAAAGATACACACTGCCTTTTGATGTCAATTAATCCAGGTTTGACTATATTTGATTTGGTTCAGCTTAATATTAACCAGAGCAGTTCAGAACTAATGTTTCATAATCATCAGGGCTCATAGATTGTAATGACAGGATTGAAAGCCCTCATTTTAAATTAAGGTATGGACTGATGGCTGGATGTTAGGAAGAAGTTCTTCACAGAAAGAGTGATTGGTCATTGGAGTGGGCTGCACAGGGAGTTGGTGGAGTCACCATCACTGGAGGTGTTTAAAAAGAGACTGGATGAGGCACTCAGTGCCATGGTTTAGCTGGTTAGATGGTGTTAGGTCTTTTCCAACCTGCTTAATTCTGTATTCTGTAATATTAACCAGAATTTCTTTTCTGGTCTTTAAATTGTACCTTACAGCTCTTGAAAGGAACCAATAAATGCATGAGACCTGGGCTTGTATCTGGTGATTTAAACTTACCTAGTTCTTTTTAAGACCATCTTTTGGGGGAGGATACAAAAATCCAACAAAACAGCAGGAGTGCTGGACTTGAAAAAAATAATAATAATGAAATAAACTTTCTGGTTCTAATTGTTGTGTAAACAGTGTAGCAGCAATGATGAGATAATCTGGAAGTGGGAGCTGTGATTGATGTTTCAATGTCAGTGGCAAATGAATCCCAAACAAATGTAATTCCTTTTTAATTCTTCCTGAAAATGGCATTCTCCTCCTGGGCCTGCCTTTGGTCAGGTTTCAAGGCTCAAACAGCCAGATGTTCTTTAAAGGTTCCTTCCAGGTGTTGATCTACAAGAGGTTAGAGGGGCTTTGCAGAGGGACCACGACAGGCTGGACAGAAGGGCAGAATCCAACAGCATGAGGTTGGACACATCCAAGTGCCAGGTTCTGCACATTGGCCACAGCACCCCCAGGAAGTGCTACAGGCTGGGGTCAGAGTGGCTGGAGAGCAGCCACACAGAGAGGGACCTGGGGGTACTGGTTGATGGTAGGCTGAACATGAGCCTGCAGTGTGCCCAGACAGCCAAGAAGGCCAATGACATCCTGGCCTGCATCAGGAACAGTGTGGCCAGCAGGAGCAGGGAGGTCATTCTGTCCCTGTACACTGCACTGGTTAAGCCACACCTCGAGTCCTGTGTCCAGTTCTGGGCCCTTCAGTTCAGAAAGGATGTTGAGTTGTTGGAAAGTATCCAGAGAAGGGCAACAAAGTTGGTGAGGGGTTTGGAACACAAGCCCTGTGAGGAGAGGCTGAGGGAGCTGGGCTTGTTTAGCCTGGAGAAGAGGAGACTCAGAGGAGACCTTATTGCTGTCTACAACTACCTGAAAGGAGGTTGTAGCCAGTATCACAGTATCACAGTTTAACCAAGGTTGGAAGAGACCCCAAGGATCATCAAGTCCAACCCGTCCCAACAGACCTCACAACTAGACCATGGCACCAAGTGCCATGTCCAGTCTCCTCTTGAACACCTCCAGGGACGGCGACTCCACCACCTCCCCGGGCAGCCCATTCCAATGACGAATGACTCGCTCAGTGAAGAACTTCCTCCTCACCTCGAGTCTAAACCTCCCCTGGCACAGCTTGAGACTGTGTCCCCTTGTTCTGGTGCTGGTTGCCTGGGAGAAGAGACCAACCCCCTCCTGTCCACAACCACCCTTCAGGTAGTTGTAGAGGGCAATGAGGTCACCCCTGGTCCTTCTCTTCTCCAGGCTAAACAACCCCAGCTCCCTCAGCCTCTCCTCATAGGTCCTCATGGTGTGGGACCATGTGGCTAAGTTGGTAGCACGTAAGACTCTTACTGGGAAGGTCGTGAGTTCAAGCCTGCAGTGGGCAGGAGAGTTCTCTCTGGGCAGCAATGTCCTCCCTCCTCAAGAGGGGACTGGACTTGGTGCTATGGTCTAGTCATGGGGTCTGTGGTGACAGGTTGGACTCAATGATCTTTGAGGTCTCTTCCAACCTTGGTGATACTGTGATACTGTAGCCAGGAAGGGGTTGGTCTCTTTTCCCAGGCAACCAGCACCAGAACAAGAGGACACAGTCTCAAGCTGCACCAGGGCAGGTTTAGGCTGGAGGTTAGGAAGAAATTCTTCATAGAGAGAGTGATTGCCCATTGGAATGTGCTGCCCAGGGAGGTGGTGGAGTCACCATCAGTGGAGGTGTTTAGGAGGAGACTTGATGGGGTGCTTGGTTGCATGCTTTAGTTGATTAGATGGTATTGGATGGTGGGTTGGATGCAGTGATCTTGAAGGTCTCTTCCAACCTGGTCTGGTCTGTTCTGTTCTATTCTATTCTATTCTATTCTATTCTATTCTATTCTATTCTATTCTATTCTATTCTATTCTATTCTATTCTATTCTCCTAAGTTGCATTTTAAAACTCAATGCATAAAATAATTTCAGATATTACAAGAGAAATATTTGCAATAAAGATCCAGTGTGAGTCTCAGCCCCATAATTGCTGTTGCTGAGCACATAC
Organism: Picus viridis; assembly: GCA_033816785.1. Taxonomy (NCBI): domain Eukaryota; kingdom Metazoa; phylum Chordata; class Aves; order Piciformes; family Picidae; genus Picus; species Picus viridis. Next base: position 7,438,800 of record CM066580.1, read on the forward strand.
CATTGTAACACTTAGGGTTATTCCCACTCAATGCCTGTAGTGTAAAAAGTAAACAGGGAAAAACCCCTGAACAATAAATCAAAGCAAAAAAAAAGTATTTTGTAGGAAAATATGCTTCAGTGTCACTGCAGGATTGTGTGGTTTATCAGTCTTGCTGAGGAATTTTGGAAGGCACTGTTAGGCTGGGATTTGGAGTCTGCAGCTGCTGTTCACATTCTGTCTCAGCAGCTGGAGTTACTGTAATTGCCACTTCCATATTGTATCTGTTCAGACTCAATTAGAAGTGTTTTGTTGCATAGTGAAATATGAATAATTTTCCATTTCTTCATGGTAGTTAGAGGAGTGGGCAGGTCTAGAGTGGGCTATTTAAGAATGGAACATCCTACCTGCTTTGATGTAAGGAGTTGGGGGTTTTTGATCTATCTTTCTGTATGTCGTGTAGAGTGAAAACCTGGGTGGGTTGTGAGATACCAGCTGAGTCCTGCTAGATGGTATCAAGTCATCTGGTCCAGCAACTTTTCTTTTGCAGCATTCAGGCATGGAGCCTGGATGAATCACCATCCCTGGAGGTGTTCAAGAGGGGATTGGACGTGGCACTTGGTGCCATGGTCTAGTCATGAGGTCTGTGGTGACAGGTTGGACTCGATGTTCTTTGAGGTTTCTTCCAGCCTTGGTGATACTGTGAAATGACCCTGTGGGGAGCAGAAGGTAGGACTGTGAAATATCATTGGTGGTGATGATCAGTGTGAAGGTTTTGGGTTTTCTCTCAAGTACATGCCATGTCGGTTGTTACTGTATTTCGTTATGTTCTAATATCGCATTTCTCTTCAAGCTGCAGTGAAAGTGTTGCTCTTCCTTTACAGATATGTGGTTACTATTCAGGTTTCTTGGAGCTCTGTTTGCACAGGGAGATCCATGAAAGTCACTGGAGGGACTATTTGTATCACCAGTTGAGAAATTGCAGTACAGGCACACCCTGTGCTTCCATCAGCAGCGTAGGTCAGAGAGGAGAATTTTGCCATTGTGCCTTTCAGTCCTTATGATGGTACCTATTTAATGTCGTTTTCTCTAGCCTTTTATTCTTGCATTTGGGCTAATTCTGTTGCTTTTCATGCACAGACCTCCTGATTAGGGAGGACCACTGTTGGCCTGACTGGAAGATCAAGCTAATTAGAAGAGCAAATTAATGAGAAACTAATTATACCCTACTGCTATTGATACTCTATGATACTTCCACGTTCTCTTTGTTTTTCATGGATTTCTGAGTGTGACACCCTGAAACAGCCTTCCAGTAGGAGCAGTGGACTCAAACTTCTTTCATGAGCATGATACACTGATGCATGAAGAGGAGAGGAAGAAATGCCAAGTAAAATCAAAGTGATAAATCACTGTAAAAAAGAAAAGCCAGTGCAGAATCCCTGAGTGTTCTGATGCAAAATTAACCCTTCTTATGATGCCTGCTTTCAAGTTATCCTTTTGGCCACATTTTCAAAGTATTTCCACTTTGCTATTCATACCCTTTGGAAGATGGTTGTTTGCTGTGTAACAATGAATTTCTGGCATGTCACAAATATGCCTAAAATAATCCAGTTGGAAATACAGATCACGGTCAGCTGGTGTCCTTCCAAAATCACCAGCATCTGATGTGGTCTGCTTTTTCACACTCCACAAGTCAGTGAGGCAAGGAAAGAAGCAGATGTCATTAGCAAGACTGTGTAATAACAAATTCATGCAATTATATCATGCTGTGTTCACATTTCACTTTTCCCAGAATCAGGTCAGTTTTGCTTAGAAGTTTTTTTTTTTTCCCTATTGCCAGTACTCCTTGCTCATCTTTTAGCTTCTCTCTAATTGTCCTTGGAAATACCACTTTGGAATGGGCTTGGTAAAGAGCTGAAACCAGGTCAGCCGTGCCAAACAGGGAAGATGCATCTATAAAGACCCTTTAAATTATACCAGAAAAAAAAAAAATATAAATGTGTAGCATACTGGTTATGCCAAAGTGCAGAATACTTTTTTTGCTGTATAAAATTAGATGATGGTTTGACCACTTTAAAGTAAACAGATGCTCATGCTTAAGCATTTCCCTCAAGCTGAAGCAGAGCCAAGGGCTGCACCACGCAGGCAGCAGTGAAGTATGTCTCCTAGTCAAGCATCTCCTATCTATCCCTCTGGAGTTTTAAGTTTTAATTGTCTACATTTTCTGTCAAGTTGCAGTTCTCCCATTTGTTATGCCCTCCTGGTAACATAACAGAGAACAATCTGGGCACTGCATAAAATAGATCGTGGTGTTTGTTATCCCCTCTTCCCTTTACAGTAGCTGCCTCAGGTTGGATGATTTAGCAGGTCTAAGCTGGTAGGCTTTTATAGCTTTAGGTGCTTCAGGTTTATGATGAAAAACAATGTTTGTTGGATGATTTCTTCCTGCTCTAAAGAGAGAGCATTAAAAGAGCATTTCAAAACTTGTTTAAGTAGCAAGTGATGGTTACCTCCACATACGTGTGCCTGTGCTTCATCTCAGCCAGGCTTTGTTAGTCAAGAAGCAGTGGAAGAATCCAGAAAGAGCCTTGCTGACATATTGCTGATTTGCTTAGCTGATCTCACTTTACTGACACTCCCCTCTATGTCTGAGTGATTGCTTTTTCACTTCCAAGTCTTAAAATAACCACTGCTGTTGCTAGAAGAGGTTTAATAAATAGAAATAAATGAATACGTAGCATTTATTAGCACAAGATGTGGATAGCTTCTGGCTGGCAAAACTGCTTTGTCAGGGAGAACATAAAAATGGAGCAGAATCAATCTCCAGGAGAAACCTTTACACAGCTAGTTGACAGTGAAGAGGGTTTCTCATGTTCACCCAAGAAGAACGTCGGCTGCACTGCCCCCAGTGGGTTCTACCCTGGGTGCTGCTGGCTGGCTCGGATGACAGCAGTCACATCACTTAGTTATCGCCTGGGTCTGTGCCAGTGAGCAGGTTGGCTCTGGGGAGCCTTGTCACCTGCAGGTTTTCTACCAAAAATTGTTTCTCTCCCCCTTGTCTTCTTGACCCTGCTCTGGGAGACCCACCTGAAGAGATTCAAAGTTTGTATTGTCTTCCTGGAACACCCAGGTGAATGGCTGCTGGACTAACACTGCTGCAGAGGCACCACTGATGCTGGGGTCTGTGGACATTTGATGACATAGGTATTAGCTTGAGGTTTACTAAGCTGTTTCTCTCCTGAAAAAGGCAAATTGTGAGGAGGATTGGACAGGGCATCACCCACCTCTGAGGTTTACACAGATCAGTCTGCTGTTATTTTATGCTCGTTCTCAGGTTTATACAATATCCTTCATGCAGAAAAACAAGGCAGCTTGAAAATGAGTTCCATATCACAAGTAATTCCCCATAGTATCACTTGAAAAAACCCCTTAAACAAATAACCTTCATGACAAGAGGTAGCAGGCCCAAAATTAACATAGTTCCATCTAAACACGAGGAGGAACTTCTTTACTTTGGGAGCGGTGGAGCACTGGAACAGGCTGCCCAGAGAGGTGGTGGAGTCTCTCTCTCTGAAGTCATTCAAAAACCCACCTGTACATGTTCTTGTGCAACCTGCCTTAGGAGAACCTGCTCTGGCAGGGAAGTTGGACCCTGAGGTCCCTTCCAACCCCTATCACTCCGTGATTCTATGATTCTGTGATTTAGTACTGCCATGTGTTCCATTGCTTAATTGGCAATCTGCTTCTAAGCCAGAGAGAAATCTGACTTGACTCTTTCAGTGCTCTGATTTTTAGATGCTGTGATTTAGAGACAGGAAAGGCTCCACAGAGCTCCGGAAGCTCGGGGGCAAGAGCTACAGGTGTGGGTGTCTGCAGGGTAGGTGGGGTATGCCAGCTGGGTATGCCAGCTGGAGCTAAGACAGGGAACATGCAGTGGACAGGAGAGCATGCCGGTGTAAATAAGTCTGCAAACACCCTGCGAAGAGTGTAGCTCCTCAGCTGGAGGACTGGCAGCGGAGAGGAGCAGTGAGCACAGCACTGCACTGCTGCTGCATTGCTGCATGCACAGCTCCCAGCACAGCAAGGCTTTCATGCTGGCACAAAGTGCCATCTGCATTACAGACAAGTAGTGAAAGGGAAGCTAAGGAGAAATGATCTCTGTGTGAGTAGATAATGCTTCAAGTCTGGTAAATATTTTCTATTACATAGTCCACTGATTCTTTTGTCTAAGTGTTGCATGTTTCCACCCAGCCACACTTGCCTCATTCATTTGCCTTTTTCCCCAATATGCCTGCAATTGATTTTTACTTTCCTGAATGCTTTGAAGAGAGATTTCTCTGTGTAGGTGAGGGATATTCAGGATGGATCTATTTGTCTACCTTCTCTGTATTAGACTGTAATTATTAGAAGGCAAAATGACGTGTGGAAAGCGCATAAGGACAGCTGAAATGTCAATAAATCTAGATTAGACTTTGCTCTCCTTTTCAGCAGGGGCTTAACTCAGTTATTTTTTAAATAAGGTGTCAGTGTATGTAGCTATTTAGGAATATGTATGTGGAATGGATTTGGTAGACACCACAGCTGCAGTTCCACGTTCCACTCCTGCAGGAAACACCAACACTGCACAGCAGCTTTCCGCCCGAGGCTCCCTGTACATCACAGCTTTTGGATGCATCACACCTCAGTTTAAACAGCTTGCTCAGTGAAGTGTCCCCCACTGTTCCCAGAAGCTTTGCAGCTTTGTGGTATGGAAGAGGGTGGGAATCCTGGAGTGGTTTGGGTTGGAAGGGACCTTGAAGATCATTTAGTTCCAGCCCTTCCCTGCCGTAGGTAAGGACACCTTCCACTAGACTGGAATGCTCAAGGCCCTGTCCAACTTGGCCTTGAACATGTCTGGCAAGGGGACACCCACAATCCAGCTTAAATCCATTGCCCCTCATCCTGTCACTACAAGCCCTTGTAAAAAGTCCTTCACCAGCTTTCCTGTAGCTCCCCTCAGGTCCTGGAAGATCTCTGTAAGATCTCTCTGAAGCCTTCTCTTTCCCAGGCTGAACAGCCCCAGTTCTCACAGTCTGTCCCCATAGGGGAAGTGCTGCATCCCTCTGATCATCTTCATAGAATCATAGAATCAGTCAGGGTTGGAAGGGACCACAAGGATCATCTAGTTCCAACCCCCTGCCATGAGCAGGGACACCCCACACTAGATCACGCTGGCCAGAGCCTCGTCCAGCCTGGTCTTAAATACCTCCAGGGACGGGGCCTCAACCACCTCCCTGGATAACCCATTCCAGGGCTTCACCACTCTCATGGTGAAGAACTTCTTCCTCACATCTAGCCTGAATCTCCCTATTTCCAACTTCATTCAGTTCCCCCTAGTCCTATCACTACCTGATATCCTGAGAAGTCCCTCCCCAGCCTTCCTGTAGGCCCCCTTCAGATACTGGAAGGCCACAGTGGCCTTCTCTGGCCCCACTCCAACAGTTTGATGTCCTCCTTGTGCGGGGGCACCCGAACTGGACGCAGTACTCCAGGTGGGACCTCACAAGAGCAGAGCAGAGGAGCAGAATAACCTTCCTCATTCTGCTGGTCACATTGCTTTTGATGCAGCCCAGGACACGGTTGGCCTTCTGAGTACGTCTTGACTTTATGCCTCTGAAACACAAAGGTGATTTATGCCCTACTGCAAATCTTGGCTTATAAATTTCCAGTCAGAAGGATAGATAAAAAAGGGAAAAAAACCACAGCTGCCTTTTTTTTTTTTTTTTTTTTTTTTTTTTTTTTTTTTTTTGTTTTTTAATGTATTTTTGTACAGGACGTTAAAACTGTGCATCAGCTTATTCAATATTTGAGTTCAGGACAAAGTGCTTTGTTTTATCTTCTCATCTTAACATCTTTCAGCACCGTGCATTCCATTGAGGAGCAACACAAAGGAGTGATTGTCATGGATGGGCAATCCTGCATAATAATGCAAGACAGTGCCACAGCAGCTGAATACGGACAGACACGAGGAAGACAATGTTTGATCCCGAACTGACATGGAGAATTTGCAAAACATCTCAGGGTCACAGAGCATTGTGAATAATGAAATGAGTGTCTGTGCACAGAAATGATTATCTGCATGGCAGAGCACAATGGGTGAAGGAAATGTTCTCTCTGCATAACTGCGGAGCTGCCACTGTTTTACTTTTCCAAGCTTTGTCGTAGCCTCTGCTAAATAACTTACTTTAGCCTGGAGAGGAGGAGGCTCAGGGGAAACCTTATTGCTGTCTACAACTACCTGAAGGGAGGTTGTAACCAGGTGGGGGCTGGTTTCTTCTGCCAGGCAACCAGCACCAGAACAAGAGGACGTAGTCTCAAGCTGCACCAGGGGAGATTTAGGCTGGATGTTAGGAAGAAGTTCTTCGTAGAGAGAGTGATTGCCCATTGGAATGTGCTGCCCAGGGAGATGGTGGAGTCACCATCACTGGAGGTGTTTAGGAGGAGACTTGATAGGGTGCTTGGTGCCATGGTTTAGTTGCTTAGATAGTGTTGGATGATAGGTCAGACTCGGTGATCTTGAAGGTCTCTTCCAACCTGGTCTGGTCTGTTTTGTTCTGTTCTGTTTTGTTCTGTTCTGTTTTGTTCTGTTCTGTTTTGTTCTGTTCTGTTTTGTTCTGTTCTGTTTTGTTCTGTTCTGTTCTGTTCTGTTCTGTTCTGTTCTGTTCTGTTCTGTTTTGTTCTGTTCTGTTTTGTTCTGTTCTGTTTTGTTCTGTTCTGTTTTGTTCTGTTCTGTTTTGTTCTGTTCTGTTTTGTTCTGTTCTGTTTTGTTCTGTTCTGTTTTGTTCTGTTCTGTTTTGTTCTGTTCTGTTTTGTTCTGTTCTGTTCTGTTCTGTTCTGTTCTGTTCTGTTCTGTTCTGTTTTGTTCTGTTCTGTTTTGTTCTGTTCTGTTTTGTTCTGTTCTGTTTTGTTCTGTTCTGTTTTGTTCTGTTCTGTTTTGTTCTGTTCTGTTTTGTTCTGTTCTGTTTTGTTCTGTTCTGTTTTGTTCTGTTCTGTTCTGTTTTGTTCTGTTCTGTTTTGTTCTGTTCTGTTCTGTTCTATTCTGTTCTGTTCTATTCTGGTCTAGTTTAGTCTGTTCTGTTCTGTTCTAGCATTCACACCTGCAGTGGAAAAAAAAAATAGATCTGAAAACCCAGTACCTGAAGGAGGCCTCCAAGAAAGCTGGAGAGGAGCATGTAGCTCTCGGACAGGGGTCAGTGGTTCTCAGTGAGGGCAGAGTAGGTTTAGGTTGGACATTAGGAAGACGTTCTTAACTATGAAGGTGGTGGAACACTGGAACATGTTGCCTGGGGAGGTGATGGAGGCCCCATCCCTGGCGACATTTAAGGTCGGGCTTGATGGGGCTCTGAATAGCCTGCTGTAGCTGGGCTTGTCCCTGCTTCCTGCAACAGGGTTGGACTAGATGACCTTTGAATGTCCCTTCCAACCCAATACATTGTATGGTTCCAACTACTTTCCCCACCCCCCTTTTTTTTTTTCCTTCTTTTTTTCTCCTGTTCCTATTTAAAGGTTTTCCATAACTGACAGCAAGGGCAACATCCCAGGTCGAACAAACTTCAATTAAGCTCCTCTCTGATTTTTCTGAAGAGATGTTTTTCACAATGTCTCAGTGGCACAGTAGGCAGTCTTGAACTCTTCAGTGTTTGAACTGTGACAAGGCAGGGGAGGAGGAGGAGGAGAGGTTTCAGATGGAAAGATTTTCTATCTTTCTGGGAGTTTTTATTGAGAACATTTGTCATTGGTCTGATTTTTATAGTTTAGGGGTAGGTTGGTTTGGTAGGGCTCAGCAAAAGGCAGCAGAACTAATGCCAGATGTGTTTCAGTGTGATGGGGAAATTCTGGTGGCTTCTTCTAAGCATCTCTACTCATTTTTCAGGGCACCATCACTGGGGCAGTTTTAACTTCTACAGATGCACAGATTTTGCCTTTGGCAGGAGCTTCTTTGGTAGGTAGTGTGTGTGGATGTGTAACTTCAGTAGCAAAATGCCAGGGCTTTAGTGGTCAGTTAGATTAGAAGCGCTGATTATCTCAGCTGTCATACAGATGGTGCTTGTCTTTTGATTCCATACTAAACACACCACAAAGCTGCAAAGCTTCTGGGAACAGTGGGGGACACTTCACTGAGCAGGCTGTTTAAGTTGAGGTGTGATGTATCCAAAAGCTGTGATGTACAGGGAGCCTCGGGCGGAAAGCTGCTGTGCAGTGTTGGTGTTTCCTGCAGGAGTGGAACGTGGAACTGCAGCTGTGGTGTCTACCAAGTCTCATGTACAAAATGTACCCCAGAAGGCTCCAGGAGACCACCTTGAGGATATCTGCAGGCACAGGTGATGCTTTTGAACACTTTAGAAATGGACATCTCAGTCTGTCACTTTTTTTTAATACAACGTGTTTTATTAATAACTATTGGAGGGAGTCCAACAGAGGCCATGAGGGTGATGAGGGGACTGGAGCATCTATGTGAGGAGGAGAGGCTGAGAGACCTGGGGCTGTTTATCCTGGAGAAGAGCAGACTGAGAGGGGATCTTCTCAGTGCTGATCAATAGCTAAAGGATGGAGGTCAAGAGGATTGGGCTGGGCTCTTTTCAGTGGTGCCCAGTGATAGGACAAGGGACAACAAAGCAGATTTCACTTAAACTTTAAGGAGAAACTTCTTTATTGTGAGGGTGCTGGAGCACTGGAGCAGGCTGCCTGGAGATGTTGTGGAGTCTCCTTCTCTGGAGACTTTCAAACATCACCTAGGATGTGTTCCTGTGCAACCTGCTCTAGGTGATCCTGCTCAAGCAGGGGACTTGGACTAGATGACCTCTGGAGGTCGCTTCCAGCCCCCACCATTCTCTGATACACACAAGAGCATAACCATGTGCTGTTCATATAGATGTTCTACCTGATCTCCAGTTCCTGGCTCTCCAGCTGACTACATGTGTGTGGTGAAGAGCAAAGCAGAGAGAGCATGGTGTTGCTGCTGATGAGAGGGAAAGTGGAAATTTCTTGTAGAAATCTTCTGTAACTGCCTGTAAGTTGATGCTGAGAAGTCTGTCTAGGTATGGTGGGAGCATATGGTTGGTCTCTTCTCCCAGGTGGCCAGCACCAGAACGAGAGGACACAGTCTCAAGCAGTGCCAGGGGAGGTTTAGGCTGGATGTTAGGAAGAAGTTCTTCATAGAAAGAGAGATTGGTCATTGGAATGTGCTGCCCAGGGAAGTGGTGGAGTCACCATCACTGGGGGTGTTTAGGAGGAGACTGGATGGGGTGCTTGGTGCCATGGTTTAGTTGATTAGATGGTGTTGGATGATAGGTTGGACTTGATCTCTGAGGTCTTTTCCAACCTGGTCTATTCTATTCTATTCTATTCTATTCTATTCTATTCTATTCTATTCTATTCTATTCTGTTCTGTTCTGTTCTGTTCTGTTCTTCCATTCTATTTCCATCAGCCTGCTTTTGTCAGAGCAATTTGGAAGTAGGTGAAGGGAAGAAAAATGGCAAGCTACAATACGCTGACATAAAAATATATCACGCGATGAGCAGCTTCATTTCCTAAATTGACTTTTAAATGGCAAGACAGAACTATACATATGGGGCTCAACAGTGCAGTTCCTCTTGATGGTAGAACTTAGCAAACTGATCCCTGGCTGAAGCTGAAAATGTATTTGCAAAGGGTTCGCAGAGGCGTGGAAAACTCTGCTGGGTTGGCTGAGGCAAGAGGGACCTCGACAGGCTGGACAGATGGGCAGAGTCCAATGGCATGAGATTTAACACATCCAAGTGCCAGGTGCTGCACATTGGCCACAACAACCCCAGGCAGCGCTACAGGCTGGGGTCAGAGTGGCTGGAGAGCGGCCAGGCAGAGAGGGACCTGGGGGTGCTGGTTGATGGGAGGCTGAACATGAGCCTGCAGTGTGCCGAGGCAGCCAAGAGGGCCAACCGCATCCTGGCCTGCATTAAGAATAGTATGGCCAGCAGGAGCAGGGAGGTCATTGTGCCCCTGTACTCTGCTTTGGTTAGGCCGCACCTTGAGTACTGTGTCCAGTTCTGGGCCCCTCAGTTTAGGAAGGACATTGAGACACTTGAACGTGTCCAGAGAAGGGCAACAAGGCTGGTGAGAGGCCTTGAGCACAAGCCCTATGAGGAGAGGCTGAGGGAGCTGGGGCTGTTTAGCCTGGAGAAGAGGAGGCTCAGGGGTGACCTCATTGCTCTCTACAACTACCTGAAGGGTGGTTGTAGCCAGGAAGGGGTTGGCCTCTTCTCCCTAGCAACCAGCACCAGAACAAGGGGACACAGTCTCAAGCTGCACCAGGGGAAGTTTAGGCTCGAGGTGAGGAGAAGGTTCTTCACCAAGAGTGATTGCCCATTGGAATGGGCTGCCCGGGAGGTGGTGGAGTCTCCGTCCCTGGAGGCGTTCAAGAGGGGACTGGATGTGGCGCTTGGTGCCATGGTCTAGTTGTGAGCTTTGTGGTTACGGGTTGGACTCGATGATCTTCAAGGTCTCTTCCAACCTTGGTAATTCTATTCTGTTCTAATTCTATTCTTATAATACATTAAGCCAGGTTGGAAGAGACCTTCAAGATCATCGCATCCAACCTATCAACCAATCCAACCCACCTAAACAGCTAGGAAGAGGAGAGGGAAAAAAAGCTGAACATTCTGCTCACAGAGCTTTAGTAGGAGGGGTTCCTGGAGCACTGCAAGCTGGTGGTGGAGCTTCCTGCGCCTCCTGTGGGAGGGAATCATGACAAATATTTTCTATTAGGAAAGTGGAAGTAATGACATATGTCGTGTGTGTACTTTGTGTCTGAGATGTGCGTGGCTGTAAAGAAACAGATGGCTCCTTTAATTGTAATCACGGGCATGTGGCTCCTCTGTTTCTGAGGCTTTTCCTCCTGTACAGATTATTTTTCAGAAAGGCTTGGGGTTTTATTTTAGGGGTTTTTTTTGAGAGGGAAGGAAGTGAAATTGCCTTACATCGACTCATCACAAATTACCAGGAGCAGTAGAGATTATTAGGAAGGCTGTGTCCGCTGAACCACAAATATGTTGCCTAGAGCAGACCAAAAGAAAAAAAAACACAAACCCAACCAAACAACCCCCCCCAAAAAAAAACACAAACCAAAAGCAAACCACAAACCAAATGCAAATGCTGATTCCCAGGGGATGCTTCTGTGTCCTTGTGTTCACACAGGGAGCTAAGGCAGCCTGGGCGGTTCTCCATCCCACCCTGCTGGGGTTTCTCTCCCATCTGCAGATCCTGAGCTCCCACGCACCGTTGTGGGGTGCACTCCTGCACCCTGTGCCACACGCTGGCACTCAGACATTTGCAGGACATGAGAGCATGACACCATGGCCAGCCTGACTTAAGCATATTCGGTTTTCATGGAGTTTCCCGCTCCAGAATTTTCCAGTTGCTGCTTGAAGGTATTCCTGAGCGTTCATTTTTGTCAAAACAAGATGGACATGTGGCTTGGACTGCAAGGTGGTCTTGGATAATGTGTTTTTCCCATGGAGTAAGTCTGCCCAGGAGAGATTAAATGGAGAGAAGGTGGAAGTTCATAGGGCAAGGTAGGAGATGTGGTGCCTTTTCTTCTCCTCTTTCTAGGCTTGAGACTTGAACCCCCGAGTGATTTGGTTGCTCAACCACACTGTTTGCTTTGTCTTTCATGGTCCTGTTTTCCTTTGGCTGGTGCCTGCAGGGCTCTGCCTGCATCTTTTCCTGATACCTCAGTTAGTCTCTACCTACCACAAACAATGTGTGAGCACCAATCCTTGCTTAGAGGTCCCCTCAGCCCTTTCATTTATTCCCCATAATGATCTGCTATAATATTAAGAAGGTCCTTCTGTAAGTCCTGTAGCAGATCGATTGCTTTGAAACAGAGACCATTGGAAATCTGATAATTGCAGGACTCTCACTTTTGAAACACACAGTAAACAGGTTTATTCTTTTGCTATTAGAACTTCTCTGGTTGAGAGAAGCCTCTGTTCAACTACAATGTGTTGTCTTAGAATGCTAACTAACACTGTAATCAACCTCTTGGGAGTCTAATGGCACTCTGTCCCTCAGGTGTGATTCAGAGCAATGCTAATTTCTTCAGTCTCACTGGAAAGTAAGGCAGATGGGAGTACATTCCTGCAGCTAGAAGCATAGCGTTGCTGTGTTGCTTTAAGACCCTGCTGAACAAATGAAGATCTATCCCCTTTCCACTTTAAATAGATCCTAGCTTTTAATGCACACCTTTCACGGCCCTCTTATGATTTCAAAGGTGTGGTTGTATTGCACCCAGTCTGTTGGTGTTTTGAACACTCTGTTCCATTTTTCCAGGAGTCTCCTTCACCCTCAGGGATTATGTAGGCAGGGAAAATTTCTCTTAAGAGTCAGGAATTGAATGCTTTTCTGTGCAGTAGGCTGGAGACTGATTGGCTTCTCTCTAACCTATTTTTCTAAAAACCTCTTAACTGCTATCAGTTCTTCACCATGGTGAATTTTTAGCCTTATACTTAATTATGATGAAACTTTCTATACACTGTGGCAAGTGATGAGGGTATGTGAAATTAAGAGTGTTAAAAACAAAGAGAGGAAGCTGGGAAGAGGCAGTTGTCCCTTTGAATTGTTTCAGTAGATGTGATAGCACAAATGCACGAAACAAGAAATAGCAGATGGAGCACAAGCCCTGTGAGAAGAGGCTGAGGGAGCTGGGATTGTTTAGTCTGGAGGAAGAGGAAGCTCAGGGAGACCTTCTTGCTGTCTACAACTACCTGAAGGGAGGTTGTAGCCAGGTGGGGGTTGGTCTCTTCTCCCAGGCAACCAGCACCAGAACAAGAGGGCACAGTCTCAAACTGTGCCAGGGGAAGTTTAGGCTGGAGGTGAGGAGAAAGTTCTTCCCAGAGAGAGTTGTTAGTCTTTGGAATGTGCTGCCCAGGGAGGTGGTGGAGTCACCATCCCTGGAGGTGTTTAAGAGGGGATTGGATGTGGCACTTGGTGCCATGGTTTAGTCATGAGGTCTGTGGTGCCAGGTTGCACTTGATGATCTTTGAGGTCTCTTCCAACCTTAGTGATTCTGTGATTCTGTGAAAATGCTGCTTCTGTCCATCATGCTGATTCTTGCAGTAGTGCACCTGGAATATTAAGAGAACAGCCAATGAGTTGTATCCATCATCTTGGTGCGTGGTTAAATACAGACTTCTTAGGGGTTTTGTGAACATGGCTAAGAGGTATCTCAATGGTGAAATTCATAGAATCATGGGATCATTTAGACTGGAAATGACCTTTAAGATTATCAAGTCCAATTGTTATCCCAACATTGCTAAGAGGTATCTCAGTGGTGAAATTCATAGAATAATGGAATCATTTAGACTGGAAATGACCTTTAAGATTATCAAGTCCAATTGTTATCCCAACACTGCTAAGGGGTATCTCAATGATGGAATTCATGGAATCATGGAATCATTTAGACTGGAAATGACCTTTAGGATTATCAAGTCCAGTTGTTATCCCAACACTGCCAAGTCCACCACTAAACCTTGTCCCCTCGTGCCACATCTACACATCGTTTAAATACCTCCAGGGATGGGACCTCCACCACTTTCTTGGGCAGCCTGTTCTAGGGCTTGACAGCTCTTATGATGTTTCAAAGCCTCAAGCACTAAAATACCTCTTACTCTGCTTGCTCATTTCCAAATTACTGCAGAAATTGTGGAGGTTTGTTCATTTGTTTCACTGAAATAAGGCCAAAGGTCTGTTAAGATAATGTACAATAGTTTGTACAATAGTTTATCTTCAGTGTTCTCCTTTTGATTTATCTCTTTGTGTATTTTAATGCCTACTAACATTGTCTACACAGGAAGAAAGCAGAAAAGTAACCTAAATTATATGGATTTTCTGAGAGAGAAAGTCAAAAGAAAATGGAGCCACAATTTTATTTGGTGTAGACACTAAAATCTTTACAAGTGAAAACTGAAATTTAGCAGCAGGTAAGAGCTACTTAAAAAAAGAAAAGAAAAAGGTTAAAGTGAAAACAAATCACCTTCATAACAGAGCAGTTATTAAAGGGAAGGTGGGGTTTGAGAAGAACATAAGCTGTGTGTTCCAGAGCTTCAGTGAGGCCAGCAGGAGCAGGGAAGTCATTCTGCCCCTGTACACTGCACTGGTTAGGCCACACCTTGAGTGCTGTGTCCAGTTCTGGGCCCCTCAGTTTAGGAAAGATGTTGACTTGCTGGAAGGTGTCCAGAGAAGGGCAACAAAGCTGGGGAGGGGTTTGGAGCACAGGCCCTATGAGGAGAGGCTGAGGGAGCTGGGGTTGCTTAGCCTGGAGAAGAGGAGGCTCAGGGGAGACCTTCTTGCTGTCTACAACTACCTGAAGGGAGGTTGTAGCCAAGTGGAGGCAGGTCTTTTCTTGAGGGAACCAACACCAGAACAAGAGGACACAGTCTCAAGGTGTGCCAGGGGAGGTTTAGGCTGGATGTTAGGAAGAAATTCTTTGTAGAGAGAGTGATTGGCCATTGGAATGTTCTGCCCACGGAGGTGGTGGAGTCACCATGATTGGAGGTGTTTAGGAGAAGACTTGATGGGGTGCTTAGTGCCATGGTTTAGTTGATTAGATGGTGCTGGATGATGGGTTGGACATGATGATCTTGAGGGTCTCTTCCAACCTGGTCTGGTCTGGTCTGGTCTGGTCTATTCTATTCTATTCTATTCTATTCTATTCTATTCTATTCTATTCTATTCTATTCTGTTCTATTCTATTCTATTCCTATTCTATTCTGTCAATGGTGCATTACTACAGCAAACATTTGGTAGTCTCCCAGATGATGCAGTTTAACTGTAAGGAGTATTTTGAAGAGTATAATCTGGAGATGCTTGTGAAGCTTTGGGGCCTGTGCTCCTTCTGATCTATTGTGCTGCCTGTTCTGAGTTCAAGGATAGAAAACTCTCAGAAGTAGCCAAGGTTGGCAAGTGCCTTGTGCTGTTTCCTGCTGTTGCCATCACCTTGGTTCTATCTTATGTTCACCTTGAGACTCCAAAGCATCAGAAAAACTTGTTCAGAGTGTGTTGGGTTGGAAAAACCTTTGTACTGCCCTGTACTGTGAAGAGGATTGATGAGAGAGAAAAGCTGCAGAAATCACGACTGAATAGGGGGCGAAATCTTAAATGAATGAGGAGAGATGTCCAGGCATCTCCCAGTTGAAAAGAGCTGGTGGCAGGCATATATTGAAGGGCAGGGTTGTGCAAGGCTTCTGGTCACATACTTACACAGTGGTGGGAGTTGGAAGGGACCTCCAGACATCACACAGTTCAACTCCTTTTCTAAAGCAGTTTCACCTGGATCAGATTGAACAGGAATGTGTTCATGTGTGTTTTGAAAGTCTCCAGAGAAGGAAACTCCAAAACCTCCCTGGCTAGCCTGTTCCAGTGCTCAGTGACCCTCAAAGTGAAGAAGTTTTTCCTTAAGTTTATGTGAAACTGTTCCCAGGCAGCTGGTGCTGGAGCGTTGTGCTGGGCTGACCCTTGCTCTGAAACAGTGCCACCATTCCCACATGAAATGCCATCTTCCCATCTCTCTGGGGACAATTTATCTGAGTTTTATTAAGCCTGTGCTATTACAACAATAGGCGTCAAGATTACAAAGCTAGTGTTACAGCAGATGTGGTTGGGAAGCACAAAGATGCAGCAGTCTTCCACCATCTGCTGTCACAGGGTCATGGCTTCGGCGTGGAGGCCAATGGCAAAGCCCATGGGAGGAGGCATGGTCCATTCTGTGTGTGCAGCAGCATGGACAGGCAAGGCTGGCAGGATACAACTTTAGGATGCATGGCAACAAGCACAGAAAAAAAAAACCAACAAACAGACCAGAAGGTTTCACAAAATATCTGACAGCACTAGACTGTGCATTTGGATCTCTGTGATGGCAACATGCAACTTGAAAGATGTGGTGATGGTGAAAGGGTTGTGAGCCACTCAGGCCTCCATCTGCAGGTGCCTCTATGGAAGTGAGTAAATATTCTTTAAAACCCCACTGCATCACTTCAGTCTCTTATAATAGACTAATTGCTAGGGAGCATATTAGCTATTCACCTTATGGTAGCAGAATAAGAAAGATTAATTATTTATCAGGTTACTCAGGAGACCTAAATAAGAACCAAGAAAGAACTTCAGAAATGTTTTGAGAAATAAAGATACTGGGTGAAATGCTCCTTAGATATCTCTGAGCAGTCCCTTTGAACCACCCAACCACTTTCTATGCATGTATGGACGGACCTATCTTGGGTAGCAAAGGGAAGCAAAGATGAGCCTGAGGGACAGCCTTCCTGTCTAAGACAGAGATTGGCCAGCCCACAGGATGTGTTGTCACTTTGAGCTGAAGTGAGTTTTCTGTATTTCAAGTCAGAGGCATATGTTTTGGGGGCAGAAGGGCTGTGGTTCTAGTCCCAAATTCTGCTGTGTGCATGCCAGGCACTTCCCCCAGCATGGTTGGTTCAGTTACATAAGGTGTAGTGGCTTGAAATAAAAATGACTAAGTGAATAAACAAAACATATTTAACAAACTTTTCCTCATCCAGTGTGAACCCTGAGTTAATGTACAGGAAGGTAGGGAGCACCGGAACAAGAGGACACAGTCTCAAGCTGCACCAGGGGAGGTTTAGGCTGAAGGTTAGGAAGAAATTCTACACAGAGAGAGTGATTGCCCATTGGAATGGGCTGCCTGTGGAGGTCATGGAGTCACCATCATTGGAGGTGTTCAGGAGGAGACTTGATGGGGTGCTTGGTGCCATGGTTTAGTTGATTAGGTGGTGTTGCATAATAGGTTGGACTTGATGATCTCGAAGGTCTCCTCCAACCTGGTTTATTCTATTCTAATGCAGCCTGCTGCAAGCCTACAGTGTTTCCTGTGCATTTGCAACATTATTGAGTGTGAACTTCAGTTGCTGCAAAGTGTTTTTTGTTTAGGGAAGATGAATTTAGCAGATACACACAGATTTTTATCATGTATTTTTTTTGTTCTTAAGCAGTTGATGTTACTGTGTAGTAGAGTGTCAAAAGTCTGCTGCACTTCTCTTCCCCTTTTGTTAGGTGAATAACTTAGCATTTAGTTGTTGGTTTTTTTTTTAATAGAAGGCAAGTTGCTTTGTGTTAAGCTATTGAATTTGGAATGGAATGGAATGGAATGGAATGGAATGGAATGGAATGGAATGGAATATGGAATAGAATAGGATAGAATAGAATAGAATAGAATAGGATAGAATAGAATAGAATAGAATAGAATAGAATAGAATAGAATAGAATAGAATAGCATTAACCAGGTTGGAAAAGACTTTTGAGATCATCGAGTCCACCCTATCACCCAACACCATCTAATCAACTAAACCATGGCACCAAGCACCCCATCCAGTCTCTTCCTAAACACCTCCAGGGATGGTGACTCCACCACCTCCCTGGGCAGCACATTCCAAATTTCTCTGACTGAGGACTCAGAATTAGTTTTTCTTAAGGATTTTGTACTTCACCTCCAGCTGCTGAAAGGGGTTGATCTAATTCAAGGGCCAGGCTTAATTATGATCTTGAGGGTCTCTTCCAACCTGGTCTGGTCTGGTCTATTCTATTCTATTCTATTCTATTCTATTCTATTCTATTCTATTCTATTCTATTCTATTCTATTCTCAACTTCGTGACTGAACACCTGTAAAGGTCCCTGCTTAAAGGCTAAATGCTGCCTTATTGTTATTGTACCCTTTCTTGGTGTTCTTTTTATTTTATTAAACACAAAAAGGTTTTTCTCCCTGCCTCTGGGGGTCAGCCCCTCTGTCCACAGATGCTTTTTGTACCAGCAGGTTGCCTGGGCTGCCCCCCACGGTCACAGGTTGGTTCATATTATTTCAACACGCATGATTTGCTATGCACATCATGTTTCTTTTCTTTGTTTTCTTTCCTGCACTCTTAAGCCCTCTTTTCCACCAAACATTGATGGTAGCTTATCAGTTTGATCTATAGACTTACATCCTGTATGACTATCTTGGTAGTACTGCCTCATTGTTGCAGACATTCCCTTCTTAGCCAGGGAAGTAACTTTTCTCTGGATGAAGAGGGTGACTCAAAATGTTATAATATTCCTCTGTGTGAATGGATTTTAAGCACTGAGCAAATCAAGACAAATTTATTTATTAATTTATTTATTCCCCCCCCCATTTTGCTACTTCTCTGAAGTTTTCTTGAGACAGAAGAGGCATTTGGCACAGCAGGTCATCTCCGATGGTGTCTGCAAACAAGGCCGCAGTCATAGGAATATAGATGGAGGCTGCTCTAATGAGTGCAGCTTACATCAAATTGCTTTAATGAGTCAGTGCAGTTGTGCTAGCCTTATTACATTTCTGAATTAATGGCTTGGAAGGAAGTTTGTTAGCCTGCTTTACTTGAAACCAAATCTAACAGCAGCCTGCCATATTGTAGAATGCCATAAAATAGCAGAGTTGGGATTTAAATTTGCCTCGGCCTCTGTGTGGTTCTTTCTATTAACAAAGCAACCACAGAGGTGTTAAAGTGGCAATCCCCAATGGTCGAGGCACCAGCTCTGCACCTGCAACTGCAGGTGGCTTCTTAGAATAGAAATAGAATAGAATAGAATTAAGCAGGTTGGAAAAATCCTCTGAGATCATTAAGTCCACCATCAAATCAACTAAAGCATGGCACCAAGCACCCCATCCAGTCTCTTTCTAAACACCTTTAGGGATGGTGACTCCACCACCTCCCTGGGCAGCCCATTCCAATGGCAAATCTCTCTTTCTATGAAGAACTTCTTCCTAACCTCCAGCCTAAACCTCCCCTGGTGCAGCTTGAGACTGTGTCCTCTTGTTCTGGTGCTGGTTGCCTGGGAGAAGAGACCAATCCCCACCTGGCTGCAACCTCCCTTCAGGTAGATGTAGAGAGCAATCAGGTCTCCCCTGAGCCTCCTCTTCTCCAGGCTAAGCAACCCCAGCTCCCTCAGCCTCTCCTCATAGGGCTTGTGCTCCAAACCCCTCCCCAGCTTTGTTGCCCTTCTCTGGACAGATGGGCAGCGCCTCTCTTCATATTCCATGGCAGGGGGATTGGAACTAAATGGTCCTTGAGGTCTCTTCCAACCCTAACAATTCTGTGATTCTATGATTCTAATGGCAGTGAGCGAAAGCTCCTGAACAAGCTCAGCCCTGCCTGTGGCCATGTCAGGCATCTGATCCCTCCTCTGTGTGTCAGGAGCCATGTGTGTGGTACCTGCATGGGACTGTCAGGCTGAGGCCAGCCTGCCCTGGAGGGGAAAGCAGCATAGTTTTTACTGCACACACAGCAACTGAGCACAGCAGAAGCTTCAGTGTGGTTGGTCCTCCTCTTTGGGTGATGTGATGCAAGGTTGGATCTTCCATCACAACAGCCTGATTTTTAGTTTATCAAATGTCAGCTAACACAGGGCTCATCATTTGCCTGGTCAGTGCACAGCCTGGGACCCTTCAGCATTGGAAGCTCTCTATTTAGTCTTTCTTTCTTTCTCTCAGTTTAACGTGGGTTTCTTTGTTTTTCTTTAGGTGTGGTGTGAAGGGTCAATACAGAGAAGTTTCCTTTCTCCATTATGTCATTTCTGGCTTATCTAGGGTAGTTTCTTCTTGGTTGTATGTAATGGCATAGAGGTTTCACTGGCTGCTATTAAAAATACCACGAGATACTAGAAATAGAGTAACTTGCAGTAGGGAAAAAGGAGAAAAGATGAAAGATGACAAAAGGCAGCAGTGGTTCTGAGAATGGAGTGCAGACTGAACAAATTGTGGTTACCTGGAGGGTGCCTGGTAACCCCATTTGTGAAGCTGAATGGACATCATGAGAATCACAGTGAGGAAGATGTATTTTTGTGAATAGTCCTGACCCTGAGACGTTAGAATTGTTTGACAGCATGCAGTTAGTTGCAAACCAAGCTATTATCTGACTATACATTGAGACTTGGAGAATAAAATCACTGCTGAAGTGATTGGAGTGTTTAAAAGCATCAATTAAAGAAGAAGAGGAAAAAAAAAAACCCAAACTTTTCAACCATTAAGAGATGCTTTGATTCTTCGGCATCAGATTTGATTTTGGTGCCCGTGTGGGGTTCCTAACCCTGAATGAGATAATAATGAATATCAGAGTCTCAAAACTCAGGAGGCTAGTAGAAAAACATTGCTTAATGTGGTGTTGTTTTTTAAAGAGGCAATTTAATTTACCACCAAGCAGACTCTTCTTGACTTAGTCTATGAATTTAGTGGGGAAGCCAAGGCTATGCAGAGAAACATCTGACACAAGGCATGCAGTGCTACAGGCTGGGGCCAGAGTGGCTGGAGGGCGGCCAGGGAGAGAGGGACCTGGGGGTACTGGTTGATGGTAGGCTGAACATGAGTCTGCAGTGTGCCCAGACAGCCAAGAAGGCCAATGGCATCCTGGCCTGTATCAGGAACAGTGTGGCCAGCAGGAGCAGGGAGGTCGTTCTGCCCCTGTACACTGCACTGGTTAGGCCACACCTCGAGTATTGTATCCAGTTCTGGGCCCCTCAGTTTAGGAAAGATGTTGACTTGCTGGAAGGTGTCCAGAGAAGGGCAACAAAGTTGGTGAGGGGTTTGGAGCACAGCCCTGTGAGGAGAGGCTGGGGTTGCTTAGCCTGGAAAAGAGGAGGCTCAGGGGAGACCTTATTGCTGTCCACAGCTACCTGAAGGGAGGTTGTAGCCAGGTGGGGGTTGGTCTCTTCTCCCAGGCACCTAGCACCAGAACAAGAGGACACAGTCTCAAGCTGCACCAGGGGAAGTTCAGACTGGATATTGGGAGGAAATTCTACACAGAGAGAGTGATTGCCTGTTGGAATGTTCTGCCCAGGGAGGTGGTGGAGTCACCATGATTGGAGGTTTTTAGGAGGAGACTTGATGGGGTGCTTGGTTGCATGGTTTAGTTGATTAGGTGGTGCTGGATGATGGGTTGGACGCAATGATCTTGAAGGTCTCTTCTGACCTGGTCTATTCTATTCTATTCTATTCTATTCTATTCTATTCTATTCTATTCTATTCTATTCTATGTGCAGAGCAGCTGGTGGATTGTTCCTTTGGGTGAGGGCATGTGAGATACTCCCTGATGGCTTTGGAAAATCATTCTGGTCTTGTTCTGCCAAGGAGGGTGTCAGGTTTGGATTTGCAGGTGTCACACAGGAGAATGCATGGGAAGATTTTAAGTCCTTTGCAGGAGAATCCAAATGAAAAGATACATCTAGAGGTGGAGAAGGGAAATCTGCATTTTTACTAAATGCATGAAGCAGGCCACATGAATGCATGAGATATTATCAAAGAGTTTTAATAATGAAAGGACAAGATGATGGTGGTTGGGGGGTGGGAGGGGAAGAAGAATGTGACCAAAAAGGAGATCAGCACTTGCAATTTTGTGTGTGGAAATGAATGAGGAAACTTTAAAGTCATTTAGGTTCAACTTTGCAAAGATTAATTTGTCTATCCTGGAAAATTGCCTATCAGTTCTTGGTTGTCATTGCTGTTATTGAATGGCTTTGTTGGAAAATACAACTGCAAAGCCAGTAATCTCACATGTAACTCGATAGCTGCTAGCCATGATATATTGACTGAAAATGACATCTAATGAAGCACAATTCAGTTGTTTGGAATTTATACCTTCTTGCAAGAGGGCATGGTTTAGACTGGGCAACTTTGAGCCTCCAGCTGAATGATCTTATGGAAAGGGATAGGATAGGATGGGACAGGATGGGATGGGATAGGATAGAATAGAATAGAATAGAATAGAATAGAATAGAATAGAATAGAATAGAATAGAATAGAATAGAATAGAATAGAATAGACCAGGTTGGAAGAGACCTTCAAGATCATCATGTCCAACCTGTCATCCAACCCCACCCAATCAACTAAACCATGCAACCAAGCACCCCATCAAGTCTCCTCCTGTACACCTCCAGTGACAGCGACTCCACCACCTCCTCAGGCAGCCCATTCCAACAGGCAATCACTCTCTCTGTGTAAAACTTCCTCCTAACCTCCAGCCTAAACCTCCCCTGGCGCACCCTGAGACTGTGTCCTCCTGTTCTGATGAATGCTGGAGAGGCTAGAGAATCAGATTTCCATCTACTGATTTTCAGGGCAGCATCATTGATCCTGGAATTATTCCTGGCTGAAATTGTATTTGAGAGATCTCTTTTACTTCTCCTGATGGAGAAAAATAGGAAATATGAGATACTATACTGGCTTTGAAACAGAGCATGGGGGGAGTGATCACAACATCACAGAATGGTTTTGGATGGAAAAGACCTTTAAAATCATTGAGTCCAACCATACTCTAACTCTACCAAGTCTGGTGCTAGATCATGTCCCCCAGCACTACATCTCTGTGTAGAGATAGGTGGCTCAGTACCGAAGGGAAGGTACCAGAAAGATGTAGAAGGGTAATGCAGAGATGGAAGTATGCATGGCTATAAGCAAACCAATGTGTATATATGAACCTTTCCATACACATTATTAATTGGAAGTATATTTGTCTGTTTGGGGCTCTGGTATAAAAGTGACATCTCAAGAGTATTCAGGTTAAGTCAGATTTGTAAATTCAATCATGTCATTACTGTTTCAAGAGAGGGAACATGCAGATTTCTCTTTTCATCTCCAGGTCTTTGGTCTCATGTTTGTTAGCTGATATGTCCTATTAAAGATTCAATTTAGAGATAAACTGCAACATGAGCTTCTCATTAGCTCCAGCAGCACTGTGAGCATCCCAGCTCAAAAAAACCACTTCCACCCTTGAATGTTAGCAAAGCTAGTTCATCCCCCTCTCCCCCAATATGTTATTTGATTTTGCTGCTGCACATGAAGTGATCTCTCATAGGGCCAGAGACAACAGTTGATCACTGTATCAGGTCATTGAGACTCTTGAACATGTCCAGAGAAGGGCAACAAGGCTGGGGAGAGGCCTCGAGCACAAGCCCTACGAGGAGAGGCTGAGGGAGCTGGGGTTGCTTAGCCTGGAGACGAGGAGGCTCAGGGGAGACCTTATTGCTGTCTACAGCTACCTGAAGGGAGGTTGTAGCCAGAAGGGGGTTGGTCTCTTCTCCCAGGCAAGTAGCACCAGAACAAGAGGACACAGTCTCAAGCTGCGCCAGGGGAAGTTTAGGCTGGAGGTGAGGAGCTGTTAGCCATTGGAATGTGCTGCCCAGGGAGGTGGTGGAGTCACTGTCCCTGGAGGTGTTGAAGAGGGGATTGGATGTGGCACTTGGTGCCATGGTTTATAGTCATGAGGTCTGTGGTGAGAGGTTGGACTTGATGATCTCTGAGGTCTCTTCCAACCTTGGTGATTCTGTGATTCTGTGGTAAGTTTTCACAACAAGCTCTTTACATCTCAACAGACTGTCATATCTGCCCTTACCTGAGCTGTCTTATTTGATAGCACTCAGTAGAGGGAGGGAGAAATAGCAGCCCAAGAGTGGCAGCAAATTACCCAGGTGAAAGACGGTGGTGGTTCAGCAGATCAGAAGGACACAAAGTTGGTTTACACTCCGAGAGCATAACCCAAGCCTGTTATAAGAGATGGAGAGCTTTCTAGTGACACTGTAGGGAGCTGAAAGATTCACAGCTCTTCAAAAAATACTTGCCCTTTGTCTCTTGTTCTGCTCCAGGGCACCCCAGGTTTGCCACTAAGGAAATACTTTGTGGTTGGTGTCTTGGTTTGGGTTTGTTTTTTTTTTACAGACTTCACTTAGGAAAGAAAAAAGAAGAAATTGAAAAGAGGAAGAATCTTGGGCTGGAAACTTTGGTTTTTTGGAGATAAAGTTTACTTGGAATATTTTCATTCATCTGTCAAGTGCTTTCTCCCACTTATGTCCTTTCTGACAAGTTCTGCATCAGGTGCAGAGAAGAAGACTGAAAGGAGGGGGAAAAAAAACCCAAACAACAAACAAACAGAAAGTAAATACAGAGATGTTGACGGTGCCAAGGACAGCAGTAGAAGTTTGCAAGTTTTAATTTTACTCAGATGTGGGAGAACTGAAAACCCATTTAAGGAAGGAGCATGTGGGTGCAAGGCTTGCTCTGCCTTGCTTGCTGGCAGGCCATGTTACCAGGGCTGCAGCCCATGGAGCGGGGCTGAAGACAGGGAGAAGATGGTGACGGTGACGGGGCTCCTCGGAGGTGAAGGAGGGAACTGCATCTGGCATCAAAGCAGCTGAGAGAATGGGTGTTGGAGATCCATTTCTGAGCAAGAATAAGGGTAGAACTAGCTGGGCTTGGTTGTTTGTCTGAAGCAGACTGAAGTAATTGAGCAGCCAACAAAACTCTGCAAGTAACTTCTTGCGATGCTTGTTTCTTCTGTGGCTTGTGAGGGGGATGTTCAAAGCAGATCCAAACTCTCATTTCTTATGCATTACCAATCACCTGCTGAACAATAACTTTCTGTCAGTAACAGCCTAAATTCACACCAGGATCTGCATCAATTCCCAGAGCTGTCACTTCTTTCTCTTAATAATTTATTTGCCTCTGTAATTGCTTTGCAGGGTTTTCATGACACACAGGGAGTGAGTCTCCAGCACAGATCTTACTGTTTGAGCTGTGCCATGGATTGTGCTGCATGCTGAAGCATGCTGGTAGTGATTAAATCTCACCATTCACCCAGGTGGTCAAAACAGGTGAAAACCAGGATGCAAATGTATTTGGGAGACAGATTGCCAGCCTGTTCCTGGCTGTGTCTTTAATTGGCTAACTAGATGTGACTTTCATTGTGAGCCGGTAATGAACCCTTCTGACCAAGAAGGCTGACAGTATCCTGGGGAGCATTGAGAAGAGTATGCCCATGAGATCCTCCTCCCTCTCTACTCTGTCCTGGTGAGGCCACACTTGGAGTATTGTGTCCCCAGTTCAAGAGGAACAGAGAACTGGAGAGAATCCTGTGGATAGACAGGAAGATGCTGAGGAGCCTCCTGTGTTCCAGTTTGTGTGCACTGCCCCTGGTCCTTTCACTGGACACTAGGTATGCTGTGTCAAAACTGGAAGGTTTGTCCTGCAGTTTGTCTGTCCTTGCTGTCTGATCCTTTTGCCTCTTCTTTTGCTGATTTACTCTCCTTCATGATTTTTAAACTCTTCTGGAAGAGTGTTTCCCAGTTGTCATTCAAGATAATCCTAAATACAGCTTTCTAGTGTGTGCTGATCTGTGCTGAATAGTTTTGAATGGATTTGATTTGAATCTATTGCAAATGAGAAGCTGTCCTACCACGGAAGTTTATACATGGAGCTTCCCATTTTTTGGAGTCCCCTTATAAAATTAAAAGGGCTGGTGATGTTCTACAGCTTCAACTGTTTAGAAGAATCCAGTAGGATATGTGTACCACAAGATTGTGGACTCTGTTCTTACTCTGGTTGCTCCAGCTCTCCTTCCCTGCCGTTGATAATACAGGAAGGACACGTGTGAAACCAGTTCTAATACAACTTGTCAAATACACTGCTTCACATGTATGTGGGCACTTGCCTGTACAGCTCTGTGAACATCTGGTGATGTTTTTTTGCTGGCTAGAAGTCTCGAGATTCAAGTAATAACATCTTTCAAGCACACAAAACCCTCTTTTATTCACAAGTTATTGTTCAGCTGTCTGGCTACAACCTCCCTTCAGGTCATTGTAGACAGCAATAAGGTCTGCCCTGAGCCTCCTCTTCTCTTAGCCAGGAGCAAACCTTATTGCTGTCTACAACAACCTGAAGGGAGGGTGTAGCCAGGTGGGAGTTGGTCTCTTCTCCCAGGCAACCAGCACCAGAACAAGAGGACATAGTCTCAAGCTGTGCCAGGGTATGTTTAGGCTGGAGGTTAGGAAGAAGTTCTTCATAGAAAGAGAGATTGGCCACTGGAATGGGCTGCCTGGGGAGGTGTCACCATCCCTGGAGGTGTTTAGGAAGCGACTGGATGGGGTGCTTGGTACCATGCTTTAGTTGCTTAGATGGTGTTGGATGATAGGTTGGGCTTGATCTCCAAGGTACTTTCCAACCTGGTTAATTCTATTCTATTCTAGGCTACAGCTGCATGGTAGAACCAAGATTAATCCACCATGTCTGCAATGTCTTTATTAAATAGCTATGGGATGAGAGAAAATGGCCTCAGGTTGTTTCAGGAGAGAATTCTTTGCTGAAAAGAGTGGTCAGGCATTGGAACAGGCTGCCCAGAGAGGTGGTGGAGTCACCAGTCCTAGAGGTGTTCAAAAAAGGTGTAGATACTGCACTTTGGGGGCATAATGGTGTTGGGTTGACAGTTGGATTGGATGATCTTGGAGGTCTTTTCCAACTTTCTGATTCTATAATATTAGCAGATACTTATCTACCTCCCTGAAAGAAATACGTCTATACAAATATGTTTATGGCTATGACTCTATCTGTGCATGCAGCTTTTGCAGGAAAAATCTACCTATTTTAGTACTTGGCTCTGTTGGTGCCTTAGTGTTTCACAGCAAAGGGTCTCCCCATCTATTGTAGACTGTGCATAATTCATGCTTCAGAGTGAGTGTGGTCACTGACCCAAGCTAAATGGACAAGGTAAAAGACAGCAGAGCTTATGGACTTACAGCACAGAGAAGGACTAGAAGCTGTAAAGGCCCCTACCAATTGCTCTGCTGTCACTCTTTGCTGAATGATGAAGAGAGTATGAGACATGATTGACACATTTTTTTTAGACAGGTTTCACATCTTCATCTTCACAGCTGTAGAGCTCATGACTTAGGTCCCCTTGGACTGAAGGAGAAGAGTGGATTAGCTGCTGAAGGGTGGTTGTAGCCAGGAGGGGGTTGGTCTCTTCTCCCAGGCAACCAGCACCAGAACAAGAGGACACAGTCTCAAGCTGCACCAGGGCAAGTTTAGGCTGGAGGTGAGGAGGAAGCTCTTCACTGAGAGAGTTGTTCACCATTGGAATGGGCTGCCCAGGGAGGTGGTGGAGTCACTGTCCCTGGAGGTGTTTAAGAGGGGATTGGACATGGCACTTGGTGCCATGGTTTAATCACGAGGTCTGTGGTGCCAGGTTGGACTCGATGATCTTTGAGGTGTCTTCCAACCTTGGTGATTCTGTGATTCTGTGAATGTGTACTCTCAAGAATAGATTTTGGACCTTTTCTTTTAGCCATAGTTGGTTAACAAGGTCGTGATTAAATTGGTGGATATAGACCACCAGTACTCTGCAAGAGCTCAAATTAACCTCTAAAATACTGTATTGAAAAGTCAAGGAGATGTGTTGTTTATCGAACTCTTTGTGGTGGGCAGTACAGCAGCCTGCTCTTCCTGCAGAAGCTGCTAGTTAAGTGTCAGAACAAAGCAAATGTTGTGAGTCTGTTCTGTTACAGGATCCATAGTACAGGACAAAAATGTTGGTCCCAAAATAAAGCAGGAGTAGGGAAAAGGGACCCTTCAGGGGAAACAGTTGGGACTATAGTGGGGAAGGACTGACAAGGAGTCCTGAGTTTTGTGTTGTTTAGGTAGCTCTTGTGGAAAATCATCTGATGGAACTTGCTCCCAAGTAACAACTGGTAGCAGGAGAGAAAATGGCTTCAAACTGCACCAGGGGAGGTTTAGGTTGAATGTTAGGAAAAAATGTCTTCACTGTGAGGGTTCTCAAACACCTGAACAGGCTGCCCAGGGAGGTGGTTGAAGCCTCATCCCTGGAGGTGTTTAAAAGAGGCAGAGATGTGGTTGTGAGGGACATAGTTTAATATCAGCCTTGGTAGAGTCAGAGAATGGTTGGACTTTATGCTCTTAAAGGTTTCTTCCAACCAAAATCATGACAACAAACCAGTTTTCTGCATCATCTTGCTCCTCTTCAAACTCTCTTTCTGCCACTTTTATTCTTTGCTGTCATCTTGTTCCTCCTGGCGTTTTGCAGGGACATGACCACCGGAGAGTGGGAAAGGTATAGCCAGGCAGAGGCTGGTGACGGGGTTGGGGGACTGCTACCTTGGCTTCAGTCAATTCAGATGGAATTTCATCTGCTATGGTAGCATTTACACAATAAATATAGCCTTGCAGTAAAGTAAACAGGCTGTAGCTGGTCAAATAATAGCCATCTGCTGTCTGTGCCACTTTGTCTGCTAGGCTAAGCTGCCTGTGAGTGTTTTAAAAGGAGTCTGTGAATTGGGTGCTGTACAGTCCTTGAGTATTGGACAAGAGCTCATATTTGCTGGACAGTATGTGTCTCTTGCAGAAACACTCTTAGTATCACCTTACCTGTCTTTTCTCTATTGGCATTTCTTGCCTTTGATATTTTTGTGGTGAAAGGAATGAAAGCTATGGGTTCCAGCAACATTGTGTAGTTTCAGCAGAACGATTTTCTGTGACCCTTTTTCATTTCCTCTGAGTCAGGACCTGTTTCCAAGTTTCTTAGGAAATAATGTAGGGAGGGAAAAAATGCATTTTCTCTGCCTCATTAGGAGAAAGTTCTTCCCAGAGAGAGTTGTTAGCCATTGGAATGTGCTGCCCAGGGAGGTGGTGGAGTCCCCATCCTTGGAGGTGTTCATGAGGGGATTGGACATGGCACTTGGTGCCATGGTTGAGTCATGAGGTCTGTGGTGACAGGTTGGACTCGATGATCTTTGAGGTCTCTTCCAACCTTGGTGATTCTGTGTGATTAGCTCAAAACTTTGTGAAGAGTAGTACTTGCACTCCTGCTTATGGGAGAGGCTTTAGAATATAGAGCAAGTCATTACAAAAGAGTAGCTTAAAAATCAGTTCAAGACAAACATCCTTCCTTGGGGAAAAAGTAATCCCCAGGTGAACATTAGTTAAGGTATTGATGGTAACTCTCATCTGTGTTGATCATTCACTTATGGCTGGATGATGTTCTTGAGTTCAAAAAGCCTCCTTTTTCTCATGCATTCCACTGAAGGTGGCACATCCGTCAGAGATCTTCCATGATTTTGGAGCATTTACATCAGCACCTGGCAAGAAGAATTCAGTTGTGAGAGTGAAGTGGAATTTGCTTTCAGAAAGGTTCATTTGGTAGCAGTTTTGCAGCATGAAATGGCCCATCTCAAAGGAAAAGTAGCACCTTGATCTGACTAATTTGAGCAGAGTGATTTGATCTGTGGCTGCAGAACATTTGATCTATAATTTAAGCAGCAGGACCTAGGCAGTGTGGAGGGAGGAAGTACTGGAGGTTACTGCTGATCTGGGAGGCAGTGACATGGAGGTGCTGATTTGACTCTGAAGAGTCAGGCCACCTGGAGATACTTCTCCAGTCTCCTTGCAAACCCTTTGTGTCCTGGGCTGCCTGTCAAGGTGGCTCCAGACAGCTGTGATGTCTTGTTGCTTTTTAATGGGGATGCAGAAGAAGATGAGGATGGAGATGATGATGAGCAACAGTAAGGGTAGAACTAGCTGGGCTTGGTTGTTTGTCTGAAGCAGACTGAAGTAATTAAGCAGCCAACAAAACTCTGCAAGTAACTTGTGATGCTTGTTTCTTCTGTGGCTTGTGAGGGGGATGTTCAAAGCAGGTCCTAACTCTCATTTCTTATGCATTACCAATCACCTGCTGAACAATAACTTTCTGTCAGTAACAACCTAAATGCAGAAGATGAGGATGGAGAAGATGATGAGATGGAGAAGCAGCTGAGGTTGGAGAAGAGGAGAGGCTGAGGGGGCTGGGGTTGTTTAGCCTGGAGAAGAGGAGGCTTAGGGGAGACCTTCTTGCTGTCTACAACTACCTGAAGGGAGGTTGTAGTCAGGAGGGGGTTGGTTTCTTCTCTCAGGCAACCAGCACCAGAACAAGAGGACAGTCTCAAGCTGTGCCAGGGGAGGTTTAAGCTCAAGGTGAGGAGAAAGTTCCTCATAGAGAGAGTTGTTAGCTGTTGGAATGTGCTGCCCAGGGAGGTGGTGGAGTCCCCATCCCTGGAGGTGTTCAAGAGGGGATTGGACGTGGCACTTGGAGCCATGGTTTAGTAGGCATGAGGTGTTGGGTGACAGATTGGACTTGATGATCTTTGAGGTCTCTTCAACCTTATTGATTCTATGATTCTGAGAAGATGAGGTTGGAGAAGAAGATGAGGATGCAGAAGAAGATGCTGCTCTGTGCTTTGGGTGCTTCTGCTGGAGATCCAGGAGGGAAGAGGAGGATTGTCCAGCGAAAGTAATTTCAGAGCAGCAAATTGTTTCAGGGAAAGCATGCTGGCAGCTTGACCAGAATTTCTTGTTGCTGCTGTAATTAAATAAATAAGCAAGCAATTAAATGGAAACTGTGGCAGGCCGAGGAGGGAAGCAGTCCCCTGCCTGCCTGCCTCCTTCCTCCCGCTCTGTCGCTGGCGGGAGAGCAGCACTGCAGGCTGGCTGCGCTTCACGGGAGCTGGGGCTACGTTTCTCCAGTGAAAAATATCCAGAGGGACAAGATGTGATGCTCTCATTTCTGACATCTTAAGCTTGTCACAGACGCCGAGCCCGTTTCACCCAATGTGATTATCTCTCCCTCTGTCAAGGAGGCAGATGCCTCAGCTAGGAAAATATCGTCCCTGGTCTGTCATCTGGATTCTATAAATGGAAATAGGCCTTTGCAAAGCCAAAAATTATATTTAGTTGCAATATGGGGGGAGGAAAAAAAGGGGGGGGGGAGGGGAGAGGGAAAGAGAAAAGAATAAATAAAGTCCCAAACCCTTCAGAATTGCAACAGGAACTACAAAGCAGTTAGGTTAACCCTAATCATCTGCAAATGTTGATGCATTCATTAAATGTAGGCTGCATAAATAAAAGTTATTCTTCTGTCACTCCTTTTATCTCTACCTAAAGCATTCTCTTGCCAGTCAGGTTTCTGTGTACAATCCATAAATATTCAGCTTTCCCTGGAACAGTTTTCACCCTGTAGTTGCTTATTTTCATCTCAACTCTCCATGAGCCAGAAGCAGGAATAGCAAAACGCCATGAGCTAGAAGGAGATGTGCATTGAGGTGGCTTAGCCTTGGATAGTTCTCAAAAGCCTTATCTGACCAGGACTTATTAGCCCTGTGATAAAGAGTGAGGCTGAAATCAAATTGCAGTCTTGCTGGTTTAGGTATGAAGGAAATCTAAACGTTGTCTGTGCTGCAGTCAGTGCTGGGAACAACTCTTAACGCTGTGTTACTGCTCTGTGGGATAGGTGTATGAGATGAGAGCTTAGTTATCAAGGCTCAGGTTTTAATAGCTTTCCTTGTGTGGTGCTGACTAAGCAGCCTGGACTGCCAGTGTTTTAAAGGCCATTCAGGAGAAATCAGGGAGATATCTTACAGGGTGCTTCACTAAACACAGTGTTGCATCAGCCAAAAAATGTGGAAGTGGAAAAGTGTTTTAGGAATGGGCAAGGAGCAGAGTATTGCTGCAGCATGTGCTGTTGGTGGTACAGCAAGGTGTTCCCTCAGAGATGGAGAAGTAGAGAAAGAGGGAGTGTGCACAGGTGGCCAAGGCAGCATCCTGGCCTGCATCAAGAATAGTGTGGCCAGCAGGAGCAGGGAAGTCATTGTGCCCCTCGACTCAGCGCTGGTTAGGCCACACCTTGAGTCCTGTGTCCGGTTCTGGGCCCCTCAATTTAAGAAGGACATTGAGACTCTTGAAGGTGTCCAGAGAAGGGCAATGAGGTTGGGGAGAGGCCTCGAGCACAAGCCCTATGAGGAGAGGCTGAGGGAGCTGGGATTGCTTAACCTGGAGAAGAGGAGGCTCAGGGGAGACCTTGTTGCTGTCTTCAACTACCTGTAGAGAGGTTGTAGCCAGGTGGGTGTTGGTCTCTTCTCCCAGGAAAGCAGCACCTGAACAAGAGGACAAGGTCTCAAGCTGCACCAGGGGAAGTTTAGGCTCAAGGTGAGGAGAAAGTTCTTCTCCAAGAGAGTTGTTAGCCATTGGAATGTGCTGCCTGGGGAGGTGGTGGAGTCCCCATCCCTGGAGGTGTTCAAGAGGGGACTGGATGTAGCACTTGGTGCCATGGTCTAGTAGTCATGAGGTTTTGGGTGACAGGTTGGACTTGATGATCTTTGAGGTCTCTTCCAACCTTATTGATTCCATGATTCTATGAGTGTGGGGAAAGCAAGGGCGCTCCTTAGTTCTTTCAAGTTGGATTGCAACGGAGAAGTTCATCAAAATATTTTAAACAATCTCTTGTACTGGAACATCTATGCTGAATCCCAGGAAGGGGGAGGTTGCGCAGGCTCTTCATGCTAGTTCAGAGCACCCAGTTCTGCACCAAAGGGGTCTAACCTTTTTTGTGGATATAATCAGTTAGACTTCCTTAACTTGCAGAGGGGGTTTGAGATTCGATTAAAGTCCTGTTGCCTCTCATGGGGCTGTCAAAACCTAGCAGAAGCTTACAGTGAAGTAGGATTTTGTTTGTCCTGTTGCTCATCAGGCTCAGTGGGATGGGGGTGATTACCAGAAGGAGGTGAGCAAGGAAGTGTATGGAGTCACCATCGCTGGAGGTGTTTAAGAAGAGGTCGGATGGGGTGCTTGGTGCCATGGTTTAGTTGCTTAGATGGTGTTGGGTGATAGGTTGGACTTGATGATCTCAAAGGTCTTTTCCAATCTGGTTTATCCTATCCTATCCTATCCTATCCTATCCTATCCTATCCTATCCTATCCTATCCTATCCTATCCTATCCTATCCTATCCTTCCTCCTTTCCTTTCCTTTCCTTTCCTTTCCTTTCCTATCTTGGGCATGGAGACTTGTGCAAAGGCAGGGAGAAGAGCACAGCAATGGGCACTTGCTGTAGCCTTTGCAAATGTCAGTTCAGCCTGTTCAGATGTGCCTGGGGGTCTGCCCAGAGCTCTCTGATAACCAGAGGGTTCTTTGAGGGCACAGGTGAATTAATTGCAAAAAGCTTGGTGGCATTAAATCAACACAGATTGCTGTCTCTTCCAGAAGGGAAAAATGTGGCGATGCAATTAGTGATGAACCACACTTGGTATTTTGCCCTCTCTGTTCTAAAAACATGTGGAGATCATTGATGATCAGGACCTGCTTTTTAGTTCTTTTTACTGTGTCCCATTGCTCTTGAAGTTCTTCAGGCTGCTAGCTTCCAGTGTGGGTGTATTGATGCCAGCAGTGAGGATAAACTGTGTGTGTCATCCTACCACCCTCTCACACCCTCTCCCAACTCCTGAATTTATTGTCACAGACCCGTGCAGACCTTTCTGTCCTTGCCTTGTGCAGAAGAGGGAGAAAACCTTTCCTGTATTCCCTTTCTTACTACCTGACCTTGCCTTTACAGAGGGGAAGATACAGAATCATAGAACCACCCAGGTTGGAAGGGACTTCTAAATGTCATCTAGTCTAACCCCCTTGCATCCTCAACTAGATCAGGTCACCCAGAGCCTTGTCAAGCTTCACCTTGAATTTCTCCAGGGGTGGAGCCTCAACTACCTCTCTGGGCAACCTGTTCCAGTACTCAACCATCCTCATTGTAAAGAACTTTTTCCTAACATCTAAAATCTAAATCTAAATCTACTCTTCTCTATTCAAGGACTGTATTTCTTCTCCCTGAGCACTGGCTCTCCCCAAACTGGGTTTGCAGGGACACTTCAAAAGAGGCAGAACTGGGGAGAACGCTAGGACTTGAGGAGATGCCAAGCATATAGGTGACTCTTGCCTCCTGCAGTTTCTGGGCAGGCTTATGGTTTTCTTGGATCTCTGAAACACTAACTAGGTCCCTGGGAAACAGCCTGTGAAGCCCTGGAGAAATTAATGGAGGAGCTGACTCTGGAAAGCTTTACTGAAAACTTACCTGAACTGTTATCCTGTTGTCCTAGCCTCCCTCCCCTTTCTCTCTCCTTCCCACCACTTGGATTGCCTGGCCTTCAGTGGAATCCAGTTGTCATTTGTTCCTTCAGTTCCCTACCCAGAGGCTGTCAATCTGAAGGGGGATGTAGCCAGGTGGGGGTTGGTCTCTTCTCCCGGGTGGCCAGCACCAGAACAAGAGGACACAGTCTCAAGCTGTGCCAGCGTAGGTTTAGGCTGGAGGTTAGGAAGAAGTTCTTCATAGAAAGAGTGATTGGCCATTGGAATGTGCTGCCCAGGGAGGTGGTGGAGTCACCATGACTGGAGGTGTTTAGGAAGAGATTGGATGGGGTGCTTGATGCCATGGTTTAGTTGATTAGATAGTGTTGGGTGATAGGTTGGACTCGATCTCAAAGGTCTCTTACAACCTGGTTTGTTCTGTTCTGTTCCATTCCATTCCATTCCATTCCATTCCATTCCATTCCATTCCATTCCATTCCATTCCATTCCATTCCATTGCATTCCCTATTTCTATTCTATCCTATTCTATTCCTATTTATTTTAGTATTCCAGTTTCTATTTTAGGATCAAAAAGAAAGTAATGTTGACCAAAAAGAAGAATGAGAGGCAATAACTTTTTGTTTTGCAGGGAACTAAGCCTCTGAAAATGATTAGCATTTTTTCTTTTATTCTGTTTAATTTCATGGGTGCACAATTTCTATTACACCAATTGGGTTGCAACAGCTGCACAAAAAAAAATGTTTATTTTAAGTCTGGTAATGTGTTATTTATTGAGGGCATTAGAGTTGTAATGATTCACTTACAGGAGTATTGTGGCAGCAGCACCTTATCTTAAACATGGGACCTCCCAATATGAAATGGTTGATTAACAATAAGCGAGGGAACAAATGGAGAAGGGGCACAGAAATCGACAGCACTGACAGAACAATAGCCAGACTTTTTAAATGGGTTTGAGTAGTGGAGAAACTGAGCAGTGCTAATGGAGGGGAAAATGGCTTAACTTCCACAACACCTTGGAAATTAGTCTGGTGTCTGCAAATCTCCTCTGTCGTGACATAGTCATTGGAAAACTCCTTAGGCTGTGCAAGCCTGAACTGCAGAGAATTGCAGGGATAAACTAAATGGGATCCATCACCACTGTGCAAAGACCAGTGGATAACTTGATCCTGCATGGGACTGACTTGGGAGTATCAGAAAGCATTTGCCAGATGTAAGATAACCTCAAGTAAATATTTAGAGCTGTAATCATGCTGCAGCATGTTAGAGGATAATAAAAGGCACTGAAAGGGAACTAAATGTGTTCAGTTTAAATAGATCAGTTACAGCAAGCAAGGCAAGGGTGCAATTTCCCACAGAATCACAGAATTTTGTATCTAGATGCAGTGTTCACCTAACAAAAAATCTGGCAAGGGTGAGCAAAACTCCTGGGGTTGCTGAGAAGTGGTAGAAACTCTCTCATGTAAGCACCAGAACAAGAGGACACAGTCTCAAGCTGTGCCAGGGGAGGTTTAGGCTGGAGGTTAGGAAGAAATTCTACACAGAGAGAGTGATTGCCCATTGGAATGGGCTGCCTGGGGAGGTGGTGGAGTCACCGTCATTGGAGGTGTTTAGGAGGAGCTTGATAAGGTGCTTGATGCCATGGTTTAGTTGATTAGGTGGGTTGGATAATAGGTTGGACATGATGATCTTGAAGGTCTCTTCCAACCTGGTCTGGTCTATTCTATTCTATTCTATTCTATTCTATTCTATTCTATTCTACTATCCATTTGTGAGACCCTACCTAGGGTACTGCATCCAGTTCTGGTGCCCCCAACACGAGAAGGACATGGATCTGTTGGAGCGGGTCCAAAGGAGGCCACAAAGTTATCAGAGGGCTGGAGCACCTCCCCTATAGGAACAGGCTGCAAGAGTTGGGGCTGTTCAGCCTGGAGAAGGGAAGGCTCTGGGGAGACCTTAGAGCAGCCTTCCAGCATCTGAAGGGGCTACAGGAAATTTGGGGAATGACTTTTAACAAGGTTTTATAAAGACAGGATGAGGGGCAATGGATTTAAGCTGCGAGAGCTTTACTTAGACTGGATGTTTAAAAATAAATGCTTTAGAGTGAGGGTGGTGAGACACTGGAACAGGTTGCCCAGGGAGGCTGTGGATG
The DNA here is from genome assembly GCA_033816785.1 of Picus viridis. Classification (NCBI taxonomy): domain Eukaryota; kingdom Metazoa; phylum Chordata; class Aves; order Piciformes; family Picidae; genus Picus; species Picus viridis. The sequence continues at coordinate 7,474,695 of CM066580.1, forward strand.
CTCTCTCCCTGGAGGTGTTCAAGGCCAGCTTGGACAGGACCTTAAGCAACCTGGGCTAATGGGAGGTGTCTCTGCCCATGGCACGGGTTTTGGAACTAGATGATCTTGAAGGTCCCTTCCAACTCAAACCATTCTATGGTTCTGTTATTCTCGCATCAGACTAGTGTGACTTTGCAGTTGTGCTTTTATGCTGTCTGTTGATAGTCCCTTTTCCTGCATGGAGGATGTGATGCTGAGAGTTTCAATTAATGCTTGGTAAAAGTTGTATTGTCAGAATGCAGCTGGGCACTGCTGAGTACATCTGGGCTTAGGAGAGAGCTGGCTCAGGAGAGCAATTTAGCACAGGAGACACTTGGTTATGAGACCTTGTTCATGCAGTTTGTGCCTGCTTACATTTTTAGCCCCAGAAAGCCTCTGTGGAACTTTTAATTACTTCTTGTCTTCGGGCTATTTCCTTTCTTGTAGGTGCTTGGGTGGTGGACATCTACTGAAAGGAATGAATACTGGGGCCTTGACCTCTTTCTGCCTCAAGCTCAGGCAGCTTCCCATTATTTTCACTTCTCTGAGAAAAAATAAATGAGATGCAGTGAACACACAACGTGTCATCTCTCCACACAGTTTCTGTTTTGTTCACCCACAGCTGTTTCAAGTGCCCTTCCAGGCAACTGCCCCCAGCAGGACACTTTGTCTAGACATGATGTGAAGCTAAAGCTGTTAGTCAGACTCTATTAATATATGATATGCAAAGCATTCCTGGAGAGAAACTTCAGCACAGATCTGTCAGATATGGCCAGGGGAAGCTCTCTTTCCTTGTCTTACCTGGTGGGAGAGAATGACTTCTGATGAGTTGAGGGCGAGGGCTCAGCCCCAGCGTCATAAGCAGCCTGACCCAGCATGGCTGTGGGAGCTCTCCAGTGGTTGAGTCAACCCTTGTGTCAGCTCCTCAGCTGCGAAACACAACAATTACAGCAATATTTCAAGCCAGAAAATTGACAGAACAATTTAATGTATGTGAGAGTGACAGTGAGTCATCTCTGATCATTGTGTTTAGCAGCCCGGAGATCCACAGGCACCCAGGACAGCCTCAAATCCCACATCTGCATGACAGCTCAGGACAAGCAGAAGCAGCTCAAAGTCACTGTCTTCTTCCTTCCAGAGAGGCCTTCTTGCAGGTTTGACCCCAAAAGACCAAGGCAGGGAAAGGTAGGACCTGTTGCAGGCAGGGGCTTGGTTGGGGTGGGGAGGGTGGTGATGGTGGTGGTGAGATAACACCTTTGCCCCCCTTTCCCTTAGTGTGGTGGCAAGCTGGTGCGTGCAACAGCGAGCCCATTAGTCCATGTCAGCTGTGTATCTGGTGTGAAATGAACAGTTAATGGCCAACTAAAATGCTAATAAAATTTTGCAGAAATGTCCTCAGGGTTTCAGTTCAGGTGGAAGTTATGGATTAGTAGATTTCAAAGTAATAGGAGAGGTGGATTTGTTTTCAGCCTGCAAAGACCTTATTGCTTAAATGAATTCTGTGAGAGCCCCATTAGAAATGTGTGCTCTCCAGCAGTCACTCAAGGGGGGAGTGGAGTCATGGGGGCTACTAGTGAAAATGCTGGAAGTGCTTATGTGGGATACAGGGGAAGGAGCAGCAGAAAGCTTTCTACCACTGGTGATTACGAGTTGTGCAAATACTGCTGAGCACAGGGCTTGCAAGACTGCACTGTCGAGAGCAGCACAATGCTCAGTAATGAGGGTCTGCAGCACCCACATGCTCAAGCACTTGGTTTGACAGTTGTGTGGGTCAAATATTCAGCTACTGAAAATTGCTCTGCAGCTTTGCTTGTTTTATTTCCATTGGACTGGAGTTGGTGTGAATCCATGAGCTCCAGGCATTTACAGCAACAAAAAGTCCTTTTCATGTTTTAAAGTTTTGGAACCAAGTCCCAGAATAAATATCTTAATGTATTTTGAGCTATGTATTTAAGCCAGTAGGCTTAGATATGCTGATGATATGAAACAGTGACTTGTCTCTGATATGGATGGTTTCAAAGCTGTACAAAAAGGGGCTGTGGTAGCCCCAGAGCCAGGTCCCCAACTTCACCTTGCAGTATGCAATGACCTTTGCACAACACCCCCATGCAATGCTCCAGCTAGGGGCAGAATCACTGGAAAGTTGCCTGATGGAAAAGGACCTAGGGGTGCTGGTTGACAGCCATATGAACATGAGCCAGAGTGTGCCTGGGTAGCCAAGAAGGACAACAGCATCCTGACCTGAGTCAGGAATAGTGTGGCCAGCAGGAGTAGAGAAGTAATTGTGCCCCTGTAGTCATGCCCCTGTAGTCAGTGCTGGTGAGGCCATGCCTCAAATACTGGTTTCAGCTTTAGCCCCTCACTCCATGAAGGACACTGAGAGGCTGGAGCATTTGTAGAGAATGGCATAAAGCTGGTGAAGGCTCTGGAGAGCAGGGCTGCTGAGGAATGACTGAAAGAACTGGGATTGTTTAGTCTGGGAAGAGGAAGCTGAGAAGAGACCGCCTTGGTCTCTATAGATATCTGAAATGAGGTTGCAGTGAGGTGGGGATCAGTCTCGTCTCCAAAGTAACTACAGATAGGATGACAGGCAATGGCCTCAGGTTGTCCCAGAGAAGGTTGGATATTAGGAAATACTTTTTCCTGCATTGAAACAGGCTGCCCAGGGCGGTGGTGGAGTCACCATAATTGTAGGCATTGAAAAAATAGACATAGCTCTTTGGGACATGGTTTATTGGACATGGTGGTGTTGGGTTGATGGTTGGACTTGATGATCTTAGAGGTTTTTTCCAGCCTTAACAATTCTATGAAAAGAGTAGGTTCCCTCCTCCCTCCCCCACTAGTAAAATAAAGACCACTTACTACATCATAAATACCAGAAGCTAATTTATACTTCCTTGTTGAAACAATATCTTTTTCTCTAAGAAAGCCATTTGTCTTTGCTCACTTTGATAGGCTGTTATAAGCTAGTGGACTTCAGTATTCACTTCAAGCACTGCAGTGTGAAATGTGCTGGGTCTTTTTTCTCAGAGCTCTGCTGTGCTTGCTGCCTTGGGTTATTTTTCATGTCATTTACAGTGCTGAGCACCAATGTGAGCATATTACACAATGTAGTGTAAAAAAACAATACTATGCAAAGGCAATAGACTCCACTGTTACTTCTGCTTTACCAGAGCAGCCTTTTGGTTTCTGGCAATGTGAATTCCAAATGATGTATTGCATCTTCATAGAATCATAGAATCAATAAGGTTGGAAAGGACCTCAAAGATCATCCAAGTCCAACCTGTCACCACAGACCTCGTGATGATTCTACCATGGCACCAAGTGCCACATCCAATCCCATCTTGAACACTTCCAGGGATGGGGACTCCACCACCTCCCTGGGCAGCACATTCCAATGGCTAACAACTCTCTCTCTGAGTTGTGCCAGGAAAGATTTAGGCTGAATGTTAGGAAAGTTTTCTTTATTGAAAAGCATGGGGAGGTTTAGGCTGGATGTTAGGAAGAAGTTCTTCATAGAAAGAGTGATTGGCCATTGGAATGTGCTGCTCAGGGAGGTGGTGGAGTCACCATCACTGGAGGTGTTTAAGAAGAGCCTGTATGAGGCGCTTGGTGCCATGGTTTAGTTGCTTAGATGGTGTTGGATGATAGGTTGGACTCGATGATCTCAAAGGTCTTTTCCAACCTGGTCTGGTTCTATTCTATTCTATTCTATTCTATTCTATTCTATTCTATTCTATTCTATTCTATTCTATTCTATTCTAAATTCTATCAGGGCTCCTATCTGAGTGAAGGCAGCTCAAAACAGGAACAAGATCTTGTCACACCGTTACATGGCTGGTCTCAGTACCACCACCAGGCCATAAGTGTGTAGGGTAGGATGGCTTCTCCATTTTAGGGAAGCAGGAATATCCTGCTCCAACAGCATCCTGGCCTGGATCAGCAGCAGTGTGAGCAGCAGGAGTAGGGAAGTGATTGTCCCTTTGTAGTCTGCACTGCTGAAGATGTACCTAGAGTACTGGGTTTAGTTTTGGGGCCCTCATCACAAGAAGGGTATTTTGGTGCTGGAGAATGTCCAGAGAAGGGCAACAAAGCTGGTGAAGGGTCTGAAGAACAGATCTTGTGGTAGTGCCTGAGGGAATTCAGGTTATTTAGTTTGGAGAAGAGGAGGCTGAGGAGAGACCTTCTTGCTCTCTACAGTTCCCTGAAAGGTTGCAGTGAGGTGGGTGTTGGTCTGTTCTCCAAGGTAGCCAGTAATAGAAGGAGGTGAAATGGCCTCAAGATGCACTAGGGGAGGTTTAGGTTGGATATTAGAAAAGAATTCTTTCCTGCAAAGAGTGGTCAGGCATTGGAACAGGCTGCCCAGGGAGGTGGTAGAGTCACCATCCCTGGAAGTGTTAACAAACCATGTAGACATGGCACTTTGGGATGTGGTTTATTGGACATGGTGGTGTTGGTTTGATAGTTGGACTTGATCTCTGAGGTCTTTTCCATCTTAGTGATTCTGTGATGCCCTGCCCCACATGCAAGACAGGGAGAAGAGTGAGTGCTGCCAAGACATCTCCCTGCAGAGTCCTACTTGGCAGAGGGGGAGATGGTAGCTTCATGCTTGTTGAGGCGAAGTTAGCTCTGGTTTCTGAACTTCTGTCTATTCAAGCTGGACTTAATGGGCAGTGAAAGGCCTCCTGGCGTTCTCCCTGATCTGTCAGGTCAGTGTCATTAGCCACATGACTGCATGTTGGCTGTTCACAGCAAGGTAGCAAAATCCTTCCTGCCCTCTGTGACCCAGCACTGGTCACCTCTCTCACCTTGTCTTTCATGTGGTCTAGCAACTGCCTCAGAAATTTTGAGACACCATTTAAAACAAAAAATAGTAATACAACACTGAAAGTCATGCTGGATGACAGTTACTGTCCTTGTGGTGCAGTTAGGCTGCTGATGCAAAGCCATGTGCTGCCCACCTGTGGAAGGAGCACCATGCTGTCCTAAAGGAAGGTGTGTAGTTGAGAATGATCTCAATGTACAGAAGGCATAGAGCTGGGCTCTACAAGCGTGATCACTGATGGGGATAGTAAAAGGAAAACAGGTAGTTTGACCAACCTGATCTCCTTCTATGATCAGGTGGATGTGGGGAGGCCTGTGGATGTGGTGTACCTGGACCTCAGCAAGGCCTTTGACACCGTCCCCCACAGCAAACTCCTGGCCAAGCTGGCAGCCCATGGCTTAGAAGGGAGCAGACTGCGTTGGGTTAGGAGCTGGCTGGAGGGCCGAGCCCAGAGAGTGGTGGTGAATGGTGCCACATCCAGCTGGCAGCCAGGCACTAGTGGTGTGCCCCAGGGATCAGTGCTGGGCCCCATGCTCTTCAACATCTTTATTGATGATCTGGATGAGGGCATTGAGTCCATCATCAGTAAATTTGCGGACAACACCAAGCTGGGGGCAGGAGTTGATCTGCTGGAGGGCAGAGAGGCTTTGCAGAGGGACCTCGACAGGCTGGACAGATGGGCAGAGGCCAAGGGCAGGAGATTGAACACATCCAAGTGCCGGGTTCTGCACGTTGGCCACAGCAACCCCAGGCAGTGCTACAGGCTGGGGTCAGAGTGGCTGGAGAGCAGCCAGGCAGAGAGGGACCTGGGGGTACTGGTTGATGGTAGGCTGAACATGAGCCTGCAGTGTGCCCAGGCAGCCAAGAAGGCCAATGGCATCCTGGCCTGCATCAGGAAGAGTGTGGCCATCAGGAGCAGGGAGGTCATTCTGCCCCTGTACACTGCACTGGTTAGGCCACACCTTGAGTCCTGTGTCCAGTTCTGGGCCCCTCAGTTTAGGAAAGATGTTGACTTCCTGGAACGTGTCCAGAGAAGGGCAATGAAGTTGGTGAGGGGTTTGGAGCACAAGCCCTATGAGGAAAGGCTGAGGGAGCTGGGGTTGCTTAGTCTGGAGAAGAGGAGGCTCAGGGGAGACCTTATTGCTGTCTACAACTACCTGAAGGGAGGTTGTAGCCAGGAAGGGGGTTGGTCTCTTCTGCCAGGCAGCCAGTACCAGAACAAGAGGACACAGTCTCAGGCTGCACCAGGGGAGGTTTAGGCTGGATGTTAGGAAGAAGTTCTATACAGAGAGACTGATTTCCCATTGGAATGTGCTGCCCAGGGAGGTGGTGGAGTCATCTTCATTGGAGGTGTTCAGGAGGAGACTTGATGGGGTGCTTGGTGACATGGTTTAGTTGTTTAGGTGGGTTGGATTGGTTGATAGGTTGGACGTGATGATCTTGAAGGTCTCTTCCAACCTGGTTTATTGTATTATTGTATTGTATCTTCTAAGTTGGCTTGGTGGTGATTGCATTAATTAACAGTGAAAAGCAAAACCCTTCTGTGCACCTGCAGAGTTGGATTGGGATGATCTCCAGAGGTGCCTTCCAACCCCTGCCATTCTGTGATTCTGGGTGAATGCAGGATTGTGGCATTGTTGCATCTTTGTCTCAATCCGTGGGACTTAATCTAGGATTTAACACCTAAGGGAGGGCAGGAGGCTGCCCAACTGCCAAACTGTTGGAGGTGCATTGTTCAGTCACAGTGTTGGCAACCTCAGTGTTCAAGAGTTGCTGGCTGGGGAACGTTATTCCAGCAGTGGCTTCTGCAGTAGGTAGTAGACATGGCAATCTGGGACATGGTTTATTGCAAATGGTGGTGTTGGGTGGACAGTTGGACTTCATGATCTTTGAAGTTGTGTTTTTCCAGCCTTAATGATTCTCTGATTCTATGCTATGTATCTTTTCTTTTCTAGAAGGGTTTATTCTGCAGTTCATCCAGCAGCTGTGTAGGTAGCTCTGGTCACAGCTGCTCACCCCTGTGGGGAGCATACAGGGCTCTGGCTCTTCCCAGGGGACACACTGCACACTGAGGTTTTCTGCTCCTGCTGATTAGTTTTCTGTGCTTTGCTTTGAAAGATTTCCTCTGAGGCTGCTTCTGAGAACAGCTCTTTTGGTAATGAGTTTGAATTTTAAAGCACTCCATTTCTTGCCTCCTACTTTTTGTTAATCTCCAGTAAATAAGGCAAATAACTGGGAGGTGTCACCTGTCTTTTCATGAATGGTGCTTCTCTTGTTCTCATCTTCCAAGAAAAATGCCTAAGAGCTGCAGCAGTGGAGAGTGTCTGCAACAGCCCTAGACTATCACATTGCTGTTCATCTCCTGTTCCCAAGAGCCACAGCTGAGCTTTCTTTCCAGGAAGGATGCAGTCTTTTATTTGATGATTTTCTTGCCTATTGCAGGCTGCTAGTCCTTGTTTTGCTCTTCCAAGATGAATCTGTTAGGTTTATTATTGGTGGCTTTGTCTTTTCCCCAGCACTAAGGAAGTGTATGTCTCCTTTTGTAGCCCTACTGTTGTCAGTAGATGCTCTATAAATAGGAAGGAAGAAAGCTACTTGCATTCCCCCTTCTCTTAACTTCCTGTGTCATTTGAAACTGTTCTCCTGGCTTCAAATAGGGCTGGATTAATAATTAAATTCTTACTAAAGTGATGCACAAGAGCATTCTAATATTTCTTAAGTAGTGAACTCCAGATTTCCAAAACTGTCGCAAAAACTGTTGGCTTCCCACTCATCTCTGACCTTTCTAGCAGTTCTTTTGCCACCTCCTCCTCTGCTTGCCTGATTTTCACCACTACAAGGCTATTCTCTTAGAAACAGTGGCATTCCTGGCTTTCCCCCTCTGCTTTCTCAGCGGAGTGCAACATACATTCACTGCTGTGCATTGTGTGATCGAGACATTCTTCCATTGAGCTTGACTTCGTAGCAGAGAGGGATGAGCAAGCTCTCATTTCCATCTGGGGTTGCCTTCCATCTCCTTCTGCCATTCAGAAGATGGAACAAGAGGAAATGACCTCAGGTTGTACCAGAGGAGCTTTAGATTGGTTAGTAGGAAACATTTCTCTACTGACAATGTTGTCAAGCACTGGCTGCCCAGGGAGGTGGTGCAGTCCCCATCCCTAGAAGGGTTTGAAAAAAAAAATGTGTAGACATGGTACTTCAGGACATGGTTCAGTGGTTTACAGTGGTGTTGGGTTGATGGCTGGACTTGATGTTAGAGGTCCTTTCTAAGCTTAATGGTTCTATGATCAAGATTCCCTTTCCTTGCGTCTTTGGAGCAGAAGGAAGAAAGGCTGGTCCACAACTGGCATGCTGATATTTTAGGTGTCAGCCACAACTAGGTCCTAAGTTGCAACAGCTTTGGCTGTGGACTACCTTCTGAAGCTGGCCAAGAAAATCTTTCCATTTCTTTATGTTGCCTTGAGGTGGCCCCTGCTTCTCCATGAAGCATTGCCTGGTGTGCTTAAAGCTCTGCCCCAAGTGGGTGTGCATGCCTGTTGCTCTTGATACACATACTGCAGAAAAATGAATGGTGCACTGTAAATTACTATCCTGTCTGCTGTGGTGCATGCAGCAACCCACCTGTTTGGAAAGCAGCCAGCCTGTGTTTCTGTTAGCAGATGGGAAAAGCGGCAAGCCAGTGAAAGCAGGCAGGGCAGCAGCATTTATTCATTCCTTGGCCAGCGTGGCAAAGCAGCGGCCTGAGCTGCAGAGGGAAATGGGGGCGGGTGGCCACGCATCTTGTGCAGCAAAACCACAGATCTGGGTGGCCCAGTAGGGAAAGGTAGCAGGGCTGAGGAATGGAGAGTGAATTGTGGATGTTGCTTTGCTCTTGGTGAGCAGGAGTGTGGATCTTCTCTTTATCACAGCTCAGATGCACAAGGCTGGCAGCGCTGTCTAGCAGCTTCTGGGGAGGAATCTGCATTGGAATCATAAAATCATTTAGGTTGGAAAAGACCTTCAAGATCATCAAGTTGAACCATTAAACCTGCTTTACCAAGTCTACCATTAAGCCATATCCCCAAACACCACATCTACAAGGCTTTTAAACGCATTCAGGGATGGTGACTCCACCTTCTCCCTGGGCAGCCTGCTCCAATGCCTGACCACTCTTTCAGTGAAAAGTTTTTTTCCTGATGTCCAGTCTGAACCTCATCTGGTGCAGCTTAAGGACATTCCCTCTTGTTCTATCACTAGTTACCTGGGAGAAGAGACCAACACCCACCCTCCAACGACCTCCCCTCAGGTAGTTGTAGAGAGAATGATTCATGGTAGGATTGCAGAATTCCTGCTCTGGCAATGGGGTTGGACTAGATGATATTTTGAGGTTCCTTCCAGCCCCTAACATTCTGTGAATACCAGGTTAGAAAGGACCTCAAGAATCATCTGGTCCAAACATTCCTGCAAAAGCACAAGATGAACCAGTACCATGTCCAACTGAATCTTCAGGTGCCCAGGTGGCCAAGAAGGCCAATGGCATCCTGGCTTGCATCAAGAATAGTGTGGCCAGCAGGAGCAGGGAAGTCATTGTGCTCCTGGACTCAGCACTGGTTAGGCCACACCTTGAGTCCTGTGTCCAGTTCTGAGCCCCTCTGTTTAGGAAAGATTTTGAGATGCTGGAACATGTCCAGAGAAGGGCAACAAAGCTGTGGAGGAGTCTGGAGCACAGCCCTGTGAGGAGAGGCTGAGGGAGTTGGGGTTGCTTAGCCTGGAGAAGAGGAAGCTCAGGGAAACCTTCTTGCTGTCTACAACTCCCTGAAGGGAGGTTGTAGCCAGGAAGGGTTTGGTCTCTTCTCCCAGGTGACCAGCACCAGAACAAGAGGACACAGTCTCCAGCTGTGCCAGGGGAGGTTTAGGCTTGAGGTGAGGAGAAAGTTCTTCACAGAGAGTTGTTAGCTGTTGGAATGTGCTGCCCAGGGAGCTGGTGGAGTCACCATGATTGGAGGTGTTCAGGAGGGGATTGGACATGGCACTTGGTGCCATGGTTTAGTAGACATGAGGGTGACAGGTCGGACTTGATGATCTTTGAGGTCTCTTCCAACCTTATTGACTCTATGATTCTATGAATTCATCAACATATTCTGCAAGTTGGATGTCATTTGCCTTATTATGCACAAGGATCTAAATGCAGCCTTATCTTGGCTAGTCATTTTAGAGGATAACAGCCTATTACTGCTAGCAGTTAATCCAATTACTCTTTTAGGTCAAGGGAGAATGTTCTGTGCAAATATTTTTGGAAGATTTGAAAACAATTACTCGGTGTGGCTGACCCAAAGAGAGCATCTGTGAGACTCTTACAGCGGATCAAAAAGTTTTGCAGTTGCTGCATGCCTGGAAGGAAACATGCTCTGAAAGGCTGCAGGCTTCCAACTTTGAGTGCAAGACAGCAGCTGCTTCTTTTACAAATGAATATGTTTCACAGTGGAAGGTAGAGTCAAAACAGAAAATACAAACACTGTCTAAAATCATCAGTGAAATTCCTTGCTTTGGGGGGCGAAGGCAGGGCTGTGCAAACCCCAAGAATTCATTCAGAATGAAGTGTTTTGCCTAAAGCAGGTTTTAACTGCATGATTTTGGCTCACTTTGTTCCTGGTTCTCTGGTAAGGCTTTTATTGAGCGTATAGGAAGGGAATGTGCCATAACTACCAATGATCCATCTGAAGTGAGGAGGAGTGCTGTCTTGGAGAGGAGAAATCTACCTGTGGATGAACTGGAACAGATGACTGTGAAGTTTGTTCCTACATTATTGAGGGGGAAGGTGTCTCACTTGATGAGCTGGATTGGATGTTCTGCTATGCACATGCTTGACCAGGCACATGCTTATCCCAGGCACAAATCCAGGCTGGGCAGGGACTGGCTGGAGAGCAGCCCTGAGGAGAGAGACTTGGGGGTGCTAGTGGACGAGAAGCTCAACAGGAGCTCTCAATGTGCACTTGCAGCCCGGAAGGCCAATCAGATCCTGGGCTGCATCAAGAGAAGTGTGGCCAGCAGGTCAAGGGAGGTGATTCTCCCCCTCTACTCAGCTCTGGTGAGACCCCACCTGGAGTACTGCCTCCAGTTCTGGAGCCCCTATTACAAGAGGGATCTGGAGGTGCTGGAAGGTGTCCAGAGAAGGGCCACGAGGATGAGCAGAGGGCTGGAGCACCTCTCCTATGAGGACAGACTGAAAGAGTTGGGGCTGTTCAGTCTGGCAAAGAGAAGGCTCCGAGGTGACCTTATTGTGGCCTTCCAGTATCTGAAGGAGGCTACAGGAAAGCTGGGGAGGGACTTCTCAGGCTGTCAGGTAGTGATAGGACTAGGGGGAATGGAATGAAGCTGGAGGTAGACAGATTCAGGCTGGATGTGAGGAGGAAGTTCTTCCCCATGAGAGTGGTGAAGCCCTGGAATGGGCTATCCAGGGAGGTGGTTGAGGCCCCGTCCCTGGAGGTGTTTAAGCCCAGGCTGGATGAGGCTCTGGCCAGCCTGATGTAGTGTGGGGTGTCCCTGTCCATGGCAGGGGAGTTGGAACTAGATGATCCTTGTGGTCCCTTCCAACCCTGACTGGTACTATGATACTATGACCAAGCTCTGGGAGTAGGACTGCAGTGCTCTATCTCTTCCCACAGCCTTCTGCAGAGGGGATTTCTGTTCGATGCTTCAGTTCCATCTAGGAATGGATGGCCTCAAGTAGGCTTAGGATCTGGTAAAAATCTTTAGGGGTGCTTGGGCTGCGGCCTGTGCTGTGACTGCAGTCATTGGGGGTTGTTTGGATGAGGATCAAGCTAGTGTGGTTGGCTGCAGCTGCTGCTGAGACGAAAACCCATACAACGGAGAGACCTGATAGTCAGTGTGGGATGAGGAACCTTCCCCAGGGGCTGTGTAAACACTGAAGTCCAGGCTGTTGCTGCCTATATAAGTGTTTGGGAATCTCTGCCTTACATGGCAGTCACAGCAGGAGCAGGGTTGTTGGCTTTACCATAGGGATTATTACTTGGATATCAGTGATGAATTTGAGAAATTGCTGTGACATCTATGCCATAAATAGGAGTTTATTCTCCCTCTCTCACCAGGCACAGAAAAGGGCTCTTAGCCCATATACTGTCAAATCCCCAAAGCCTCAACTCTTAATAACCAATTGCAGTCAAATTTAGAACAGAATAGAATAAACCAGGTTGGAAGACACCTTTGAGATCATCAAATCCAACCCATCATCCAACACAATCTAATCAACTAAATCATCAGCAGTTTCCAAAGTCATTAGTTCAGGTAGTAAAAGTCCTCTCTTGGATAAGGAATTTGCTTCCCCAAGACTGTATCTGAGCTCTTAGAGACAACCATTGCCCATCCCAACATTTATGTTCTATTCATGCATGCCATAAAACTGTCCTTCTAATATCAGTTAAAAAATAAGCACAGAGAAATAGTTGTCATAGAGGAAATTTATAGTATTGGTTTGAGAACACAAGGACAGGGGCTGCTTCCCACTCTGAGGGTTGACAGAGTTGTGATGCTGGCAGGCTGTCAACCATCACGGGCCACATCCAGCAGCAGCCTCCAGACCCAACCAGAGTTCATGTGGAGCAGAGTTTTACTTGTGAAATCTCATCTGGAGAAAGTCAAGGTAATAATTGTGTCCCCCACAAGGCATTGCTGTTGGCTTGGTTTTCAGCTGTGAATGAGGGAGTTCCTGGGTTTGGTGGTGTGCTGATTTTGGGGAGACAGGAATGGGGCAAAAGGAGAGACCTCAGAAACAGCTTGTTGGACAAAAACAGCTTGGAGGGGAAAAAAAAAAAAACCTACACACCCAACCCCCCCGAGAATTTGCCTGTGTTTCTTGTGGTATCTGTCTTCATTGTGGAAACTGCAAGTCAGTTTCAACCAGACTTCAAAGTTTCAAGGACAGATGTAAACTAAAAATAAGGTTTTAGGGGTAGCACGAAGTGCCAGGGCTGTTTGGTAAGGATAATTCATCAAGGTTTTGCTACAGCTGGACTGGGTAATACTATGGCTAGGCTGTGTGCTCACTGAGAGGTCCTGAGTGTGCCACGACTCCAGGATAGATTTTTATTCTACTTTTTAATTAGCTTGTTAAGTACTTTCTTGTGTCTGAGTTCATTAGCTTGTTCAGGTGGCTAACCAAAAAAAGTCACACCTCCAACTGGAATAAATTAGGGAGAAAATAAAGCAGTAATAAAACAGAGGAGGGAGAATTGTTGCATGTATGCCTGTGAGCGTTTCCACAGCTGCTTCAACTGCAGAAAAATTCCCCTCTTCCCTATCTGTGGAATGGAATGGAATGGAATGGAATGGAATGGAATGGAATGGAATGGAATGGAATGGAATGGAATGGAATGGACCAGATCAGACCAGACCAGGTTGGAAGAGACCTCTGAGATCATTGAGTCCAACCTATCATCCAACACCATCTAATCAACTAAACCATGGCACCAAGCAACCCATCAAGTCTCCTCCTAAACACCTCCAATCATGGTGACTCCACCACCTCCCTGGGCAGCCCATTCCAATGGGCAATCACTCTGTCTGTGAAGAATTTCTTCTTAACATCCAGTCTGAACCTCCCCTAGTGCATCTTGAGACTGTGTCCTCTTGTTCTGGTGCTGGTTGCCTGGGAGAAGAGACCAGCCCCCACCTGGCTACAATCTCCTTCAGGTAGTTGTAGAGAGCAATAAGGACTCCCCTGAGCCTTGTCTTCTCTTCTCTGTGGAATCATTAAGGTTGGAAAAGAGCTCTTAAGACCATCAAGTCCAACCCCAAACCATCATGCCCACTAAAACCATGCCCTGAAGTGCCATGACTACACAGTTTTTAAACACTTCCAGGGATGGTGACTCCATCACCTTCCTGGACAGCCTGTTGCATTCCCTAGCCTGCAGGCAATCACTTGAAGCAAGTTGAAAAGGGTTTTTTCAGGTTTGTTCCTGTAAGGAGCTGAAAGCAGCTTGACATCCTCATGTTTTCCTGAAAAAGAAAACCAAACCAAACTAAACAAAACCCCTGAACAGCCCAAACCAAACACAAACAAACCCCAACAGACTAACCTGTGCAACTCTGAACAGCCTCAGGGGCTTGGGTAACTTCACTCCTGACCTTTCTTTCTCTGTTGTGGGTGGAGGAGGCAGAGGGGGAAGGAAGTGCTCGGTGAGCATTGCTCTTTTGTTCCATAGCCCAGCCTGGGAGGCTCCAGTGCTGAGGCATCTGCTGCTGCTCTTATTTATCAACAAACGAATCAAAAGCGAGAGGATTTTCTCAACTTCGTGGGCGCCTGATTTGAGAAGCGCTGTAGTGCTCTTTGTGGCTTGAAGATCTTGTGTAAAGCTGACTTTAGTCCTTCTGAAATGCTAGAAAAATTTACTTATTGCAAGGATCCTGAGGCTCCTAGTAGATAAAACTAAACAGGCTAGGCTAAGTAAGGGAACTGAAGGAGGAGGAAGGAAATTCAGGTTTCAGGTAAAGCCATGAAAGGTCAGTCAGGAAGGGAATGAATCTATGGAAGTACAACATCTCTGTGTTAAATTGTGTGCTAAATACAAGAGCAATAGTCCAAAAGGAACATGAGCATTTCTTTTGCCTAGATATTAGCCTGGAGAAGAGGAGGCTCAGGGAGACCTTATTGCTGTCTACAACTACCTGAAGGGAGGTGGTAGCCAGGTGGGGGTCGGTCTCTTCTCCCAGGCAGCCAGCACCAGAGCAAGAGGACACAGTCTCAAGCTGCACCAGGGGAGGTTTAGGCTGGATGTTAGGAAGAAGTTCTTCATAGAAAGAGAGATTGGCCATTGGAATGGGCTGCCTGGGGAGGTGGTGGAGTCACCATCACTGGAGGTGTTTGGAAAGAGGCTGGATGGGGTGCTTGGTGCCATGGTTTAGTTGATTAGATGGTGTTGGATGATAGGTTGGACTTGATGATCTCAAAGGTCTTTTCCAACCTGGTTATTTCTATCCTATCCTATTCTATCCTATCCTATTCTATTCTATCCTATTCTATTCTATTCTATCCTGTTCTATTCTATTCTATTCTATTCTATTCTATTCTATTCTATTCTATTCTATTCTATTCTATTCTATTCTAATTCTACATCTGTACCCTATGATTGCTTACAGCCTTTAGCTGAACAGAGCTGAATCCTCTCCATGTAAAACAAGGGGAGGGGGTGCAAAAAAAAAAAAAGAGGCTTCCTTACAGCTTTGTTGAACTTGGAATTATATCAAAGATTATTCAGTTAGAACCTGAGCCAAGGCCTATGGACAGGGTTGATGTTATAGTTTCTGGCAATTCTAGATGGGACTGAAATGTAGTTGGACATAAAAGAAAGACAGAAACCAGCAGAGTGTTCAGCTGATGGGTTGATATAAAGTAAACATGTTAGACTTTATCATGAAAAACATCCCTGTGCCGGCAGTCATCCTAAAGATCATTTTCTCTCAGGAAGGCTTATGGTAAGAAGGAATTGTTTTCCTGCTGGCTTCTTGACAGTAAGTTTTTATTATTGTAGGGGTTTTTAAAAATTTTTGGGGGTCTTTTTTTAACTAAGGAATATGCTACAGGGTGATATTTAGCAAGTTGGATATTTCCATGTGGGAAACAATAGCTGCTGCAGCTATTTCGTGCTAAATGCTAAGCAAATTCCTCTCGTGTATACACAGTTGCTGTGGTTTCAGGCTTCATTGAATGTTGAGAGGGGATGGTGGGGGAAGAAAATATTGGGATTTTTCAAAGCCATGAAGTATCTTCACAGAGAGAGTTGTTAGCCATTGGAATGTGCTGCTCAGGGAGGTGGTGGAGTCGCCATCCCTGGAGGTGTTCAAGAGGGGATCGAATACTGCACTTGGTGCCGCGGTTTAGTAGTCATGAGGTCTTGGGTGACAGGTTGGACTTGATAATCTTTGAGGTGTTTTCCAACCTTGTTGATTCTATGATTCTATGATCTTCCAACTGAGAATGTATAGGCTCTTTACTAGTTATCTTAGTGGCCTGCATCCATAACATGTGGTGTCTTATCCTTGTTTGACTCATGGGAAGATAACAATGCAGACTGCTGAGGTGTTTTACCCACGAGGATGGGAAGTACGTTAGGGTGGGCAGCTGCTGAATTATACAGAAGAGGCAGAACTGGATATTGGAGGCTGGTAGGATGACTACATGTCTGCCTTCAGGAACCTGGCCAAGGAAATGTAGCTGTGCCTCAGGAAAGGTTTCTTCTAACCACTCCTGAGAACAGTCAAGCTGCCAGGATTCTCATGGGTCTTCTACTCATCTTGTTGAGCTTGCTGCTGTCTGGTGATTGCTAACCAAAGCAGCTGATCTAAAGCTAGCTTGTGTTATCTATGCATTATACAGAGGAGTGTGGGTGTATCCGATGTTCTGCAATCAGCAGAGTCTGTAATGGAAGGGAACAGTTGAGTAAAAACAATGTCCTGTGCTCCACACAGTAGTGTGTAAACATGGCTGTGGATTTTTGTGCCTAAGATTTCCTGTTTACCTCCTACACTGTGGTCTATGTGTGATCCCTTCCTAAGTGTGGGGTTTATCCCATTAGCAAAATCAGAAGAGATTCCTGCTGATACTTTCCCTTTCCCAAAGGGTTTGTTTACAGTTGTTTAATAATGATCCCTTCACGGTTGTGCACTGGTTATTTTGACTTGTGAAAACTGGACATCAGTAGGGTTTTAAAGGCTTTTTTACATTAGATTCTGTGTCTTGGAAACCTCCCCGTAGAGTGGTTCTTGGGACCCATCATTGAGGTCCTGCAGCTGTAATTTCAGTGGCTCCAGAAGGCTGTCTGGCTGTCATCATAGCAGGGAAAAGGAGGCACTGGGGTCAAGGAGTGTTCCTAGTTCTGTAATAAATTCTCAGCCTGACTTGAGGCCATTCATCATGTTAAGAAAAGGGTTTAGCTGTTCCCTTCAGAACACTGACATCAATTAAGTTATCCATACATCATTCCAGCATAAAGGCTTTATTAGCGCTGCGGTGCTCCAAATGTCAGTGTTGTGATGGTACTCAAACCCAAGACTCATTTACACTTCCTGTCCTGGATTCTGGTAACTCAGTGTGATTTTGTTGCTTTCATCATTGTTGATTTCACTTTCTGAAAGTGTGGTTAAATATATCCATGTGTAGGTGATGTCTGACTGGACCAGTTATATCTTTTGTACCTGTCTTAGTTAATGACCTTGCCTGAGACAGGGTAGACCTACCTACTGATGTCAAGCAGCTATTTGCCAGACACTCAATGAATGGAATCAGTCTTTTAGAGCTTCTTACAGAGGCTGAGAAATCATAGCCCTGTGCCAAACAGCTCTTGTGGCCAGGATATGTCACAGAATGGTAGGTGTTGGAAGGAGCCTCTGGAGATTATCTAGGCCAATCCCTCTGCTAAAGCAGAATCACCTAGATCAGATTGCACAGGAACATGTCCAATAAGGTTCTGAAAGTCTCCAGAAAAGGAGATCCCACAATCTCTCTGGACAGCCTATTCTTGTGCTCAAAAGCTCTTACACCATATCACTAGGTGATCACCAGTACCTCCTTTTTCCCTGCAGACCCTGTTTAGCAGCTCCTAGCCTGATTTTTTTGCCCCTTTTTTTTTTTTTTCCACCCAAGTGACAGTCCAGCATCAAAAAGCACTGAACCTTGTGGGTAATTCTCTGAGCTCCCACAGTCAAACAGGGCTTCTCAGGAAGGACTCTGCCTCTCAGAGGGTCAGCCCAGGGACATAATTTTTGCCCAAAGGCAGCTTGCTGGCAGAAGGTAGCTGTGCATTTCACTCCTCTGCTGGCTCCTTGTGTTCCACAGCACGTGTTAGTTGTCCTTTATCCTTGCAAATGTCAGAGGGACAGGCCGTGGGACTCCCACACCACTGACATCAGCAGCACCACACGCAGCTCACTGGTGGCTTTGCACAGGTGGCTGCAACAGCAGCTTCTGCAGCAACGCCTCCTGCCCACTCTCTTTTAAAAGGAGTGACCCATCTGGGCTTGCTGGTCTTTGGCTTATCTTGGGTGTTGAGTCTTGGTAATTACTCCCAGCAGTTGCCCTCATTCCCAGGGCTGTCAGTGTGTTTCAGGAGCACACAGGCACCATTCCAACAAGCCAAAGTAGGAGCAGTGTTGCTAAGGGAGCAATTATATTGCAGCCTGGACCTTGTGCATCATTGACCCACTGCTCTTTTTTGAATCACTGTTGCTTTCCTATTAACTCCTGCACTCCTTTTGGTGACACTTTCTATAGATTTCTATAGATTGTTCTGGGCCCCTCAGTTTAAGAAAGATGTTGAGATGCTGGAAGGTGTCCAGAGAAGGGCAACAAAGCTGGGGAGGGTCTTGGAGCACAGCCCTGTGAAGAGAGGCTGAGGGAGCTGGGGTTGCTTAGCCTGGAGAAGAGGAGGCTCAGGGAGACTTATTGCCATCTACAAATCCCTGAAGGGAGGTGGTAGCCAGGTGGGGGTTGGTCTTTTCTCCCAGGCAACCAGCACCAGAACAAGAGGACACAGTCTCAAGCTATGCCAGGGGAGGTTTAGACTGGCTGTTAGGAATAAATTTTTCATAGAAAGAGAGATTGCCCATTGGAATGTGCTGCCCAGGGAGGTGGTGGAGTTATCATCACTGGAGGTGTTTAGGAAGAGACTGAATGAGGCACTTGGTTTAGTTGATTAGATGATGTTGGGCAATAGGTTGGACTCAATGATCTCGAAGGTCTTTTCTAACCTGGTTAATTTTGTATTCTGTATTATTAGTCAGTGTCACTGGCACTGCCTGTAGCCTAATGAAGCAACAGCAGCAAGGTGCAAAGTGTCTGCTGTGGATTAATAAGGTCTTGGAAGAGGGTGACTGCCCGCTGTGAAAAGAAAGGCAAGTTGAATCACTTAATACCTAGATGGAATGGAATGGAATGGAATGGAATGGAATGGAATGGAATGGAATGGAATGGAATGGAATAGAATAGAATAGAATAGAATAGAATAGAATAGAATAGAATAGAATAGGGTAGGGTAGAGTAGGGTAGGGTAGAGTAGGGTAGGGTAGAGTAGGGTAGGGTAGAGTAGGGTAGAGTAGAGTAGGGTAGAGTAGGGTAGAGTAGAGTAGAGTAGAGTAGAGTAGAGTAGAGTAGAGTAGAGTAGAGTAGAGTAGAGTAGAGTAGAGTAGAATTAACCAGGCTGGAAAAGACCTTTGAGATCATCGAGTCCAACCTATCATCCAGCACCATCTAATCAACTAAACCGTGTCACCAAGCACCCCATCCAGTCTCTTCCCAAGGATGTGACTCTTAATAGTACCATTCTTGATAGAAGGAACAAAACAAAACCAATCATGTGCATATAAATGTAAGAGGATAGTAACTGTTTGAGGGGATCCATGTTTAAATCTGACTTTTTGGTTGGTTTGTTTTTCCTTTCCAATTCTTACACATTGGCAGATATTTAGGAAACAGTTAAGTGAGAGTTGGAGAATCTCAGCTTGGATCTGGCTGTGGTTTTATCCCTCTGCATCACCCTATAAATAACAGGTAGTGGTTAGAGACTGTCTTTTGCAAAAGTGTTTAATTTTTGTTCTTGAGAGACAATCTGTGCCTAGAGCTGTAAGCTGAGGAATCTCACTATCTCTGTTATTGAGGCTTCATTTTTTAGATAGCTGAAAAGTGTTTCAGTTCTTTCTGGTAATGTCATACTTTGAGGTAGCTGGAACTTTCTGTCTGCAATACACTTTATCTTTCCACCGTTTAATAGTCTGACCCCATTCAGAAAAAAAAAAAAAACATTTCAGGCTGCGTATCGCTTATATTATTAATGGCAGTATTGATTTATAAGATCAACTTCAAGAAATGACTTGCTGTTTTACAAGGGAACCATCAGAAGGATTAATGTGCTTTCTCTTTGTACATCTACTCTTCTATCCATTAAAAATGACGAGCCGGTCAAATGTCACTGGATTCTCATCCCCGCTCTCAGGAGCCGTGTGTAGTTGTGTATATCCTGAGACAGGCATATTCTCTGCCTGTGGGGAATAGATCCTCTGAGGCTGCGTTACCTGCAGATGTGGAATGATCACTCCCTGAGATCGCCAGTGGATGGGCAATAAGAGCATGCTGTTTGCTTTTCCTTTCCCTTGAATTTGCATGCAGAATAGACAGAGGTGCTGGAGGAGGGCAGCGCAAAGCTGTGAGAGTGAACTGCGCTGCGTTTTGGAGCAGGGCATTTGTTCTACTCATTTATTAAAGCTGCATGAAACAATACAAAGTGTTGATGTTTATGAGAAGCCTTGTTTATGAAAGTAAATGTTCTCCCCACCCTTCTACCACCATGACTGAGATACTTCACTCTTGCAATTTTATTTTCCTTCCTGTATGCATTTCTGCCCCCTCCTTTCTTTCCCCGCCCCCTACCCTGACATTGTGTAGTTGATTTACTTCTCTAGGTCGCTTTCCTCAAGCTCTAACTTGAGTTCATTTTGTTATGTGGTGACCACAGTTATGGATGACGCTCCCCCTGGCACACAGGAGTACATTATGTTACGGCAAGATTCCATCCAATCTGCGGAATTAAAGAAAAAAGAGTCCCCTTTTCGTGCTAAGTGTCACGAAATCTTCTGCTGCCCACTGAAGCAAGTGCACCTCAAAGAGAACACAGAGCCCGAAGGTTTGTGGCACTATGGATCCATGTTCTGTTTGTTTCTATGATTTCTTTTTTCTTTTCTCTCCATGTATGTCCCTAGAGCGTGCTGTGTGTTTTCCAGCCTGCGTCAGTGTAGTGCAACTGATGCAGGAAGCGTGATGCACTCCATGTCCCCCTTTGCTTGCCTGTTAGTGTCTGATTCAGCTAGCCCAGGACACTGTGGTAGAAGCCATGTACGGTATGGTTCTAGGCCGGAAGTGGCGCTGCTTTCTCTTGAATAAAGTTTGTTCGTTTCAGCTCTCATCATTACACACTGCCCTGTTTTTTGGCTGCCAAAAGTTGCTTGCTACTGAAACGGCATCAATTCCTAGTCGGTTCTTTCTGGTCACCTTTCTGAAGCTGCGCTCCGCTGAAAATGTGGCACTTTAGGCTGGGATTCGGCTTTGTCCCCAACACCTTTCACTCCATAAGGCTTCTGCATAGCGCTAGAGAATGCTCATGACAGCTGTACTTCGGTCGAGCAGGATGAAGTTTGTGTGTAATGCACGCCTGGTTGCGTTTTGGGAAATGAAATGCATGCAGAGCAGCAAAAAAACCCCAAACGGCTAAATAAAAAACCAAGTAGAATGTTTTCCTTTTCAGATAAAGCCAAGGTATGGTCTCTTCTACTGCTGTGTTTACTAATATGAACTTACTAATGAAGTATCTTTAACTTGTTCATCTCCTGTGTGTAAGAGTAAGCTGTTGTCAAGTCTGTTTTTCAGTATTTTCTCTGATTGTTTCTTGTGTATTTTGCATTACTGCCTGATATTCCACATGGTAAGCCTTCTACCCTCTGCATAAGCTCCAGTGTCTGCCAAGACAAATAAGGGTGCCGCTAGTGTGATGCATTTTGAGATGAAATATTCAGGGCTGGATTCTGCCACAGCTGAGTCTGCAGCAATGGCAAAGCGAACAGGTTGGAATCCTTCCTCGCAAATCACTTGCATTATTCCCCCTGTAAGGGATGGGCAGCAGGTGCTGAGCTGTCCCTGTTAGCCCAAAATATTTCAGTCAACTGCTTTCTCCTGTTTGTCTACCCAACTTCTGCATGAACCCCCTCTGGGAAATCTGTGTCTTTTAAAGTGAAAGTGTCTCATTAAAATAGCATTTCTTTCTTGTTTCACCAGAAATGTGAAGTCTGACACAAACACAGGTGTAATGGTTGGGGACAGAGGGGTTTGGTTTTTTGTTTCAGCAATGGTATAACAAAGTCCAAGTCAGTTCTGGGGCTGACTTGACAGAGGTTGCTATTTCATAATTCTGAACTCAATAAAGATGAAGGAAAGGAAAGGTTAATCCCATGGCACTCTTCTTGATTAGCACATGCCATGAATTTCCTATCATCTCTCAGGGTTTGTGTGGTGTTCATGTGTAAGTTTTGAGGCCAGAACTGTGCATGTCATGCTCCTCTAAGAAGATGATGACAGCTGAGCTCCTAGAGGTGCTCAGTATCCTTGGCATGTGCTATTTGGTGAAATGAAAAATTCCATGTGAGCCATTAAGAAAAGGGCCCTAAGCTTGGCATTGACTCACAGGTATTCAATTGTAGCTTGTGCTTGTGTGTAACCTCAGCAGCAGCTGATGGTCATTTCAATGGAACTTATACTGGGAGCTGCTGTTCCTGCAAGGGACTAGCTCTCAGCTGGGTCTGATCATTTTCACTGTACAAGTTGACAATTTGCACACCTATGGCACGTTCAGGAGGAACAAGAGGAGTCAAGGTATGGTGGAACTGAGTCTCCTGGGACCGTGGTTTCATTCAGTGTGGAGGAATTCATGGTCTTCTGGGAGAAGCTTGCAAGGCACAGGCTCTAAGTGAAGACCTGGGGAGCATCAATTCTGCCATATTGTCACCTGGAAGCCAACAGTTGCTTGTCTCAGATTCTCCATAAATCTGCATTCTGTCTCTCTCCAACAACAACTGTGTAACTCCTTCCTCCATGGCATGTGGTTTTGTTAATCTTTCTTGCTGAAAATGTTTAGTTCTAAGAGGAAAGTTTTTCATCTTCTACTGCAGAACGCAAGGATGAATGTCTCTTCCTTTCCCCTTTTTCCCCCCCCTTCCTCCTCCAATGATTTTGCACTACTAGACAGGGCAAAAGAAGCTATGGCCATACTGACTTGTCCCACCATCATCTGAGCTGATTGGAATTCATAGGGGTATCAATTTTTGTTGATGTGTGTTTCTGTCAAAGTTGTTACCTCCAGTATGAGAAGGAAAACCAAATGTCTTAGAAGTCCTTCGAGCCTCGGTCGCAGCTCAAAGTGCCAGGGCTGCATTGGTCTGTTTCTTCAAAATCTGTGAATTGCCTGGCTGTGGTTTCAAACCCACTGACCAGCAATCCTCAGTGGCAGGTTGGCACCCTGCTTGAAAAACAAAATGATCTGAGCTGTGCTTTCAGTGCAAACACCAGAACAGCCTTTGAAGTTAATGCAGTGGCTGAAACAAACCCTACTCGAGTACCTTCTGCTGTGAGCCCAGTAATTAACAGCGCAATGGTGCCCTGAGGACAGATGAAAATAACTGTTTAAACTTGTTACTATAGCATGAGTTACATGTTTTTCAAGGTACTGGAGGATATGGCAACTAAAAAGCTGTTAGGAGAGCTCTCCAAGTAAAATGTCTCAATGGAAGTTTTATAGAAAGTTGCAGACTTTGAAGACTCTGCCAATGTACTTTTTTTTTTTTTTTTTGTGGTCTGCTGAGTAGTGCCATAGGAACACAGGGTAAATCCTGCATGCTTCTAGCTTTGCAGCTCTTTGCCTGTTTCACTGAGATGATGGAATTCTTCTTTGTCCAGCTCTGGGGCCCTCAACAGAAGAAGGGTATGGACCTGATGGAGAGGGTCCAGGGGAAGGACACAAAAATGATCAAAGGTCTGGGACACCTCTCCTATGAGGACAGGGTGGTAGAGTTGGAGTTGTTCAGCCTGGAGAATAGAAGACTCCAGGGAGACCTTAGAGCAGCCTTCCAGTGCTGGAAAGAAGCCTACAAGAAAGCTCTGGAGGGGCTTTTTACAAAGGCCCCTAGCACTAGGACAAGGGACAATGGTTCTAGGCTAGAGCAGGGTAGATTTAGATTGGATATTAGGAAGACATTCTTTACTGTGAAGGTGGTGGAACACTGGAACAGGTTGCCCAGGGAGGTGGGGGAGGCACCATCCCTGGAGACATTCAAGGTCAGGCTTGATGGGGCTCTGAGCAACCTGCTCTAGTTAGAGATGTTCCTGCTGGCTGAGGGGGTTTAGACTAGATTTCCATTAAAGATCCCTTCCAACCCAATGCATTCTGTGATTCTCTGCACTTTTAAAGAGTTAATGCTTGGGCAGCCTCATTTGTCACTTCAGGATTTGAACAACCACCCCTACCACCATCACCCCCAGCTTGTGTGATGATACCAGGTAAAAGATTTTCCTGGCTCTTTGGAGGGGTGTTTGGGGGATGTTCTGATATCTGCTGAATGAGTTAAATACCACCTCACTGTGGTATTTGGGGCAAGTGGCCCATCATTTCTTGTATCTCGGGCACCTTTCTAAAAGCAAGAGAGGGAATGAGAAAGTTAGATCCATGTTTCCTAAATTAACCTCTCTTGGGTTCCTGTTATTTTCCTGACACTCTGCCTGCCTGCTTGCAGTGTTGTTATTTTTCACAGCGCCCATCTGCCTCAGCAGAACAGGGCCAGGACCAATACATTTGATATCAACCTGGTGGGCACAAAGAAGGTCCTTGGTCCTTAAAACATAGCAGTGACAGCCTTTTTTTTCTTTAGTTTTAAGTGGTAGATGTGGAAGGAAGTAGGAAAATAATAGAAAGTCACAACAATATTAGTCTGGAGAGGTGGAGACTGAAGGGAGAGCTCATTGCTGTCTGCAACTCCCTGAAAGGAGATTGTAGTGATCTGGGGGTTGGTCTCTTCTTGCTAGTATCAGGTGATAGAACAAGGGGAAATGGTCTGAAGATGTGCCAGGGAGGTTTAGATTGGGCATTAGGAAGAGGTTTTTTTCTGAGAGAGAGGTCAGGCATTGGTGGTGGAGTCACCATCCCTGGAGGTGTTCAAGAGATGTGTGGACTCGGCACTTCAGGACCTGGTTTAATTGCTGTGGTGGTCTTAGCGTGACGGTTGGACTCAATGACCTTAGAGGGCTTTTTCCAACCAAAATGATTCTCTGATTCTCTGTCTGCCAGTCCAGATCACAGCTCTGGTAAGAAGCTGTTTTTCCTCATTCTGTGGAAAACTTTGGACTAAGTTAAAAGATGCACTGCTGGCTTTGTTCTGCGTCACTCCAGTTTTGTTTTGTCAATGTCATTCTGCAGTTTACAATGTCATGGATCTCTCAAATGCAATAAAACAAGTGGACTTGACATCCTTACCTGGATGCTGGGTCCTGTGGGCATTGTGCACTGTTTACAACTACATCCAAGCAGCAGCAGCAGCAAATTCCCTCAAGCCAGGAAACACGCTGCTCGCGGGAGAGAGGCCATCTGAAGTGCATTTTGCAGCTATTTGTTCTCTTAAATAGTTTAAACATAAGCTGCTGCTATCTGTATAAAACATGGTTACATAAAAGAAGTCTGCTCCTGGAAAGCTAATTTGAGTTGTATTATTACATCCAGGGGAGGGAACAGAATGAGAGAAATGGATTTTCAAAATAACCCATTGGTTAGTCACAGTCACATAATCAAGAGCCTTGGCCTTTTGCCCACAGTGCTGTTGTCATGTGGGGTTGTGTTCCCCCTTCCCCCCCCCCCCTTTTTTTTTTTTTGGTACCATTTATTCTCCCTCCAGGCATACATAACCTTTTTACACAGAAAGGCAGAGAAGCATGGCAAAATGTCTATTTGGGGATGGGGAGAGGGAAATCTGGGATAGCAGCTGGTAATGAGGAAAGGCAGCTCTCCTCAACCAACAGGAAATCTGATTAGATAGAAAATGTTAAGGATGCTAATGTGAACCAAGCAGCTTTGTGGTTGCCCTTGACAATGGCTTGTTAGCTTCGTCCCTAGCAATGGGATGACTGGCAGAGCCAGTCCCGGGGGCGAGGAGAAGGTAGGGACATGTAAGCACATTCTATGGGAGGCTGTTTTTCCCACCTACTCCATGTAGACATGTGGTTTTGTCACCAGCACAAATTCAGAGCCTTTATGTTGTCATGCCAAATGTCCCTCTGGAGCTCCAAGCATCCTGTCACCATTGATAGTGGTGTTCCTTGGCACTCTAATTATACACTTCTCTTCTAGACCAAATCAGTCCTATTAGCCTAGCTCCCTCGTTTAATTATGCATTTTAGAGGAGAAAAAGAAGAGGGAGGAGAATCTCTATTTGAAATCATGGAGTGCTATGAGAGGTTTTGAAAGTTTACATATTGTTCAGAACTGAAGAAGACTTTGTATTGCAGTAGGGAACAATAGAGATGAGCCATGTGAAACACGACCTGTGCTGGTCGTGTCTGAGGTGTTCAGACTCGGCACATGTGGCTGTGAGATACTAGCAAGAGGGTTCAGCATCTGTGCTGTGGGTGGCCTCAGATTTAGTCTGGACCATGAGCCACCTGAAAGCAATTTAGTGATTCATTTGCTAGGGGCTCCTACTAAGTTTTATTACACTGTTTAGGAGCTTTACCAGAGTTATGGTCCCTAGATAGTAAATTAATCACATTTTGTAGTCTTCCATGATGTTTTTTGTCATCTCTTCTGCTTTCAGTTGAAATGAAAAATGAAGACTTGGTATCTTCTTTGCCAAGGCTCTTGTCAACAGGAGTATTTAGCCCTTTTCTTCTGCAGCCTACCTATCTGGCCTGGAGAAGTTCACCTCAGGGAGGGAAGAGGAAAGGCAGGAAGTCTGCTATTGCCTGGTGTTGGGCACTGCAGCCCTCAAATGGGTCTCACCATCACTGGAGGTGTTTAGGAAGAGACTGGATGGGGTGCTTGGTGCCATGGTTTAGTTGATTAGATGGTGTTGGATGATAGGTTGGACTCAATGATCTTTGAGGTCTTCTCCAGGACTCGATGATCTCAAAAATCTTTTCCAACCTGGTTTGGTCTATTCTATTCTATTCTATTCTATTCTATTCTATTCTATTCTATTCTATTCTATTCTATTCTATTCTATTCATACAACCCTTTCCCTCATCAAAGCCTTGTTCCTGACTCTTCTTTTGCCTGCATCTCTCACATGCTTCTGTGGAGAACATGAAGCTTTCACCTTGCCTTGCTCCCAAGTCTTGGCACTGGCAAGAAGCAGCAATGAGACTTGTCCAGGACTAAATAATAAGCTTTACATCCTGTCTGTCTGGACACTCATGGGCTTGCTGCAACTGTGAGACCATGTCTGTAGTGAAGGATGATCTAAAGGTACTGATACAGACCACAAAAGCCAAAGGTCTGAAGCTACCACTGTTGTAGTAACCTTTTCCCCCCAAACAGAAACTGATTTTGACCTAAGTGATTAACTGATGACCTTGAGTTTCAGGGGACTGGGAGGCAGTAATGACAACTGCACTCTTATTTTCTTGAGACTCTTAGTACATAAAGCAGAACAGCTCAGTCCTGAAAGTGGCTGAGCCCTCTTGCCCTCATCCTCCAAAGCCTTTAAGCACATGATTAACTTTAGGAACGTGAGTGATCCCAGCAGAGCCAAAGGGGTTGGGTTGTATTTAATGAGCTTACCTGAGCACCATCTGGGCCTGGCTTGGGTTCAGGCTCAGGCAGTGCAAATCCAGAGTAATTCCACCAAAATCCAAGATTTGTTTAATATTTACTTGTCTGCAAATGAGATCAGAACCCCTTTACAGAGTTTACTTTGAGTTTGTCCTTTCTAGCTCCCTTAGGAGTTTCCATGGACCTTATTGTCACAGTGATGCATAACTGAGCATGCATGTCATCCTGGCACTCCTGTGCAGCAGGATATTTAGTGTTCCTCATTATAAAGAGAGAAGTGATGGACTTTATTCTCAAAGCTATTTGGGCATCTCATCAGCATCAGTAATAGTAACACTGCCTGCTGAATCAGCTGAGCACCAGGTACTTAACTATGGTATTAACCAGGTACTTAACTCTGGTAGGTTCTGAAATGTGGCACTTACAGGCATTCAGAAATGTAGCAGAGTAGCTCTCCTTCAGTTTAAAAGCATTCCTCTTTGTCCTATCACTAAATGCCCTTATGAAAAGTCCCTCCTCAATTTTCCTGCAGGATCCCCTCAGATATTATAGGAAGGCATCTCTAAGGTCCCCCTGGAGTCATCTCTTCTCTGGGCTGAACAACCCCAGCTCACTCAGCCTAAAATATAAGGAAAAAAGGTAGGCCCAGGCATTCTTATTCTGATAGAAGGAGGATTTCAAACTTAACAGTGCCACTGCTCTTCCTAGGCTGCTGTTCAGGCCACCTCACAGAGTGGAGTCAGGTGAGCACTGATGGACAGACAAATGCTCACTCTGCAGTCAGTTCTTACCCAGCAACCTTTGTGGGGGCTAGTCATAGCTCCTGCAGACTGCCTTTGATCATTATAAAGCACCTTTGTGCACACACCTGCTGCTAAACCCCTGGTGCCTTTTGAACTATGTTCTTGGGTTTTTTACTAAAGGCTTTCTTTAGTGCCCAGATGTCTCCTGACCTCTGTAAAGCATGGTCAGATTCTAACCTTCTGGTTGGTGCTGATTTTCCAGCATAGGTATTCCTGCCTTTCTGGGTGACTGTCCTCACTGAGCCATCAAGTGGGTGGTCCCAAGCCTGTAGGTAATAGGTACATCAGGAGAGTCACTAAGAGTCCTCGCAACGCTTTTATCTGCTGTCTCACCTAGCCACAAGTAACAAAGTGGAAATCAAGTGGTTTGTTGAGATGGGTTTTCCTTTTGGAAAAATCATAAGAGACAGCTGTAACTGTGTCATTGTGAGCTGAATTTGCATTCTGTGGCATCACAGAAATTTAAGTAATGGCATTAGGAGCAGTTTTAGAGCTTTTGTTTCAAGCTAATGGGGTTTAATTCTCAAGCTGGAGCTGGCCTCACCACTGAGTAGGTTACAGCAACATCAAGAGCATTCATCTCTTACCTTACCTGTGTGCCAAACTTTTATCTGTGCCTTTTGCTATTTCACTTTCATCTTAGAATAAATATTCACTATGGAGACAGTATCTGGCACTTAGCATATCTGAAGTAGGACATTTAGACCAAATGAGTCACACTGATGTTCTTATCTCATCTGTAAAGGACTGTGAGAGCTTCAAAGAGTGTTCCTTGTATGGAGGAAGGCCTTTGTCTTGCTACTTTTTCATTCCAAAACTCTCTTGAGAAAGCATCTGCCTTGACTCTTCAATCTGTCCTCGTTTTAAATAAGCAGTTGTAGTTCTTTATTAATAATGAAAAGCCTTCTTTGTACCTCACTCAGCTACATGGCCCATCATAATTATTGCACGATCCTTTATCAGGGGTCACGTCTGTAGTATTTAAACACTGGCCTTTGGGTTGAGGGCACACCAAATTGTTCATGCTCTTCTAGGTTGGGACAACACCAGAGACAAAGAGTTACTGAACTTTCTAGCTAGCAGTGGGAAGTAGTTTCCTTTCCCAAGGCAATCACTTGCAAAAGCATTTAGGCCTGCCTATGTAGAGCAGCAGAACAAAGCGTAGAGGTCCCCTAGCTACCATCCCACATCAGTGCAGCACAGCACCATGAGGTGGGGTTAGTTATCTTGGATAATTTGCTTGAGTTAACTGACAGGATGATGTTGTAGCATGCCTGTGGTTTCCAATTCCAGCCCATATCCCAGCCCATATCTAACTCGTGGATTGCTGCTCTTCATTTCATCAACAGTCTGGGCCTTCAGCAGCTGATAGCTTTGAGGGCACAAAAATAACGCCACCACCAACAGCAAGTCTAGAAGACTCCTTACCTCTAGGATTATCTAGAAAAGAAGAGCCTGACTTCTGTGCTCCTTCAGCTCTGTGTTCTTCTCTGGATACTGCTCTGTGAGGGCTACGGATGCTTTCAGAACAAAGCTGAAGAATTTTCACAGCCATGCATTGTATTTCAAATGTCGGTGAGCATGCGGTGCAGTAACGTTGGGTTAGTGTTCTTCTGGGACTGCATAAACAGTTGTCTTTCATTGGTAGTACTTGTGTCTCTGTTTCTTGTTCTCTTTTTAAGTGTCCTACCCTGACAAGATAAAGAAACTGAAGAAGCTCTACCCAGACCTCAGTGAGCACAACAGAACTACAGAATGGTAGGAGTTGGAAGGGGGACCTCTGGAGATCATCTCGTTCAACTCCCCTGCTAACTCAGGTTGCACAGGAACACATCCAGCTGGGTTTAAAAGTGTCCAGAAAAGGAGACTCCATAACCCCTCTGGGCAGCCTGGTCCAGTGCTCTAGCACCCTCAACAGAGATGTAAAGATTGCAAAAGGACACTTTTCCCATAACATCCAAAATCCCTGAATGTTTTTCCAGTAGTATCTCAGTGTTTGAGACAAAGTCAGTGCTCAGACTGTTTCATATTCAATTTTTTCCCCTACTGGTGTCTATCTATAGATATTTCCCACTGTGTGCAAGTTCTTTGATTTTTCTTATCTGCTTTAAAAGAGAAAAAAAAAACCCCAACCAAACACAAACAGCTTATGTAGGAGACTGCAAAATGTCTGCATATCTCCTTTTAAGCTAGGCCTTGTCCTCCAGGACAGAAAGGTGGATTAGCAAGAAGTGATGTTCAGGAAGACTTGAACAGGTGATGGAATGGAATGGAATGGAATGGAATGGAATGGAATGGAATGGAATGGAAGACCGCTGAGATCATCGAGTCCAACCTATCATCCAACACCATCTAATCAACTAAACCATGGCACCAAGCAACCCATCAAGTCTCCTCCTAAACACCTCCAGGGATGGCAACTCCACCACCTCCCTGGGCAGCCCATTCCAATGGGCAATCATTCTCTCTATGAAGAATTTCATCCTAACATCCAGTCTAAATGTCCCCTGGTGCAGCTTGAGACTGTGTCCTCTTGTTCTGGTGCTGGTTGCCTGAAAAAAGAGAGCAACCCCCTCCTGGCTACAACCTCCCTTCAGGTAGTTGTAGACAGCAAGAAGGCCTGCCCTGAGCCTCCTCTTCTCCAGGCTAAGCAACCCCAGCTCCCTCAGCCTCTCCTCACAGGGCTTGTGCTCCAAACCCTTCACCAACTTTGTTGCTGGGTATCCATCCCTGTGTGTATGTATCTTTCTTTCTACCATGTGCTTGAAAACACTGAGACAGATAATTTTTTTCCTTCCCTGGAAGACCAAGATTACAAAGGGATAGGATAAATCCTAATGATGACAAGGGACATCCACCTGCATGGGTTCTGCCCTGCAGAGGTGTGTGCATCTTGCACGTGGCTGTGCATCTTCTTCAAGTGACACAGTGCTCCTTGGAGTCCTGCTGTAAGGAAAATGATGGTGCATTTTGGAAACAAGGAGAAATCCTTTCTCAGGTGTCTTGGATGCTACTGATCTGAAGCTGTCTGCCACAGTTTTCAAGTGCATCAAAGTCATAGAATCCTAGAATGGCTTGGGTCGGAAGGGACCTTGGAAGGTCATCTAGTCCAACCCCCTCTGCAGTAACCAGGGGCATCCTCAACTAGATCAGGCTGCCCAGAGCAGCATGTTGAGTTAGCAAGGAACATAATGAAGACTGTGTACAACTTACTGCACGAGAAGTCTTCAGGTGCCAGCTGTCTTTCACGCCTGACATTTCCACATTACCCAACAGTCCCATCTAGAAAGGTTACCTGGTGCAGCTGATTTAGTCCATGCTATTCTAGTCTATCTGGTCAAATTTAGCTCGCACAACAGGATCAGAATGTAGTGGTCACTCCAGATTTCTGACAGCATCATTAAGCCAAATTTTAATGTGTTTTTTGTAGCCCTTGGCATAGAGAAGACAGAAGAGCAGTAGTGTATAGAGCAGGGACTCAGTATAGTGGTACACAGATATCTAAGTGTCTTGAAGGCTCTGCAGGAGCCCCATACAAAAGACAAATTAGATGGCCCAGCTCTGCTTCCTCTTAATTGCTCTGATTGCTCCATTGCCAGGCTGAATTGGGCTTTGAGAAATCTGATCTAGTGGAAGGTGTCCCTGTCCACGGTGGAGGACTAGATAGGGGTTAGAACTAGATGATCTTTAAGGTCCCTCCCAATCCAAGCCATTCTATGAGGTTTAGGTTTCTTACCAAGTATTTTCTAAATGACAGTTTCAGCTTTTTCCTTATGCATGGTTTTCCTTTTTGTGGCAATACACCCATCTTAGGGACTTCTTTCCTTTGGATCTTCTGGATGAGTCACATTTCATTCTTCAGCTATGTTTTTGCAACCTTTATGAGGAGGTTAAAGGCTTACTTAGCCCTAGAGCCTCACATCCTAACAGAATCAAACTAAAAGGTTTACTGCAGAGGCTGAGGAAGGCTCTATACCCCCAAATCAGCAGAACTTGCTCCACACATACCACAAGCTGGTGTTCCAGCATCAGTTGAAGGTACATAAATAAGCTGTCATGAGACTTCTCAGCGTGTGGAGTGGTCTGATGACAGTAAACTGTGGGCTGGTGATTTCAGGAATAGGGGTGTTTTCACTCCTATTCTTGCCTGCCACTGTGGACATCACTGCTCTGGAAGCTTTATGAACTTTGACTTCAATGTTGTGAAGACAGATGGGACGGCAGGAAAAGAGCCAGCCACGAAGATCATGTGCAGGACAAGAATCAGTGAATGTGGTGCTGACCTCATTGTCCTTTGAAAAGGGTGTTAACAGAATAAACCACCTTTGTGGTGACATGGGCTGCACAGAGATGTCATGGAGGCTCCATCTCTGGAGACATTCAAAACCAGCCTGGCTGTGTTCCTGTGTGACTTCCTCTAGGTGATCCTGCTCTGGAAGGTGGGTTGGACTGGATGAGCTTTCGAGGTCCCTTCCAACCCCTATATTCTGTGACTGTTGGTCTGTTCTCTAAGCTTGCCTTCCCTCTGAGCAGACATTTAGCTACCAACTATGACACCTAATTGCAAAAACTGTTTAAAATGCAGAATTCATTCCAGTTGGGCAACTTTGCTTTATTGGTGTCTGCTCCTGTTCCTCTTCCTCTGCAACTCTGGTTTGTTTGAGTCAGTAGGTGAGGACTGATCTTTGCTCTCTAGTTCCTCTTACCTCTGGTGAGTATAATCATTCTCTCATTTCAGACAAGTGGCAAAGGTGACATCAAATATTGCTAGAGTCTCTCAATTATTGTTAGTAGGAAATGTTTCAGCCCCACACAGTATGTTCCCTTCTAATGATGAGCCATCAGCATTAACCCAGTCAGGTTCAGATTTAGATTAAATGCACCATTAAAACAGTAGTGAGCAAAAGTGTGGATGAGGACTTGAGCTGCCAAATGCAAGGAAGTGGGTTTTTTTTAATCACTTGGATATTAAATGAGATCTGTAAAAATGGTGAGAAATTTGCTGGTCTTTGTACTACTAATAAAGGAGGGTGGTTAGGAAATGTCTATTTTAACTGAAAAGAACTTCACTGAGTGCCTTTAATAACGTGTGATGAGATGTACAGTCAGTATGATAGCTTCTAGAAATAGAAGAAAAATGCAGTGTTATCTGTTTCAAAGTTGAGGGAAGCTCTGAGTCAAAACAAGCTTTCCTGTTGGTGCTGAAGAACATATTCTTTATGACATGCTGTTGCTACTCAAAAGCCTCTAAAATTGAGGTGCTCTGCTTCAAAACATCCTTTGCCCCTTATAGTTTCCCTCCTAAAAATGGACAAGAAGATTATTTTAAGTTACTGCTGAGCCAGCTGTCTTCAAGGCATGTTGATTAGTCTTGAGGAAGACTAAGCAGATTGCCAAAAGGTTCCTGAATTAATGCAATCTCCTCCTTCTTAAGAGTGATGGCCTTCTAAGCAAAAATTAGGATGGGATGGAATGGAATGGAATGGAATGGAATGGAATGGAATGGAATGGAATGGAATGGAATGGAATGGAATGGAATGGAATAGAATAGAATAGAATAGAATAGAATAGAATAGAATAGAAGAATAGAATAGAATAGAATAGAATAGGCCAGGTTGGAAAAGACCTTTGAGATCATCAAGTCCAACCTGTCATCCAACACCATCTAATCAACTAAACCATGGCTTTTTGTAGGGGAAGAAGTAGAGGAGAGAAGCTGAGCTTACTCAGACTTCAAAACTGGCTAAATCTTTTGTCTTGGTGGGCATGAGGTTGTAAAAGGTGGGTGAGGAAGATCCACATCTGTGGATAAGATGCCTCTCAGTAAGCCAGTATGGAAAACCCAAACATTAAATAAATATTGGAGCTGCTCCATTTTAAAAGCAAGCCACTCAGGCCTGGTACCTGTCCTGGTTTAAGACAGCCCCCTCTCACAAGCAAGCCTCCCTCACCCCCAGGACTGGGAGGGAAAGTAACACAGAAATCCCTGGGTTGAGAAAAAGAGTAGAGTAGAGTAGAGTAGAGTAGAGTAGAGTAGAATAGAGTAGAATAGAATAGAATAGAATAGAATAGAATAGAATAGAATAGAATAGAATAGAATAGAATAGAATAGAATAGAATAGAATTAGAATAGAGGTTGTTTTAAAGGATGATAGTTTCTCCTGCAGAGATTTGTCTTGGCTGCTTGTGCTTTGGAACACTGAGGTACGTGCTTTCCTGAAGATGCTTGTTCTATGTGTGAATAATACTTCTCTCAACTTAAAAATACAGGATAGCATTCTTCAGGATGCAATGGCAGCAGATGCTCAGCTTGTGCAGGCTGGTAGCACTGGGAACTCTTGAGAGCTCTGAGGAGTTGGTAGGCCATGTCCACTGAAGACACTTTTGAAGATAAATGTTCTTTTCATTAGCTGAAAAACACTTCTGTTCCCCATTCCTGTTAATTTTCCTTTGAAGGCAAGTGGCAAGTAAGTGTGGATTAATCATCAGGGGGAAGGGTGGGTTGAATGGGGTGGCAAACAATGATAAGGGAATTAATATAAGGAGCAGCAAGGAGGAGAGGGCAGGTTTTGAGCCATAAAACATCATGGTACTGAGGAGAAGAGGTTGAAGAAGGACAAGGTGAGTGATGATGGGGAGGGAAAATCTGATAGGAGAGGGATTAAAAAGCTGGCAGCATGGACAGATAAGAAGGGTGCTTTTGGATGAACTTGGCTGCAGGTGAGAATCAAAACTGAAAGAGAGATAGCTGAGCTCCAACTGAGTCAGAAGGCTACTGCATCAGCAAGGCACTGCAAGCCCCTTCTGGGTAGGAACCTGAGACTGAGAGAAATGACCTGCAGAGGACAGAGGTCTCCAAAGGAAAAGAGATAGTTGCTCAGCTGCAGCTTTGTGTTGAGTACCATCATCCTTAGTATGCAAATGCTGCCAAAGCAGCATGGGCAGTTGTTCTTGGGCTGTTCTGCCTTGGTCTGTGAAGTCCACACCCCGTGACCTGACCAGCCAGATGCACAACTCACAGCAGCTTCTTCTCAGACTGTCGGAGCTCTGTATGTACTGCCACACGCATGCAATCATTTAATAACCTAAGCAGGGGGGTTCCAACCACACAAGTGGTTCTCCATGGCCTCAAATTATGTCTTTTTCTAATGGAGTACATTGGCTTCTGTAGAATGACACCAATTAATATTTGGGCAGGTGCATTTATGGGCAGGTTCTTTAATTTCCCCATGCAAAGGAAGTGTGCACAATTGTCCATCCCCCCACACCCGAGGAAAGGCACAGGGTAGCGCTCTTGACAGCTTGTTCTTGATCCAGGCTCTCCTGTAGCAGAATTAGTACTGCCTCAGCAGAACTGGAAAGGTGGCTTCTAAAAACTAATGTCTGAAAAGCACATTGTAAGGAAAAAAAAAGCAAACCCAGCACTCCTGCCAACTCTTTGGGGTTTGGTTTGGTGTTTAGGGTTGTTTGGTTTGTTTCTGGGTTGGGTTGGGTTGGTTTGGGTCGGTTGGTTGTTGTGGGTTTGTTTTTTTGTTGTTGTTTCGTTGTTTGGTTGGGGTTTTTTTTTTTGGGGGGGGCAGTGTGTGGGGTTTTTTTTCCCCCTTCTTTTCTGGGGTGTGTGTATCATAGTATAGCATCATAGTATCAGTCAGGGTTGGAAGGGACCACAGGGATCATCTAGTTCCAACTCCCCTGCCATGGGCAGGGACACCCTACACTAGATCAGGCTGGCCAGAGCCTCGTCCAGCCTGGCCTTAAACACCTCCAGGGACAGGGCCCCAACCACCTCCCTGGACAACCCATTCCAGGGCTTCACCATTCTCATAGTGAAGAACTTCCTCCTCACGTCCAGCCTGAATCTGCCCACCTCCAGCTTCATTCCATTCCCCCTAGTCCTATCACTACCTGATAGCCTGAGAAGTTCCTCCCCAGCCTTCCTGTAGGCTTTCTTCAGATACTGGAAGGCCACAATGAGGTCACCTCTGAGCCTTCTCTTCTCCAGACTGAACAGCCCCAACTCCTTCAGTCTGTCCTCATAGGAGAGGTGCTCCAGCCCTCTGCTCATCCTCGTGGCCCTTCTCTGGACACCTTCCAGCACCTCCAGATCCCTCTTGTCATACGGGCTCCAGAACTGGATGCAGTACTCCAGGTGGGGTCTCAGCAGAGCTAAGTAGAGGGGGAGAATCACCTCCCTTGACCTGCTGGCCACACTTCTCTTGATGCAGCCCAGGATCTGATTGGCTTTCCGGGCTGCAAGTGCACATTGAGAGCTCCTGTTGAGCTTCTCGTCCACCAGCACCCCCAAGTCTCTCTCCTCAGGGCTGCTCTCCAGCCAGTCACTGCCCAGCCTGTACTTGTGCCTGGGATTGCCTCGACCCAGCTGCAGGACCCTGCACTTGGTCTTGTTGAACCTTGGTCTTGTTGAACTTGGTCTTGTTTTTGTGTGTGTGTTAATGGTTTGGTTTGAAGTTGGGAGTCTTGTTTTTAGGAGTTTTATTGCCAGGTTTTAAAAGTCAGCTTGCTCCCAACGGAATGATGTTGAAATGGGGGCTTGCCCACATTTTCCTTTGTAAGCCCTTGGCCAGACTCTTGTTTATGGGTAAAATTGGAATTCAGTCATCCTGAGATGGATGCAGCAAGAGTGGTAGTTGGCTTCAAGTCAGCTTGCTGTCTGAGATCCGTAATACGTCCCCAAAGATCTCATCACATACCTTTGAAACGCACCAGTGACTTAATGTGGTGTTGCAGAGGAGTTCTATATTTATCTCTCCTCTTACAGGAGCTGTTTCTTATTCAGCTCTCTCTACCTTCATTCCTTGTTTTATTTCTGGCAATCTTTCTGTATTTCTGTGTTTCATGAGTCATTCTGTTTCCTTCTGAGTTGACGTGTGAGCTCAATCTGTTGTTGCTCCAAGAAATCTATCTTCCCTCTAGTCCTAAGCAAAGGATTCTCTCTGGGAGGCAGGAGAAGCTTTGGGAAGAAGCACTCTCTAAAGACTGTCAGCTTTTCAGTCTCCTGGAGTTGATATCTGTGATGAACACTTTTAAGGACACAAATCTCTAGGAATAGGTATTTTTTTTTGATCCATAAGTCAAAGCTGATAAGGAAAAAACATGATAAAGCAAAAGATGATAAGGAAAACCATGTAAATCTAAACTCAAGCCCCAGATTTCTCTGGAGGCTGCTAGTGCTGTGGGTTGGTTAGAAAGGAAATTTTAGTTAAAAGGTTCAGTTGTACTCCTTTGATTTAGGATGGGACTCCAGGGAAGGATCAAAACAGATTGGTTCTTGCAGTTGGTACTTGGAGCAAATTCACAAGCTTCCTTATGGTCTTTAAAAGTCTAGTGGTGACAGTGTTAGAGTATGGGAGAGCTGATGTCTGATTTCTCCATCACCATAATAACAAGACTTGTTATTTCTTCTGTAACTTGCTCAAATTGGCATGGCTCCACTTGAAGTCAGTGGATCTCGAAGCTGTGAAGCAGAGGGATTGGAGGAGTGGAGTGAATCTTGGCTGAGAACTGCCTCCTAATAATTTCTTCTAACTTCTTGAGACACTAAATACTCAAGGTTGGTTTTATGTGTAGTGCTGCCAAGTGTTCTAGGAATCTCTGCCACTCCATTAAGCTTAGCTGCAATGAAGGTCCTGTAAAGAGCAAGTGATAATGGCTTTGCCTGCTTCAGCTACTAGCAGTAGCCCTTCTTCTCAGCAGTCTATTAAAAAAAACCAGAAGAAGAAGAAATCCATATGCACAAAACTGAAAGATCCTACCTGAAATTATGTCTTCTCCAGCTTTTGAAAGTGTCTGTAATGTGAACCCTGAAGATTTGCCCAGGGAGGAGTCACCATCCCTGGAGGTGTTCAAGAGGGGATTGGACGTGGCACTTGGTGCCATGGTCTAGTCATGGGGTCTGTGGTGACAGGTTGGACTCGATGATCTTTGAGGTCTCTTCCAACCTTGGTGATTCTGTGATTTAGGAGGGAGTTGCTTTCCAAACTGCTTTTTGTTAAAGAGGAAATGTGTTTCACCGAAGACAAGGGATGTGACTGTGCAAAGGTGCCATACAATTTCATGGGTCACATTTCATTAGCAACTTTGCACTGCCAGAAATAGATTGCTCCCATTGGGGGTCTAAATGGATTTGCTCAAAGTGCTGGGTTTTTTTGCTTTTTGTTTTTTCTTTCTTAATGGTGTCATTGTATAGATTCTCTGCTCTGATTTCCAGCTTTAATACTGGAAGAATGAGGGTTAGGGCTAGGAACTAAGGGTTCCTAACTAAGGGTTAGGAAGTTAGGAACTTGAAACAATCCAAGACTAGACTGGATTTAAAATCTGTGTTCTTCAATAGTGTCTGGCCAGGAGGTGGCTTGGGGATGTGCACTGTCTTTCAATGAATCAGCTCTTCTCTGCTGAGGAAATTCCTGGTTCAGGGAACATGTAGCTAGGAGAGTGGATGGCTACAGCCACCACCCACATTTAATGCTTAAGAAACTCTGGGAGCTGGTCAGTGTTCCTTTGCAGCCGTGTGAAAGTCTCCTGAGCAGTTGCAGAGGTGTTTACTGGAGCCTTCTGAGCAGTTGCAGAGGTGTTTACTAGAGTCTTCCCATATGTACTTCTCCTTTCATGGTTTATAGAAGGTTCCTTGTTATAAGACATCTCATCTTCCATCTTCTGTAATAGCAAGACTGGAAGTCAAGTTGGGAAATGATCACAGTCTTCTAAACCTTTTCCTCTCAAGGATTACTCTGAACTCCAATACTGAATATATCACCACACCTTACATGATGTCTGTCTTCAACAAGACTGCTTAAACTAGTAAAAGATGTGCAAGTTTTTCTGACTTGGTGGAGAAAACTATTGGGGTATTAGAGAAAAGAGTAGTTGGGATATGGGCCAAGGCTTTGCATATTGGGAAACTTCACATGTTAAAGAATTGAAATCCATGGGTTGTCTGTCCATCTCGATAAATGAGGCCGGTGAGAGGCCTCGAGCACAATCCCTCCAAGGAGAGACCGAAGGAACTGGGATTGTTTACCCTGGAGAAGAGGAGACTCAGGGGAGACCTTATTGCTGTCTACAACTAACTGAAGGGTGGTTGTGGCCAAGAGGGGGTTGGTCTCTTCTCCCAGGCAACCAGCACCAGAACAAGAGGACACAGTCTCAAGCTGCACCAGGGGAGGTTTAGGCTGGAGGTGAGGAGAAAGTTCTTCTGAGAGAGAGTTGTTAGCCATTGGAATGTGCTGCCCAGGGAGGTGGTGGAGTCACCATCCCTGGAGGTGTTCAAGAGGGGATTGGACGTGGCACTTGGTGCCATGGTTTAGTCATGAGGTCTGTGGTGAGAGGTTGGACTTGATGATCTTTGAGGTGTCTTCCAACCTTGGTGATTCTGTGTGATTCTGTAATAGCTCACAGAGCTCAGTCTCTTGTGACCCTGCGATGCCATTTGGCTTGTTGCTTCTGCCTGCAGGGCAAGGAAGTGAAGTACATGTATTGCACTCAGTGTAGGCTGAATGGATCAGTCTGGTTTTCATGATCCTTCTGCATAAGAGGACCCCATCTGTGTTCTTTAAAAAACTATTTATTATGCTAATAGTTGATGAAGAAATCTACTATTTATTAGTATTATTCCACTCTACCCGAAGATTTGATTTTTTTTGTTTTGTTGGACTAAAAATGCTTTCCCTGAACAAAAACTCACTTTTTTTTTCTCTTAAATTAAGTGCTTCTGCCTGGAGACAAAAGTCAGACACACTTTTAATGCTAACAATGTTATCATCTCGTGGGTAAAGGATGGCCATTTTTTTTTTACTTCCCTATGCATATCCATCAGTAATTTCAAGTTATATTGCACATAAACAAATGCAGCTGAAAGATCTTCTCAAAAGTCTCTTCTGCTCATAGCTCTGCAGAGTGTGTTCATTTTGCTTGGCTAAGAGGAGGGCACCAATGAATAACAGAGTTAGTAGTGCAAACTGTAAGCAAAGGAATGAATAGAATAGAATAGAATAGAATAGAATAGAATAGAATAGAATAGAATAGAATAGAATAGAATAGAATTAACCAGGTTGGAAGAGACCTTTGAAATCACCCTGTCCAACCTATCACCCAACACCATCTAATCAACTAAACCATGGCACCAAGCACCCCATCCAGTCTCCTCCTAAACACCTCCAGTGGTGGTGACTCTACCACCTCCCTGGGCAGCACATTCCAATGGCCAATCACTCTCTCTATGAAGAATTTCTTCCTAACATCCAGCCTGAAATGGCTGGGGAATTAAAATGTGTAGGAAAACCCAAAGAATCAGTGTAATTCCTGTGTTGTACTGTGGTCAGTTTTGTGGACTAGAAGTTAAAAGATCAGTGAGCACAAAGCCCAGCCAACATCATCTCCACAGAGAAGAGGCAGTGGTGCTTGCTGACTTGCACTGGCATCATGTCAGCTTTAAAGTATTTAAAGTTTATTGACTGGGTGAGCTGCCCAGCAGAGAAATACCTGGGGGTGTTGAAGGACAACTGGCTGAAGATGAGTCAGCATATGCTCAGGTGGCCAAGAAGGCCAACAGCATCCTGGCCTGTATAAGCCATAGGGTGGCCAGCAGGACCAGGGCAGTGATTGTCCCTCTGTACTTGACATTGGAGAGGCCACACCTTGAGTACTGTGTCCAGTTTTGGGGGCTCTCATTATAAAGGACATTGAGGTGCTGGAGCATAAGCAGAGAAGGGCAACAAAGCTGGTGAAGGGTCTGGAGATTAGGTCTGGTGAGGAGCAGCTGAGGGAACCAAGGTTGTTTAGTCTGGAGAAGAGGAGGCTCAGTGAGACCTCAGGGCTCTCTATCACTCCCTGAAAGGAGGTTGGAGTGAGTTTGGGATGGTCTCTTCTCCTTAGTATCAGGAGATAGAATGAGAGGAGATAGTCTAAGGTTTAGGTTGGAGAGTGGTCAGGCTTTGGAACAGGCTGCCCAGGGGCATGGTGGAGTCACCATCTGTGGAGGTGCTCAAGAAACTTGTGGACATAGCATTTTGGGACATAGTTTATTTGGCATGGTGGCGTTGGATTGATTGTTGGACTTCATGATCTTTTTCAACCAAAACAATTCTGTGATTCTCTGATCAACTTCTGTTGTCCCAGGGCAGTGTATTTCCTCTTCAGGGTGTGATTTAATTAAAGTAATAGAGTTGAATCTTATTTGTATTAGGTCATTCAGACATTTTGATGGTTGGAAGGAGATTTGCAGTGACCTGAAGTTATTCTTTTAAGTATGTTACATCACCTTTCAGTTCCCTTTGCAGTAAGGGCAATTAAGTGAGGTGTAATTGAATTTTGTTCTTCCTTATAATTAACAAATATATAAAGTGGCTTAAGACAATCTTGGGATTTACTTTTTTTCCTGTAGCCTCTATATTATAATTAAGTCTATCAGTGCTGAATAATGGCAAAGCCAGGAGGATGTTCTCTTTTCTCCTGGTGAATAAAGGAAAATGTCAATGCAGAGACCAGATTAAATATTCTGCACAGGATATGGAATTGTTCTTCATGGCAAAATCACTTGATTAGGACAATTAAAGCAGAGGTGTTGTGACTAGGTGTAGCAAGTGCTGAATAGTGTCACGTTTCTACTAGGTGCTCAACGTTCCTGTCTCCTATTGAGCAATGGGAGGCAGGGATTCAACGAAGAGGAAAGATCTTTCTGTGCATGAATAGACTAGACTAGACTAGACTAGACTAGAGTAGGTTGGAAGAGACCTTCAAGATCATCACGTCCAACCTATCAACCAATCCAACCCACCTAATCA
Organism: Picus viridis; assembly: GCA_033816785.1. NCBI lineage: Eukaryota > Metazoa > Chordata > Aves > Piciformes > Picidae > Picus > Picus viridis. The sequence goes on from CM066580.1 coordinate 7,516,486, forward strand.
ACTAAACCATGGCACCAAGCACCCCATCAAGTCTCCTCCTGAACACCTCCAACGATGGTGACTCCACCACCTCCCTGGGCAGCACATTCTAATGGGCAATCACTCTCTCTGTATAGAACTTCTTCCTATCATCCAGCCTAAACCTGCCCTGGTGCAGCCTGAGACTATGTCCTCTTGTTCTGGTGCTGGCTGCCTGGGAGAAGAGACAACCTCTGCCTGGCTACAACCTCCTTCAGGTAGTTGTAGAGAGCAATAAGGTCTCCCCTGAGTCTTCTCTTCTCCAGGCTAAGCAACCCCAGCTCCCTCAGCTTCTCCTTATAGGGCTTGTGTTCCAAACCCCTCACCAGCTTTGTTGCCCTTCTCTGGACACATTCCAGGAAGTCAACATCCTCCCAAAACTGAGGGGCCCAGAACAGGACACAGGACTCAAGGTGTGGCCTAACCGATGCAGTGTACAGGGGGAGAATCACCTCCTAGCTCCTGCTGGCCACACTGTCCCTGATGCAGTGTTCCTGATTGTACACGAGTTGAGCAACCTTCTGTGACAGCAGGAAGCGTGGAGCTCACCTCACCCCACAAAGTTTCCCAGTTGAATTTCAAGCCTGAGAGGATTAGGTCTGCCTGAATTGCAGGTGGGCTGCTGTGACTCAAGGCAGAAGTGGCATTAGATCATTTGAATAATGGAGGCCACAGACTCTCTTCCAGAACATGGTATTAAGCTCAGCACTTTCACCCAAATGTATCTCTTTGAAAGTCATCTCATCCTCAAGATTCCCAGTCTTCTTGGGGCTCTATTTTCCTTTCAAGAGAGAAAATTGTGCTGAAAAATGGTTGCTGCAATCATCTTCACTTACCATAACATTTCCTTTGTCTTAACTATATGCACACCTCGGACACTACAAGAAGGAAATTAAAGTGCTGGAACATGTCAAGAGAAGGGCAGTGAAGCTGACAAGGAATCCAGAGGAAAGTCTTGTGAGGAGAGCCTGAGGGCTTATTCTGAAGAAGAGGTGGCTATGGGGAGACCTTTTGGTCTCTACAGCTACTTGAAGGGTGATGTAATTAGAAAGGCAGGTAATTAAAGAATGAGCATTAATTAAAAATCAATAGTTTCAGCAACTGTTCTCCTCTGCTGTTAACATACATATTCTTTTAAGGTCAAACTCTATGGCACAGAACTCTCATAATGCTGCTTGTAGTGAGGTGGGGGTGGGACTCTTCTCCCTAGTATCAAGTGATAGAGCAAGAGGAAATAGCCTCAAGGTGCACCAGGGGAGGTTTAGGTTGGATATCAGGAAAAATGTCTTTGCTGAAAGAGTGGTAAGGCATTGGAACAGGCTTCCCATGGAGGTGGTGGAGTCACCATCCCTGGAAGTGTTCAAAAGCCGTGTAGACATGGTACTCTGGGACATGGTTTAGTGTTCACAGGGGTGTCAGTTCGACAGTTGGACTTGATGATCTTGAAGGCCTTTTCCAGTTGAAACAAATCCATGGTTCTATATTTTAACATTATTTCCAGACAGACTAGCTGTTGGTGCATTTAAAGAAAAGCCTGGGGTTTCATTAAAGCATACATGGAATGACATGGGATGCTGATGGAAAATTGGTTTGTGTGGAGCTCTGGAGAAGGCAAGTTCCTCAACTGTGTTTGCAACAGCTGTAGAGCATCTGTCCACAGACAGTGTGTGTGCACCAGCATTGCATGGAGTAGGTGGGGACAGTGGGGGAATACCTGGCACTTCCCCACCCACAGGGAAGACTGTGGGCCCACTCTGGCAGTGCCCTTGGAGAGCTCCTTCAAGTACTTGTCTAGATTTAAGGTGTGGTTTTTTTTAACAAGGGTTGCTCCAAAAGCATTTTAGACCAAATAGGGAATTATTCCTGGCTAACTCCTGAACCTCCATTTGGACAGCTCTGGATTTCAAATCCATTCTTTTGTCTGCAGAGGTCTGTTGGAAGCCACAGGAAACACCCAAAGGGTATCACAGTATCACTAAGGTTGGAAGAGACCTCAGAGATCATCAAGTCCAACCTGTCACCACAGACCCCATGACTAGACTATGGCACCAAGTGCCACGTCCAATCCCTCTTGAACACCTCCAGGGACGGTGACTCCACCACCTCCCCGGGCAGCACATTCCAGTGGCGAATGACTCTCTTGGTGAAGAACGTTCTCCTCACCTCCAGCCTAAACTTCCCCTGTTGCAGCTTGAGACTGTGTCCCCTTGTTCTGGTGCTGGTTGCTAGAGAGAAGAGGCCAACCCCTTCCTGGATGCAACCACCCTTCAGGTAGTTGTAGAGAGCAATGGGGTCACCCCTGAGCCTCCTCTTCTCCAGGCTAAACAACCCCAGCTCCCTCAGCCTCTCCTCACAGGGCTGTGCTCAAGGCCTCTCCCCAGCCTTGTTGCCCTTCTCTGGACACGTTCAAGTGTCTCGATGTCCTTCTTAAACTGAGGGGCCCAGAACTGGACACAGTACTCAAGTCGTGGCCTAACCAATGCAGAGTCCAGGGACACAATGACCTCCCTGCACCTGCTGGCCACACCATTCCTAATGCAGGCCAGGATGCCGTTGGCCTTCTTGGCCACCTGGGCACACTGCTGGCTCATGTTCAACCAGCTGTCAACTAGCACCCCCAGGTCCCTCTCTGTTTGGCAGCTCTCAGGGTGGTGTGTTCATGAGGGTCTTCCAAGCCAAGCTATCCAGAGAAAGAGGCAGACCTGCCCTTCAGGCAGGGCTGAAGTGCTTTTTGGTAGCTGAGGGACTGAACAACCCAAGGCTGTTCATTTCTGGAATGAAGCCATTCTTAAATTAAATTTCAAGTATGTGTCATTTTTTATTTCTCCTCTTTCCTTCTCCTCCACTTTCAAAGTGGATAAATACAGCAGAGGGAATGGGAATCATGGGTATTAGATTGATGCCCTGAAAATGTTCCTGTAAGTTCTGGAGTCAGAGAGTGAAGGTAGCAGCAGGTTTTTCCCTAAAGTCTTCTCAAACTTGGGTCTTATCTCTTTCATAATTCTCAATTATCCTGTCTCCAAGGTCATAATTGTACTCTTTATGATTATGGACCACCATGTGTGCAGGGAATGTTATCAGAATACTGTGGCCCTTGAAATCTCTTGAAGGCATGCCCACAAGAGGTATTTCTTATCTCCTCCAAGCCTGCAGTCTTGGTACTCTCCACTCTCTGCATCTCTGGCGTGTCAACGAGACGCAGCCTTTGTGTTGCTCTTATTGCCCCGGGAGAGATCTCCTCAGCAGCAAAACTGCGTTTAGAGCAGGGCTGTGTAGGATGTGAAGATGAGAAATTTGGGGAAAAGAGGCTAAAGAGATAAATTTCAGATTTAATGGTGTGGTGACTTAGGAGTAACTAATCAAAGTGGTGTAATTAAATACAGTTAATCAAAGCAGGGAAAGATGCACATTTGCTAATGGATTACTTCTGTCTTTACTATTATCAAATAGAATTCAAACGCTGGCAGATTTTAAGGTGATTCACAATTCATTCTAAGATTACACAGATTTGAAACCCCAACTCCCCCTCCTCCCCCCCCAATATGTATCAAAATCAAGTTAAAGAAATTGGCATAAATGAACATACATCTGCAAGGCTGGAGGAAGGCTGCTACAGCTAATGAGCAAGGAAGGAAATTGCCTTGTAAATCCAATAGCACCAGGAAATTGTTTTATCAGGGCTCCTAGAGTAGCTGCACACGGTATGATTGATGTGATCATGTAAAATATTGATCATTGAGAACCTTCAGCTATAAGTAGGTAGCACAGGTGAGAGAAATATGCATGAAATGCATGAAATTCAGGTTTCAGAAGGCTGATTACAGAGTGGGACTGCAGGAGGAAGGGAAAAGAAAAATAAGGAAACTGAAATTTGCCTAGCAGAACTCTCTGACATTATTCACATGGGGGCACAGTGGCTCTTTGTCACCCAAAAAAACCCCAAACCCACACATAAAACAACCCCCAGCCTTGATTAGTAATATGTAAAAGTAGGTTTTTGTTTTACAAATGGTGCTGGATTGAGAGTCAAGCAGATAATGGGAAACAATTTAATCTGATGCATGAGGAGGATTAATTTTGAGTACCTGGGTTGTGCAGGGCAGCACAACTCAATGCAGATAAATGGTAGATAATAAGCTTAGGAGTAAAGAACCCATAGTAAATGACTGCTCAGATAGATGCTGCAGCAAGCTGACTAGGGGGAAAAGAATGAGAAGTCACTGGACAAAAAATGTTTATTCAGCAGCAAAGCCAAAGAGAGGAAATGGAATATTGAACTGCTGCTGCTGAAGGGGAAAAGCTGGGAACTTAGGACGCTGTAGTTTGGATTTAGGAAGGGCAGGTCCTGCCTCTTCAACCTGATCTCCTTCTATGATCAGGTGACCCGCCTGGTGGATGTGGGGAGGCCTGTGGATGTAGTCTACCTGGACTTCAGCAAGGCCTTTGACACCGTCCCCCACAGCAAACTGCTGGTGAAGCTGTCAGCTCGTGGCTTGGGCAGCAACACTCTGAGCTGGGTTAGGAACTGGCTGGAGGGCCAGGCCCAGAGAGTGGTGGTCAATGGTGCCACCTCCAGCTGGAGGCCAGTCACCAGTGGCATCCCCCAGGGATCAGTGCTGGGCCCCATCCTCTTCAATGTCTTCATTGACAATCTGGATGAGGGGACTGAGACAGTCATCAGCAAATTTGCAGATGACACCAAGCTGGGAGCAGATGTTGGTCAGTTAGAGAGTTGCAGGGCTCTGCAGATGGACCTTGACTGACTGGACAGATGGGCAGAGTCCAGCAGGATGGCATTCAACAAGTCCAAGTGCTGGGTGCTGTACTTTGGCCACAGCAACCCCATGCAGAGCTACAAGCTGGGGTTGGAGTGGCTGGAGAGCTGCCAAACAGAGAGGGACCTGGGAGTGCTGATCGACAGCTGGTTGAACATGAGCCAGCAGTATGCCCAGGTGGCCAAGAAGGCCAACGGCATCCTGGCCTGCATTAGGAATAGTGTGGCCAGCAGGAGCAGGGAGGTCATTGTGCCCCTGTACTCTGCATTGGTTAGGCCACACCTTGAGTCCTGTGTTCAGTTCTGGGCCCCTCAGTTTAAGAGGGACATCGAGACACTTGAACGTGTCCAGAGAAGGGCAACAAGGCTGGGGAGAGGCCTTGAGCACAAGCCCTATGAGGAGAGGCTGAGGGAGCTGGGGTTGTTTAGCCTGGAGAAGAGGAGGCTCAGGGGTGACCTCATTGCTCTCTACAACTACCTGAAAGGTGGTTGTAGCCAGGAAGGGGTTGGCCTCTTCTCCCTAGCAACCAGCACCAGAACAAGGGGACACAGTCTCAAGCTGCAACAGGGGAAGTTTAGGCTGGAGGTGAGGAGAACGTTCTTCACCAAGAGAGTGATTCGCCATTGGGATGGGCTGCCCAGGGAGGTGGTGGAGTCACCGTCCCTGGAGGTGTTCAAGAGGGGATTGGACATGGCTCTTGGTGCCATGGTCTAGTCGTGGGGTCTGTGGTGACAGGTTGGACTTGATGATCTCTGAGGTCTCTTCCAACCTTAGCGATACTGTGATACTGTATCACAGTGGATAGTGAGTGTATCGCATTGGATAGTTAATGCTCACCAGTGCTCTCTGACATTGGTGGCAAAAGACAACGTGCGTGTTCCAGAGGGAAATAAAGCTCCCATGAACAGAAAAGGTCCTTAAGGTTCAGAAAGCTTTGCAGAAAACCAAACGCCTGGTTTTGAGAGAAGCAGAGCACTTGTAGTTTTGTAGCCCTTTGGCAAAAGACACGTGGATTCTTTCCACTAAAGCCAGGTGGGAATTTGATTCCTCTAATTTAGGATTTGTATCTTCATAAAAATCAGAGCAAAAGCAGGGAAGCTGCCAAAGGAAACCACAGAGGTCTGTGACGGTCAGAAGGAGAAGCCCACACGGGGGAGCAGAGCTTTCTTGAGAAGCTTACATCTTTGGTATCATGAGAGTGAGTCACCTATAAAGCAATGTCTGACTGGGATGAAGGGTATGGCAGTATGATGGAAGGAGCCAAGGTACAAGGCTCAGAAGAAAGGAAATTGTAGTCTGTGCTATGATGAACTTGTAGGAGCCTTGCTTTTGCAAAATAAGTTCCTCTGCCTCTCTGCTCAAAGCTGTGATGCTCTTGCCTTCAGTGTTTTTCTTTTTCCTCTTGCTGTAGAATGTATTGCTCTGCTGACTTTATCCAGCTTAGGTTTTCTGCTACATCTGTAGCATGGTATTAGTGCTGGTTTAACCATAATGAGAAGTCAGGCATAGTTTGCAGGGAAAGGCAGTGTTTCTGCCTCATGCTACCAAAGATGCTACTTTTCCTTAAAGCTGTTGCTCACTTTGTACCTCAAGAATACCATAAATACCTTTTATTCAGTATTTCCCCCCTCCTGACAAGACTTCTCCCTCCTTTCCTGACACCATTTGGTTCAGAGCTCAGGGTGGCTGTAAGGATCATTCTGTCTTTGCTTGTGGCAGAAATAAATAGCCCCTATCTCGTGCTTGCATGTTGTGTAGCTGGTCTCCAATGGTTAGCACAGGTGGCAAAGCCTGCTCTATGACTGAGATCACTAAAGAATATGTCCTTTTAGTTAAGGTTGTATATATTCTAAGCTAGAAAGTAAACCAAAAAGATGGTGATGGTGCCTATTACTTCTGTAGCTGAATTATGGTAATACCTATCCATGGTTTAGTGTTATCTCTTGTAACAAAACCTGGTTTGTTCCCACCCAAACCCATGACAATCTAATGAGATACTCAAAGGTGTTATTTCTCTGTCAAATAATCATAGAATGGTTTGGGGTAGAAGGGACCTTCAAGATCATCTGGTTCCAGTCCTACCCCTGCCATGGGCAGGGACCCCTTCCACTAGCCCAGGTTGCAGAAGGCCTTGTCCGAGCTGGCCTTGAACACCACCAGGAAAGAGATATCCACAACCTCCCTGGGCAGCCTGTTTCAGTGTCTCACCACCCTCACTGTAAAGAATTTCTTTCTCATATCCAGTCTAAATCTACCCTTCTCAAGCTTAAATCCATTCCCTCTTGTCCTATCACAACAAGCCTTTGTAAAGAGTCAGATAAAGCACAGGACTTACTGTCCATTCAGGCTGCTGGTAGGAGGTCAATGACCCTTGTTTCAACGAGTTAGAAAGAGACTTCTTAGCTCTGAGTGTGGTTGGCACAGCAACAATGTTCTGTGGTTTCCTGCAGTATGCACCCACCAAAAATTCTGGGTTACATTCTGCAGTTTGTGTTCTAAAGATGCCAAATTTACCTTTAAGGGGAAAATATTGAAGGTAATAGACACATAGGAGCAATGTACTAACCTCTGGGGATGCTCCAGCATTCCAGCTTAACAGTGATTTAATTAGAAAAGCAGGTAATCAAAGAATGAACATTAATTTAAAATCAATAGTTTCAGCAACTGTTCTCCTCCCCTGCTGTTAACATAGATATTTTTTTAAGGTCCAGCTCCATAGCATAGTACACTCATAATGCTTGTTGTGATGAGGTGGGGGTTGGACTCTTCTCCCTAGTATCAAGTGATAGAGCAAGAGGAAATGGCCTCAAGGAGCACCAGGGGAGGTTTAGGTTGGATATCAGGAACAATGGCTTTGCTAAAGAGTGGTCAGGCATTGGAACAGGCTTCCCATGGAGGTGGTGGAGTCACCATCCCTAGGGGTGTTCAAAACCCATGTAGACATGGCACTTTGGGACATGGTGTGATGGCCATGGTGGTGTTGGGTTGATGGTTGGACTCAATAATCTTACAGCTCTTTTCCAACAAAAACAATTCCATGATTCTATGTCTAAGGTTCAGCAAGTGTCAGCAGTGAAAAATGGAAGCTTGTTTAAATGTATAGGCTGGGATTAAGAGTCTAAAACCACTTGCATATCATTGTGGGAACAATGTGGCCTGGTGGCTTTTGTTCAGGCAGGCAAAGCTGTCTGTCCACAAAGAGAGGGTGGCCTTTGTACTTGCTTATTCCTTGCCAATGGAGCCCTATGGGTGCCTACAGCCAGGGCTGGACCTGGTCCTCCTCAAACCATTCAAGCTGAAAGGACTATTACTGGCAGACTCACTTTCCAGGGCCTGTTACAGCAACAGGATGGGTTTATGTGTGAAATGGGGGTAAATGTAAGTGCTCATGATCCACAACATAAAGCCTGGCTGTCCTTTGCAGTGCTCAAGCTGGGCAGAGCATCTTCATTGATTCTTTTGGCTCTCAGGGCACACATCAGTTTGAATACATGAATGCCCAAGCAGGTTTGCATATATCGTATTTTTCTGCTAATTATATTTTCATGGCTTCAGAATTCAAAAGCAAGCTTTATTTTTGTAATGCCTTGTGCATATCTAATGAGGGGCTTGACAGGAAAGCTTTCTTCATCCACAGGTACCTTGGGAATCATGAGAGTTTAGGAGCCCTGCTGCTGTGCCAGAGGACTCTTCAATTATACATTTTTTCGTCATGATCTTCTAAATCAGAGTCACCCAGAATGAGTTTAACATGGCCCTATAATTACTAAACCTTGTTCTGCCTATTCACCTCTTGAATATACAGCTGTGAAGGCATTTTTAATAGAAGACTATAAGGTAATAGGTTTGATCCCCTAAGTTAAAATCTCTTACTGCAGTTAAGTAATAGCCACAGGGGACAGAAGAGGTGTGAACCAGCTCATGGACAGGGCGGTCTGAACTTTGTGAACTGATCTGGTGGTAAGACTGAGAGCAGTTCAAGAGCAGCTGTTCCTTTTCAGAGGATCATAGAATCATTAAGGCTGGAAGAGACCTCTAAGTTCATCAAGTCTGACCATCAAGGAGACTTGATGGGGTGCTTGGTGCCATGGTTTGGTTGATTAGGTGGGTTGGATTGGTTGATAGGTTGGACGCGATGATCTTGAAGGTCTCTTCCAACCTGGTTTATTCTATTCTATTCTATCAACCCAACACCACCATGACCAAGTGCCCAAAGTGCCACGTCTACACAATTTTTAAAACACCTTCAGGGATTTTGACTCCATCACCTCCCTGGGCAGCCTGTTCCTGACCACTCTTGAAGGAAAGACATTTTTCCTAATACTCAACCTAAACCTCCCCTGGTGCAGCTGGAGGCCATTTCCTCTTCTATCACTTGTTACTTGGGAGATGAGACCTCACCCCACCTCACTGCAACCTCCTCTCAGGGAGTTGTAGAGAGGAATGAGGTCTCCCTTCAGCCTTCTCTTCTCCAGACTAAACAACCTCAGTTCCCTCAGCTGCTCCTCACCAGACTTGTTCTCTTCACCAGCTTCATTGCCCTTCCCTGGACATGCTCCAGCACTTCAATATCATTGTAGTGGAGGCCCCCAAATGGAATATGGTAGTCAAGCTGTGTCCCCCAGTGCTGAGTACAGGGAAACAATCATTTCCTGGTCCTGCTGGTCACACATCCAGACCAGGATGCTCTTGGCCTTCTTGGCCACCTGGACATATGCTGGCTCATGTTCAGCACCCAAACACCAATCCACTTCCCAATGCCCTGCAAACTCATCATGCTGCCTATCTTGCCAGCATGAATATACTTTCCAAGCACTATGCAATGCTTTCTGCAGCCTTGCTAATCTCTGCTAGTTCAGCAGAACTGATGCAGGTGCCACCACAGAGATGCTGAGCTGTGTGGCCTCAGTGCTATTCAGTAATTCTAATTACTAACCCACAGTCTCATAGATGAAAATTCTGTAGTCTGTCATGAAGCCCTGTCAGTAGCCCACTGGACAGTGATTAATCTGCATACAGATTTTGCAGTGACACAGAAGGCCCCCTGATTCCCACAGGCTGTGGCAGGTGACCACTGTAACTGGGAAGTAATGGGTGACAATGGTCTGTCAGACTGTGCTTTGCTGGTCATGCCAGTGCCCATGTGCTGCTGTGTCTGTGGCAGCTCCCCTTGCTGCAAGCTTTTTTCTGAGCTTTGCTCAGTAACAGTCCCTGATCCTAGCTCTGCTCTGGCCCTGCAGCACCAAACATGTAGTAATTATTCTAACATTGCATTATGCAGAGTCAGGAAAATTAGTGTTACCCAAGGCAACTTTATATACATTACCAATTTCTTTTCCAGTTATCACTTTAAATTAGGACAAAATGCTCTGAGATTCAGGACTTGATGCAAGGCTCCAGCCAAAGAAACAGAACTCTGTGCAAGGAAGGAGCTGGCATTTTTCTGTGCTGTGCTTTTCACTTTTCATGCAATAGAATAGAATGGAATAGAATAGAATAGAATGGAATAGAATAGAATAGAATAGAATTAACCTGGTTGGAAGAGACCTTCAAGATCATCGTGTCCAACCTATCATCCAACACCACCTAATCAACTAAACCATGCAACCCAGCAACCCATCAAGTCTCCTCCTAAACACCTCCAATCATGGTGACTCCACCACCTCCCCAGGCAGCACATTCCAATGGGCAATCACTCTCTCTGTGAAGAATTTCTTCCTAACATCCAGTCTGAACCTCCCCTGGAGCAGCTTGAGACTGTCCTCCTGGTGCTGGTTGCCTGGGAGAAGAGACCAGCCCCTGCCTGTCTACAAGCTCCCTTCAGGGAGTTGTAGAGAGCACTAAGGTCTCCCCTGAGCCTCCTCTTCTCCAGGCTAAGCAACCCCAGCTCCCTCAGCCTCTCCTCACAGGGCTTGTGTTCCAGACCCCTCACCAACTTTGTTGCCCTTCTCTGGACACCTTCCAGCAACTCAACATCTTTCCTGAACTGTGGGGCCCAGAACTGGACACAGGACTCAAGGTGTGGCCTAACCAGCTCTGAGTACAGGGGCAGAATGACCTCCCTGCTCCTGCTGGTCACACTGTTCCTGATGCAGGCCAGGATGCCATTGGCCTTCTTGGCCGCCTGGGCACACTGCAGGCTCATGTTCAGCCTCCCATCAACCAGTACCCCCAGGTCCCTCTCTGCCTGGCTGCTCTCCAGTTCCTCTGACCCTGTGTGCCTGTAGCACTGCATGGGGTTGCTGTGGCCAATGTTATGGTATGTCCTAGAGTGCAAACAGATTTTCCACAGCATAGGTAGAGAACTTCTCTGGTGTGTGATGTAGACAAGGAAGAAAAAGGTGGTAAAATCCAGAAGGGACTGATCAAGAGTGGGTTTTCAGGGTCTAAACTTGGAGCTCCGGCCATGGAGGCTTGGTGCCATTATTAGATTGACACAACAGGCCTGGGATAAATATTTCCACTCATTGAGCTCCAGTTGAAATTTGCTGTCCTGAAGCATCTCTCTCACTGCCCTTCTTGCAACATGCCTGCATTCAGACCCACGTGCAAGCAAAGGTGAGGCTTGATTCTCAGGCTCACTTCATTGCGGAGGTCTGTGTGTTTAAAGGGACGTTTTTGGTTTGAGGTTAATCCAATCAAAAAGGCAGTTTAAGCAACACAATATTCAATGGTTTCTAAAGCCTCCTTCAACGGATTTGAGTGCAAGACTGGAAATGAACTGTTATCTTTTCAGTTATACTTCCAGCATGCAGATTTGAATTGCAAACAGGCCATTAAAAATAGCTCGTGCAATTTAAACCAGACTGAGTCAAACTGACAAAGCAGAAAATAACATGAACTAGAGATGCACTTGTGTGCTATATCATGTTAATGATTCTGTTTTCTAAGCTGGGAACAGCTCAATAATATATGCTGTTTCCAAACAAACATATATTTTATTAAAATAAATTAAGATAGAGGGGGAGGAAAAAATACAGCAGTGTGGGATGGGAGGGAAAACAATTATTCAGGAAGATTAAACTCGCTGTACACCAGAGGCCTGTGGTGTGTGTGGCCCCACTGGGATTTTGTGTACTGTTTGTAAATATTTCATCTGCAAATTTAACATCTGGACTCAGTCATTTTGTATGCAAGGCCATGAGCATTGCATGACAAAGATACAGCACAGGAGGGAAAGCTGTCCAAATGTTGTACGGAGATAGTTGCTTAAAAGCCATTCTGCAGTTCCAGTAATCTAACCTTTGAGATTCAAGAGGACAGCAATAGGAGAGTAGGAAGAAGTGGGGTTTGCCTGTTCAGGCTTGGTCTAAAGGCCAAAGCATTTGTATTTTGAATTGGTCTCCTTCATGTGACTGGTTGGGTACAAGGGGGGTTTGACAGAGGACTGGATGGGGTGCTTGGCTGCATGGCTTAGTTGTTGGGTGGGTTGGATTGGTTGATGGGTTGGACGCGATGATCTTGAAGGTCTCTTCCGACCTGGTGTATTGTATTGTATTGTATTGTATCGTATTGTATTAAACCCCTCCTGGCAGCAGCTCTGCTACACTGGCAATCCAAGTAAGGGCATGTACTTCCTGTGTTTGAGGCTAGACTGGTGACACTTCACCTCCAGGAGCCAGGCTGTGTTTGCATTCTTCATGGGGAGGCAACATGGGGGTTTGGCGCCACTGAGAGACAGGACAAAAAGCTGTGGGGGTTGCTCTCTTCTCCCATGTAACTACGAAACGGCCTCAAGTTGTGCCACAGGAGGTTTAGGTTGGGTGTAAGGAAAAATGTCTTTGCTGAAAGAGTGGTCAGGCATTGGAATAGGCTGCCCAGGGAGGTGGTGGAATCCCAAGAGGAGATTGGATGTGGCACTTGGTGCCGTCATGAGGTCTGTGGTGAGAGGTTGGACTCAATGATCTTTGAGGTCTCTTCCAACCTTGGTGATACTGTGATACTGTGGTGGGGTCACCATCCCTGAATGTGGTCAGACAGCATGTAGACATGGCACTTTGGGCCCTGGTTTAGTAGGCATAGTGGTGTTGGGTTGATGGTTGGACTTGATGATCTTGGGGGTCTTTTCCCACTGAAACAATCCGATGGGTCTAGGACTTTGGCAGCCAAAGCAGTCTGCAGAGTTTATCCCTGCCTCTGACAAGCCCATAAAGGTTTATAATGCTGTTTTTCTTATGAAGGCTGATATCCATATGTTCTGGGCAGACACAATGCTGCCTGGCACTGTGATGTGATCATTCCTTACATCTGCATTTTACTGTACATGATACTCCTGTGAGTGCTGGATGCCCAGAGATTCCCCCTCTGGCTAATCTGTCATATTCCCTTGACAGCTATTAAACAAGGATTTATCAACATGACTCAAAGGTACCTTTCTGGCACTTTTAATATGTATAAATTTCAATAAGGAAGCTCTCTAGCTACTTGCTGATGCAGACCATGCAGCAAAGTCAAAGCAGATGTCCTTAGGAGGGTTTTGATCCCACATCTATTGAAACAACAAAGCTGGATCTTAGCATGAACTCTTTGGATGAAAAGTGTCTCCAAAAAATTATCCAGTGCATTGGGCCCCATGTTTTCTTTCTACCTGCTGTGGTGACTGTTATTTTGGCTGCACCCTAAACCACCCAGGTTGTGGTTAGGAAGAGCTAAGTTTATTAACACCTTCGGTGTGGCTGAGACATATCCTGCTCAGGTCCAGTCATGTCAACCAGTTCAGCCCACAGAGGTGGGACCTGAGGTCTCTCTGGAGATGTTCAGCATAACCAAGCCTCCCAGAGGTGTGGGCAAAGGGTGCAAACATGTTGCTGGTGCAAATCTGGTCTGGAGGTTGGCTTTGAGCTGGAAGTTAACTTTGAGCATGGATGTTCCATCATAGTCCCTCAGCTGTAACTAGCTGTAGTGCCTTGCAGGGACTTCCTCTGCAGGATGGTGTTAATCTCGATGACTGGGTGAGGTCTATCATTGATGTGCTTCTGGTCACTGTCAAATGAATAGCTCTGTGGTTAAGGGTGATGACTAAGGTATGAATTCAGTTTCCCTCAGACTCTGGCTTTCACACTGTGTTGGCCAAGGCTATTTGAGCCTGTTCAGTTTGGGCTGGGGCTGGGCTAGGCATTGGGTTTTGCAGCTTTTATGGAAAATTCTGTTATTTCTATAAATAGTTAGAGCTGAAATAAATTTGATCTGGGTCCTCTATAAACTGAGGTTTGTGTGGGGATAGCTGGGAGGTGGTGCACTTGGGCTTATCCATGTGGCTATCTGGTTGTAGATTAATTGCAGCTAGCTTTCAGCAGGGATTCATCTTCACATGCTCTTGTATTTAAACCACTCTCATAGCACCAAATAGAGTTGTCAGGGTAAAGAAGAGGAGGTATTAACTGCAAAGTGCATGTTCTTTCCTTTTCAGTATTTAGGGTAGGTGGACCTCCATTTCTACCTGGTGTGGTAAATCCTTTGTGTTGCTATTATATCTTAGTGGTGATAAACCTTGCAGAAAGTTCCATGGTACTCAGTTGTTACATGTTGTATCTATTATCCCACTGCAGGGAAATGAGGTTGTGCTTGGAGATTGAAGTCCTGATTAGTTTGAAAGTGGTTATGGTGCTGTATCATCGCCATCAATGAGCTATGGCCTGTGCATTGAATCTTATGTTTCTCTCCTGCTCATTGTCCTTCCTCCAAAGTCTCTTCATCATAGTGTAGCTCTGAGTAGCATCACTCTCACCTTGAGTAACGCAGCCTTGCTTCTGTGTAGTGATAGCAATCAGAGTCAGGCAAGTGAGCTGCTTGGAGAGCTCTGCTCAGGTGTGGGATGATAGATGTCCTCCACATATAGTAACACAGGCAAAACTGGTTAAAATTAATCTTGCCAAGATAAGTACATCAAGGACTGGGATTTAGGTGCAGTACAGGTCTGAGCTGGGGAATGGGTTGGGCTGTTCAGTATTTGGAACACGGAATGAAGCTGTACTTCTGTTGTTAGGAGCCAGCCAAGAACCATCACTTAAAATGCAGATAGAGCTCACATAGCTCTTTAGGTAATATTTAGGTTCTTAAATGTGTCTCTAAGCTGTTGTTTTCTTAAATTATCCTATTCATAACACAATTTGTAGACAGAGCCATCTATTTTGCTCTACTGGAGTTAATTCTGTAGCCTGTCATAAAGTACTGTGGCAAGCCTGCTCTATAATACAGCATTAAGCAAAGCTGCACCAGGAAAATACAAGTAAATGTACATCATGGATTCCTGTGTAAATTGTATTGAAATAAGGGAAAACTCAGGCATGAAGATACCCCATTGAAATTCAATGGAAATGAATGTGTCCAGAGAAGGGCAACAAAGCTGGGTAGGGGTTTGGAGCACAGCCCTGTGAGGAAAGGCTGAGGGAGCTGGGGTTGCTTAGCCTGGAGAAGAGGAGGCTCAGGGCAGACCTTATTGCTCTCTACAGCTACCTGAAGGGAGATTGCAGACAGGTGGGGATTGGTCTCTTCTCCCAGGCAAGCAGCACCAGAACAAGAGGACACAGTATCAAGCTGCACCAGAGGAGGTTTAGACTGGATGTTAGGAAGAAATTCTTCATAGAAAGAGAGATTGGCCATTGGAATGGGCTGCCTGGGTGGAGTCACCATCACTGGAGGTGTTTAGGAGGAGACTTGATGGGGTGCTTGGTGTGCCATAGTTTAGTTGATTAGATAGTGACTGGAGGTGTTTAGGAGGAGACTTCATGGGGTGCTTGAGTGCATGGTTTAGTTGATTAGATGGTGTTGGATGATAGGTTGGATGCACTGATCTCAAAGGTCTCTTCCAACCTGATCTGTTCTGTTCTATTCTATTCTATTCTATTCTATTCTATTCTATTCTATTCTATTCTATTCTAATCCACTGCATTGTTCTTTATTTTCTGGGAATAAAGATCAAGTGTAGTGAGGAACCTTGGATCTCTGAGTTTATGGAAACTCATTACCTTGCCATGAAATGTTTGTAAACTCAGCTATGAGTTTTATTCACTTCACTGTCATGGGCATTGTGATGGAGCTAAAGTTATTTTGGTTATAACCCTACATTGGAGCCTGTTGCTGTGGGCAGTTTGAAACCTGAAGATGCAAACCATGGCAGTCTTCCAAGCCTTTCCCTTGTGGTTCCTTGGGTGGTAAAAGTCTTGTTGGCTAAAGAGCAAATCTGGGTTATCAAAGACTGGAGCAGGCTGTGCAGGGGAGTGGTTGAATTGCCATCCCTAGATGTATTCAAAAGCCATCTAGATATGGTGCTCAAGAATTTGGTGTAGTGGCCCTGGTTGTGTTAGATAATGGTTGGACTTGATGATCTATACACCAGAGGCTTGTGGTGTGGCCTCTCTGGGATTTTGTGTACTGTTTGTAAATATTTCATCTGCAAATTTAACATCTGGACTCAGTCATTTTGTATGCAAGGCCATGAGCATTGCATGACAAAGATACAGCACAGGAGGGAAAGCTGTCCAAATGTTGTACGGAGATAGTTGCTTAAAAGCCATTCTGCAGTTCCAGTAATCTAACCTTTGAGATTCAAGAGGACTGCAATAGGAGAGTAGGAAGAAGTGGGGTTTGCCTGTTCAGGCTTGGTCTAAAGGCCAAAGCATTTGTATTTTGAATTGGTCTCCTTCATGTGACTGGTTGGGTACAAGGGGGGTTTGACAGAAGGAGTGCAACCCCTCCTGGCAGCAGCTCTGCTACACTGGCAATCCAAGTAAGGGCATGTACTTCTTGTGTTTGAGGCTAGACTGGTGACACTTCACCTCCAGGAGCCAGGCTGTGTTTGCATTCTTCATGGGGAGGCAACATGGGGGTTTGGCGCCACTGAGAGACAGGACAAAAAGCTGTGGGGGTTGCTCTCTTCTCCCATGTAACTACGAAACGGCCTCAAGTTGTGCCACAGGAGGTTTAGGTTGGGTGTAAGGAAAAATGTCTTTGCTGAAAGAGTGGTCAGGCATTGGAATAGGCTGCCCAGGGAGGTGTTGAGGTCTTTTCTAGCCACAGTGATGCTATGATTCTGTGAAAACGTTGTTTGACTTTGTTATAAAGATATATGGCTGGGCTGGCAATTACATCAGTGCTTGAGTTAGTGAAAATAAAACACTCGAAATAGTAGATGATCAATATGAAGTGGAATGCGTAGTGTGTGCTGCCTAGTGAGTTCTGACAAGCATTGGAGAGCTGGAGGAAATCTGAAATAAACATAACAATTAGTTTAAGCATCCCTCAGAAACAGATGAGGCTGAAACGTGCCCCCTGAGCTCCCTGTTCCGTGGGTCGTTGGTGAGCTCTGCTGGCTAAGAGAACGCAAGAGTCAGGGCGGTAGGTTGGCAAAGCATGAAGTGTCAGAGCGGTGTGTTGGTGAGGGCAGCAGCAGGCATCACGTTGCCCCAAGGCAGCAGTTATTTTATGAGTCAGCTTTGAAAGAAAAAAAGAAAAGAAAAAGAAAAAGAAAACCAGAGCATGTTTTTGAACAGAGGAACTTGATGCGGGACCCAGTGAATCAGAGGTTGATGCTAATCAGTGATGTGGCAAATAAACATCATTCCCCCTCCCCCCCCACCCCTACTTATCCCTAAGAATCCACAGTAAAATTATGCCATCCATGATGCAATGGGTTTCTTTTCCCATGTCAGATTTTCCCAGATGGGCATTTCTGATGGAGGCTGAGGGGGTAAGGAGGCAGGGGGAGGCTTTTTTCTTCTTTCCCTGTTTCTTTTCGTTGCTTAGCAGCTGAGCTGCTGCTTGAACGCCGAGCGCGGCGAGCGGGAGCGCAGTCGAAATGAAAGCTCTATTTGTCATCTTGATAAATCTTATTTGTAACACTTCTGTAAAGGATGTGACAGATTAGCTGAAGGAGAGATCTGGGGACATAGGGTAGCACACAAAATTTAATTCTGACTGATTGGATGTTGCAATGCAAATGAAGCATGGTCTCACATGGCGTAGTAATTGCAGCTGTGCTGGCCGTTGCTTTGTATATTCTTTGCATTCTCTCTATTGATTAAAAAGATGTTGCTATAGTAGCTGGAAGAGAAGTTTTCTCAGTGTCTCTTCTCATGTTTTATTGATTTTTCCTGCTTAATAAAAATGACAGTCCTCCCTTATTTCTGAAAGGAGCCAGTTGTTTATGGCTTGTACATACCGATCAGCAGCTTTTGTAACAGCTTCAGTTTCTCAGCTGTGTAGGGCTTGTTGACAGGGACAGAAGGAAGATACAGCATTCTGTCTGAGGTGGGTTTTTCCTTGGTCCCTAGCATGTGGAAAGTGGGCATTCTCTCTACAGAGAGCTGGGCAGTCATAGAATCATAGAACCATTAAGGCTGGAAAGGACCTCTAAGATCATCAAGTCATCAGCCCAACACCACTATGCCTGCTAAACTGTGTCCCAAAGTGCTATATCTACATGATTTCTTAACAGCTCCAGGGCTGGTGACCACCTCCCTGGGCAGCCTGTTCCATTGCCTAACCACACTTTCAGCAAAGATGCTTTTCCTCATGGCCAACCTAAACCTCCCCTGGCGCAACTTAAGGACATTTATTCTCATCCTACCTCTAGTTTCTTGGATGTTGATCTCTTCTCTCACTTTGCTTTAACTTCCTTTCAGGAGGTTGTAGAGAGCAAGGTGTCTCCCTCAGCCTCCTCTTCTCCAGACTAAACAATCCCAGGTCCCTCAGCTGCTCCTCACCACACCTGCTCTCCAGAACCTTAACCAATGTCATTGCTCATCTCTGGCCTTGCTCCAGCACCTCACTTCTTGTGGTGAGGGCCCCAAATCTGAATCCAGGACTTAAGCTGTGGCCTCAACAGTGCTCAGAACAATTAGTGTTGCCTCAGTCTTACCACTTACCACAGATTCATCTTAAGTGCAGCAAAAAGTCTTCCTTTGTTTTTACTGTGTCATGTTTTGGGGTGCAGGCTGAAGACTTGATAAAGCATTTGATGAGATCTCTGTGATACTGATAAAATATTAATTTAAAAAGAAATCTTGGGGAAAGAAAGAAATCTGATACTGGCAACCTTCCATGTAGATGTAGCCTTTGAACATCATTTCCAGGTGCTGAAAGTAGAAAATTAGCCTTTACAAAGAGCTTAATTTCACCCCACATTAAAAGAGCAGGAAAGGGGGGGGGGGGGAAGGGAGAAAAAGTGTTGTTGTTTTTTAAAAGAAATTTCTTCTTTGTCTGTCCATGTTTTGAAATTGGCACATCACATCTTTGCCACTCTGTGTGCTCCAGTGAGGCTTAGAAGAGGTAGAATAGGGAAAGGCTGCAAGAAACCACCAAACCCTCCTTCAGGTAAGAGTAGGTAGAATAGAATAGAGTAGAATCAAATAGAATAGAATTAGAATAGAATAGGAGTGGAGTGGAATGGAATGGAATGGAATGGAATAGAATAGAATAGAATAGAATAGAATAGAATAGAATAGAATAGAATAGAATAGCATAGAATAGAATAGAATAGAATAGACCAGACCAGGTTGGAAAAGACCTCTGAGACCATCGAGTCCAACCTATCACCCAACACCATCCAATCAACTAAGCCATGGCACCAAGCACCCCATCCAGTCTCTTCCTAAACACCTCCAGTGATGGGGACTCCACCACCTCCCTAGGCAGCACATTCCAATGCCCAATCTCTCTTTCTATGAAGAACTTCTTCCTAACATCCAGCCTAAACCTCCCCTGGCACAGCTTGAGACTGTACCCTCTTGTTCTGGGGCTGGTTGCCTCGGAGAAGAGACCAACCCCCACCTGGCTACAGTCTCCCTTCAGGTAGTTGTAGACAGCAAGAAGGTCTCCCCTGAGCCTCCTCTTCTCCAGGCTAAGCAACCCCAGCTCCCTCAGCCTCTCCTCACAGGGCTGTGCTCCAGACTCCTCCCCAGCTTTGTTGCCCTTCTCTGGACACCTTCCAGCAACTCAACATCTCTCCTAAACTGAGGGGCCCAAAACTGGGCACAGGACTCAAGATGTGACCTAACCAGTGCTGAGTACAGGGGCAGAATGACCTCCCTGCTCCTGCTGGCCGCGCTGTTCCTGACTCAGGCCAGGTATGTATCTATTTCTTCCAGTGGAGTGGATTAATTAATTAGAAGACCCTAGCATGCAAAACCAGAACAATTCTCAGTACATCCAGGTCTTTTTCTTTAGTTATTTGTGTCTCTGTCCAGAATTTAAGTCAATATATTGCTGGTAGAAACAATTACTTGTCAGTTTGCAATGCTAATTATCTGTTCAGAGCAGGATCTGTGTCTCCCTCCCTTTGCAGGTTCAGTTTATGAACCTGATTGTGGCTTCTGTGTGTTCCCATATTACAAATACTGCATTATTTGATGATGAAGATGACCATTTCAAGCTCTTTGAAGCCTTACTGTGAGGTTTGAAAACAAATTATTCTGTTTAGCTGAGTGCCTAGAAAGCTGTGGACAGATGTAGGAGGATTTATTTTGCAGAACTTCCACTGCTTCTCTTCCCTCCTGTGATTTGTTTAGTGAAATGAGCAGATGAAACTGGAAATTATGAAGTGTGAGCACTGGAGTTCTGTCCTCTAACCCATCCCTTGGGCCACACAGATCACATTCCTGAACATTCTATGTGTGGTAGCTGAGACCATTTATTTTCCTTTTGAATGTACTCTGCTGGAGGTGACTTGTCCTGTCCATGGTCTGCATTGCTAAGATGGTGAGTGGATTTTTCAGCTTGAAAAGAAGGTGGGCATTTGAATTTCTCATGAGCTGCTTCTCATGGCTGATCAGAAGCTGATAGTATCAGTAGCAGTGGGAAGAGCCTGTCGTGCAACCAGGAATGTTTTAGCTGCTGTCTAGAACACAGGGATTTTATTGCTGCTTTTGCCCCTTGGGCAAACTGGAGCACTCATACCCAGGTGGACTTAGTTTTCTTCCCTCCATGGAGAAGCTGGTCACTTTTGATTAAGGATCCATGCAAACTAGCCTTGAACTTTATTGAGGTGCCTAAAACTGTCATGAGGAAAAGGAATTTCCTGGCTGATCAACCATAACGTTAAGAAGAAAATGGTACAAATCATTTGTCACGAAGAGATGCAGTGTGGAGATGAATGAGTGATGTTCAGTAAGTTCATTGAGCTGTTGGAGTGGGTCCAGAGGAGGACTACAAAGATAAAAGGGCTGGAGCACCTTCCTTGTAGGGAGACAGGCTGAGAGAGTTGGGGCTGTTCAGGCTGGAGAAGAGAAGGTGGTGGGGAGACCTTAGAGCAGCCTTCCAGTACCTGAAGGGGGCTACAGGAAAGCTGGGGAGGGACTTTTCACAAGGGTTTGTAGTGACAGGATGAGGGGCAATGGCTTTGAGTTGGAAGGGGAGAGATTTAGATTGGAGATCAGGTTGCCCCAGGATGTTGTGGATGCCCCCTCCCTGGAGATATTCAAGGCCAGGTTGGATTAGGCCTTGAGGCAAACAGGTCCAGTGGAAGGTGTCCCTGCCCATGTCAGGAGGGTTGGCACTGGATGGTCTTAAGATCCTTTCCAACCCAAACCATTCTATGATTCTATGATACTAAGTGACTTTAGCCTGGTTAAAAGGCAAAAAAACAACCACAAGAAAAAGTGTTGTGGGTCTTAAAAGCAGAGTGTTTGGGCTTTTTCATTTAAAATGAGATGCTGAAGTGCTGCAGATGAAAGGATGGCCCATCACTAGTGGTGTGCCCCAAGGATCAGTGCTGGGCCCCATGCTGTTTAACATCTTTATTGATGATCTGGATGAGGGCATTGAGTCCATCATCAGTAAATTTGTGGACAACACCAAGCTGGGGGCAGGAGTTGATCTGCTGGAGGGCAGAGAGGCTTTGCAGAGGGACCTCGACAGGCTGGACAGATGGGCAGAGTCCAAGGGCAGGAGATTGAACACATCCAAGTGCCGGGTTCTGCACATTGGCCACAGCAACCAGCAACCACATGAAGTGTTACAGGCTGGGGTCAGAGTGGCTGGAGAGCAGCCAGGCAGAGAGGGACCTGGGGGTGCTGGTTGATGGTAGGCTGAACATGAGCCTGCAGTGTGCCCAGGCAGCCAAGAGGGCCAATGGCATCCTGGCCTGCATCAGGAACAGTGTGGCCAGCAGGAGCAGGGAGGTCATTCTGCCCTGTACACTGCACTGGTTAGGCCACACCTCGAGTATTGTGTCCAGTTCTGGGCCCCTCAGTTTAGGAAGGATGTTGACTTGCTGGAATGTGTCCAGAGAAGGGCAACGAAGTTGGTGAGGGTTTGGAACACAAGCCCTATGAGGAGAGGCTGAGGGAGCTGGGGTTGCTTAGCCTGGAGAAGAGGAGGCTCAGGGGAGACCTTCTTGCTCTCTACAACTACCTGAAGGGAGGTTGTAGCCAGGTGGGAGTTGGTCTCTTCTCCCAGGCAACCAGCACCAGAACAAGAGGACACAGTCTCAAGCTGCACCAGGGGAGGTTTAGGCTGGATGTTAGGAAGAAGTTCTATACAGAGAGAGTGATTCCCCATTGGAATGTGCTGCCCGGGGAGGTGGTGGAGTCACCATCACTGGAGGTGTTTAGGAGGAGACTTGATGGGGTGCTTGGTGCCATGGTTTAGATGTTTAGGTGGGTTGGATTGGTTGATGGGTTGGACGTGATGATCTTGAAGGTCCCTTTCAACCTGGTGTACTGTATTATTGTATGGTATGGGGGGAAAAAAACCTCATGTTAAAACAGAACTTTTTATTTTTAGGAGAAAGAAGATGTTTCCATTTCTGTCAAACTGGGAAAAAAAAAAAAGAAAATCAATTGGTTGGGAAGCTGAAAATGTTCTGTTACACATGGTATTGTGTTGAAGCAGGACAGAGGAAAAAGAAAGGGAATAGGAAGGTGCTGTGTGTTCCTCACACCTTTGTGCACTTGCTGAGGGTCAGCCATAATTTGGCTCTCGGCGTAGCTGACATTGATTTCTAATCTAATCTTGCTGAGAGCTCTTGGAGGTAATTCTCCAGGTCTAGCAACAGGTTTCTGCCTTCTGTTTTGTAGCTGTGAGATTTGTAACTGGGCTTTATAATGATAAAGGGCTAATTTTTATAGTTACCCTGCGACCAAGTTAATTTACCATCCAGTTGCAGAGACTTTAAAAAGGTGTTGACTGATTTTGTTGTTCTTTTCTGTTTCTCTGGGTTTAGCTTGTGGACATACAGCCAGGGAAAACTTGAGAAGTCCTGCTTGTTTAGCCTTCAGCTATTTGATCTTGTAAGTAAATGGTGGGGATGCTGATGCATGGCAGCCAGCCTAATATCCAGAAAATTGTAGTGACCTCCTTTGGTTTTTGGATGAAAATGGTAATAAAAGCCAGAGACTGTTGTAGCAAGCAATAATCCTGTGAGCTGCATGCTAGAACTGATTTTGATTAGCAACTAGTTGCAAAGCTAGCTGTAAAGATAACGAAGCCATGGTAATTAAAGTGTACATGCATATTTCAACAAGCAGTTCAGGTAGATGAGCTGAAGTAGACTTTGCAGTGCAGTAACAAGGCGTGATTTGAGGAGAGCAGATGAGATAAAGTATCAAGACTTGAGTAAGGCAGTGATAGGTAACTGGTTGCCCTGCGTGGTGCTGGTGGGTGGGAAACTTCCCTATGCACTCTCTGTGGTGAATGACAGCCAGGCTCATTTTATTAATGAAGGAAAAGTCAACATTCTGATGTACCCTTGGCATGTGGAATAGTTTTATGGCTGTCTGTAGCAGTTTCCAAACCACAGTGTCTTGTGTTTATCTTACTTATCTTACAATGCTTTCTTGGCTCTAACTAATAAACATAATCTAAAGGAGCCCAGCAAAACATCTCTTGTTAGGCAGGGCTAGAGGTCCAAAGAATTTTATCTGTGCAGGATGTGTCCTCGAGCTCCAGCCAAAATGATACAGATGTCTTGCTAAAGGTAGACATGAAATGGTGTCTTGAGAAGGACTGTGCTACTAGGTTTGTTTAGCAGGCAGATTGTGAAGAGCTGTCATGGCTGTCCCTAAGAAGCATACCATCCCTGGAGACATTCAGGGTCAGGCTTGGTGGGGCTCTGAGCAGCCTGAGCTAGTTGGAGATGTCCCTGCTTACTGCAGGGGGGTTGGACTGGATGACCTTTAGAGATGCCTTCCAACCCAGTGCATTTTGTGATTCGATCAACCATGCTGGAGGTGACTACAACCCAGGCAGAATTTGGTACTTTCTGGGTTTTCCTGGGTTCTGACAAACTGCAGAGCAGCTAGCCACAGGCTCAAGGTGGTTCAGTCTTTTAAGCTGTTTCTTTTCATAGGCTTTATGGTGCTAGTTTGGTTGAGATTAAGCAGACCTGCTCTGAGGCGCCCTGGTGCTGTCAACCACTGCTCAAAACTCCTGAAGGAAACACTGCCCAGCTGAACCCAGCCTAGGTATGCTTGGTGCACGCAAACAAGCAGATGTTGGGTGTTCAGGTATGTCAAATCTAAAAAGCATAGACCACACTGAGTCAGAAGGGATTTCTGGAGGTCATCTACTCCAACCCCTCTGCAGTAAGCAGAGACATACCCAACTAGATCAGGTTGTGATCTGATGGGATAAATGATTGCTGTAGGAAGTGCCTACTAATCACAGAATCACAGAATCACCAAGGTTGGAAGAGACCTCAAAGATCATCAAGTCCAACCTGTCACCACAGACCTCATGACTAAACCATGGCACCAAGTGCCACATCCAATCCCTTCTTGAGCACCTCCAGGGATGGTGACCTCACCACCCACCTCCCTGGGCAGCCCATTCCAATGGCTAACAACTCTCTCAGTGAAGAACTTTCATGCAGACCTACAGGCTGGGGTCAGAGTGGCTGGAGAGCTGCCAAACAGAAAGTGACCTGGGGGTGCTGATTGACAGTCAGCTGAACATGAGCCAGCAATGTGCCCAGGTGGCCAAGAAGGCAAATGGCATCCTGGCCTGCATCAAGAATAGTGTGGCCAGCAGGAGCAGGGAAGTCATTCTGCCCCTGGACTCAGCACTGGTTAGGCCACACCTTGAGTCCTATGTCCAGTTCTGGGGCCCTGAATTTAAGAAGGACATCGAAACACTTGAACATATCCAGAGAAGGGCAACAAGGCTGGGGAGAGGCCTCAAGCACAAGCCCTGTGAGGAGAGGCTGAGGGAGCTGGGATTGTTTAGCCTGGAGAAGAGGAGGCTCAAGGAAACCTTCTTGCTGTCTACAACCACCTGAAGGGAGGTTGTAGCCAGGAGAGGGTTGGTCTCTTCTCCCAGGCAAGAAGCACCAGAACGAGAGGACACAGTCTCGAGCTGCACCAGGGGAAGTTTAGGTTCACTCATCTGAATGTCCAGGTTTGCCAGGTTTATTTTAAAAAACCCAAAAAAACTATTTTAAATGTTCAAATATCCCCCAGAGAAAGGATTGTCAGCTGTAGAGCAAAGCAGCAATCTGTCCTCTTGTCACAGCGCACTGGCTCCAGTGCCTGTGCCCTATGGTAGAGCTGCAAAAGTGCTGATGACTAGGGATTGAGTCTTCTAATTGCATTTAGCTATTTGAGCATTACAGAGCGTTACAGATCTTAGCATCCCTCACTCAATCCTCTGGGTGTTTTTCCTCTCATTTTAGCCACCAAGTTTAATTGACAGTATTGCTGTGAGGTGTTCATCTTAGTCCTGCTCTGTGGAAAGAATTGATGCTGGTGTCATTTAGCTGTTTTATCCAGTTGTTAGTCAGTGGCTTAAAGAGTAATACTCCCCATGGGAAGGTTAGGTTTACATGTTTCCTGTAGGTTTAATTGCAGCCAAAGATAAAAACAGACACTGGTTGCTGCATGGATTGATTGGGAAAGTGCAGCAGAATATGGAGTGGAGCATAAAACAGAATGTTGTGTTCGTCTTATCTCCCAAATTATATCAAATAGCTGCAGCATGGTTGTTAAAAATACTGTCTTAGCAGCAGCAGAGGTGGGAAGACAAATGTTTAGTGCTCTTGGTGCAGCATAGGAAATCCTCCTGGAATGGTGGTACCCAGAGTTGGCCCACAGCTGGTGAGACAGGGTGAAGGATGTGCTGCTGGGTATGGGGTCCCAGTTGCCCTGTGGGAGCTGCAGTGTGCAGTGCTGGGATCTATGCAGCATGCACAGCCTCCTCTGGTCACCCTGGGTAGTTGTGGGGAGTGAAGCAGCTCTTCCTCCTCTCCTCCAGAGTACTTTTTCCTCTCTTGAATTAAATGAATGTGCTCTGCAGGCACAGCCTCCTGCTTGAGCAGCTGGTAGTAAGTGTTTTCTTGACATTCATTTAGTAGAAGACTGTTAATCTTGACAATGAGAGCTAAAGAGTAGTTTACCTTTCACCTTTATTTTCATCAGTTCTCTGGCTTAAAGTGGAAGAGAGGTGGGAAAAACTTGTCATCAATGAGTCAAATATACAGAGGTGCTCGTGGGTTAGACACTATGATTAGTGCCTGGTTTCTCCATACCAGTTACTCTTCTTCCTCACCATGAGGTGAAATATTTGTGCACATCTCAGTGGCACTTAGCTGGTTTTAGTGCTTTAAGTAGGTGATCAAATTCCCCATTGACTCCTTTGGCTGGATTGCCAAAAAAGGAGTTGTTACTGTACATTGGTCATGTGTTCAAGTGGCCACTTCTGTGAGTTACAGCTGCACGGATGCACAGAATATGCTCTTGTGTATTTTAAACTAAGGAAACAGATGATAAAAATCATCATCCCACACAATTTCCTCGTATGACCTCTTCTCTTTGGCATTACCTTGTTTTATCCAGCTCAGGCAGTGTTGTTTATCCCATGTTTAGGTTTGTAGGAGCCTAAAAATAGCAGAAAGTGCATAACCCCATCAGTCTAAGTGATGTGTCATCAGCACTGGGAGAACATGCAGAGAAGAGTAAGACTGCACTATCCCCTGCCCTCTGTCTAGGGCAGTTAAAACTGAGTTAACAGAATGAACTTTGAAGTGTTCCCATTTTGAAGAAAATCCTGCACTCTTAGAACTTGGAAGGCACCAAACTCCCTACTCTAGTAAATTCCTTGTGCCATTGCTGTCTTGAACGTGCCAGGTTGAGTGCTGAATGAGGGCAGAATGGGGGGCAGAGGGGGGGGAGTGGAGGGGCTGTCAGATAGTTGTGCTAAGAGTGGCCTAAGCTACTTGGTAATGGAAGATCAGTTCCCATCCATTTCAGAGTTACTCAGGGCCCAAACCAGAAGTAATTCTTTGAAGTGACATATATAGAATCATAGAATTGTTTAGGTTGGAAAAGATCCTGAAGGTCATCAATCGATAGACAGCTGTGCCCAGGTGGCCAAGAAGGCCAACAGCATCCTAGCCTGGACCAGAAATAGCATGGCCAGAAAGATCAGGGAAGGGATTGTCCCCCTGTACTCAGCACTGGTGAGGCCACAGCTTGAGGCCTGGGTTCAGTGGCAGGGGCCTCACTACTGACATTGAGGTGCTGAAGTAAGTCCAGAGAAGGGCAGCAAAGCTGGTGGACAGTCTGGATAACAGGTGTGGTGAGGAGCAGCTGAGGGAATTAGGACTGTTCAGTCTGGAGAAGCAGGTAGACCTTATATCTTTCTACAACTCTCTGAAAGGAGGTTGGAGTGAGGAGGAGGTTTGTCTCTTCTCCGAAGTATCAAGTGATAGGACGAGAGGAAAGAGCCTCAAGTTGCATCAGGGGAGGTTTAGGTTGGATAGTAGGAAAAATGTCTTTCTTGAAAGAGTGGTCAGACATGGGGGGCAGGCTGCCCAGGGAGGTGGTGGAGTCACCATGCCTGGAGGTGTTCAAGAAATGTGTAGGCATGGCACTTTGGGCCATGGTTTCATGGGCATGGCAGTTTTGGGGTTGACAGTGGAACTTGGTGAACATAGAGTTCTTTTACGACCTCATAGATTCTATCTGTAAGCATGAAAATGAGTCACAGCTCTGGACCATAACTCTGTCTTGAGTTGCCATGTTTGAAATGAAGATCAGAGAAATGCCAGAAACCTGTGCATTTCTGAAATGCATGTTTCAGGGTGTGTAGCAAGCTGCTTTCTTTCTAAACTACTTGCAAGACAGCGTGGGGCTAGAGGCTTCCCAAAGCAGCCTCATGGGCTGGGCAGCAATTTAATGCCACACAATCTGCAGTTTGTTTAAGATCCTGACGTTAGGAATGAGCTGTACTTGTCACCAAGCTCTTAGAAACCAATCTTGGTTCATCTGTTCTTAGAATTTCTAGACTGGAAATTCTCACTGAAATTTAGCTCCCTTCTGCATTGTGCTGACGTTTCTGATATTTGGGATTACTTTAACACCCAAGTTAGAATAGAGTAGAATAGAATAGAATAGAGTAGAGTAGAATAGAATAGAGTAGAATAGAATAGAGTAGAATAGAATAGAATAGAATAGAATAGAATAGAATAGAATAGAATAGAATAGAATAGAATAGAATAGAATAGAATAGAATAGAATTAACCAGGTTGGAAAAGACCTTTGATATCATTGAGTCCAACACCATCTAATCAACTAAACCATGGCACCAAGCACCCCATCAAGTCTCTTCCTAAACGCCTCCAGTCATGGTGACTCCATCACCTCCCTGGGCAGCACATTCCAATGGCCAATCTCTCTGTGATAAACTTCTTCCTAATATTCAGCCTAAACCTCCCCTGGTGCAGCTTGAGACTGTGTCCTCTTGTTCTGGTGCTGGTTGCCTGGGAGAAGAGACCAACCCCCTTCTGGCTACAACCTCCCTTCAGGTAGTTGTAGAGAGCAAGAAGGTCTCCCCTGAGCCTCTTCTTCTCCAGGCTAAGCAACCCCAGCTCCCTCAGCCTCTCCTCATAGGGCTTGTGTTCCAAACCCCTCCCCAGCTTTGTTGCCCTTCTCTGGATCTGTGTGCTCAAGATGAGAGATGCAGATGAGACCTAATGTTTCCAAAACACAGACACCTTTAAGTCCTGGAAACTTCCATACCTAAGAAGATCTCTGGACTGCTATCCTGGACCCTTGAAAATGGGGCTGAGTTTACACTCTGGAGTCACAGGATCCCAGAATGGTAGGCTTTGGAAGGGATCTCTGAAGATCAAGTCAGGTTCACCTGAAGAAGGATTGGCAGCTGTCCTGGTGGCCGCTGTCTGGTACGCTATGCTCCTTCCAGAGCAGGTTTGTGTAGTTCTTTCAGCCTGTGGCTTTTGCATCTCCTGGTGCTGCTGAGCGGTGAAGCTGTGATGGCATGAGGCTCACCTGTCTCTGTGTTATTAGTTTTAGATGCCTGACTTTCAGCACTTTATTTTTCACCAGGGCCACAGCTATTTGAAAAGCCTCTGGGTGATGGCAGCTTCTAGGCACTGATGATCATGACCGGGCTTAAGCAGGAGCTAGGGAAAGGAAGCTCTGTTTCCCATTCCCAAATCCCCTAAATCATTCCTCACAGATGCTTCTGTTGGTTATAAGCAGCCTGTTCTCAGAGGATTCAAAAAAACCCACAGGCTCCTGTCCTGCACAGAGGCCATCTCTTCTGGTCCTTTCATTGTCCCTCTTGGTCTGAGTGGATTTTCCCAGTGTCCCAAACAGAAGGTGAAATTAGCTGTGCTTTTTCAGATTAACTTGGTTCTCTTTTCTCTCAGCATATTAGTTGGTGCTCAGAGGAGCTGTTCAGCTGCTGGGATCTCAGGAGCTTGAGGCTTGTGTCTTCTTCAGAATTCAGAGCTCAGTGAGCTTGTACAGTCCTCATCAGAGATGGTTTGTTCTTGTTGTTGCTGATGTTGTTTTAAGAGTGAATTTAAGATGGCATTCTTGCCCTGTTATTAACTGCAGAGCCACCTGCATATTCGTGGGGTCCAGAACAGGTTTGTGGGAATGGTTTATTAACTGGGTCCCATTACCTCCTCTGACTGGGTGTGGAGCACTGCAAAATGTGAGACCTTCTCCAGGGCATGTAAAGGTAAAATTAAAAGTGCACAGGGTCAGGCTGGTAAATAATGCTGCAATTAATGTTTCCAAGGGTCACAGATTGAACTGGGTCGGAAGGGACCTCTAAAGGTCATCTAGTCCATCCCTCCTGCAGTAAGCAGGGGCATCCTCCACTAGAGCAGGGTGCTTAAAATCCCCTCGAGCCTGACCTTCCTGGGCTGTTCAGTCTAAGCCTTGACATTAGGATCTGGTCCATATTTCGGAATGTGCAGCAGTCTTTATTGCCTGATGATGTTTGTGCAGATAAGGCAAATAATTGTTGTGGCTGAATCTGCTCACACCTGCAGCAGTTGTCCAGGTACACCCCACCACCTCTGTAGAGAACAAGGTAACATGACTCACTCTGCAGTGCGTAGATAGGGCATGACTGGATGGTCTCCGCTCAGGCTGTCTCCTTTCTTTGCCTCTGTTGATGTAATACTTAGGAACATGATGTCACTGGAGTCATCTGCCCTTTTATTTATGGGTGTCTGTACCTGGCAGTCATTACCATAATAGTCATGAACTAGAGATAGGTGACTCCTATCTGCCTGCCCATATCAGGTGGATTTTTCCAAGCCCATCCCAAGCTAACTACTTGTGAGGGTGATACGTCCTTTTGGATCTCCAGAGCCACTGAACCTGAGTGTCTGCGTAAATCCTCTTTCAGGTACTGCAGCTCAGAGCAGGGTTCCTTAGAGCAGGAATGCTAATGCTTGACACGAGGAGAGGGACCAGATTTTTATGCTGCTATGGGTCCACTGCAGAGCATGAAATATGTTCCTAGGTTTCCTCTTGTTCATTTTCCTAGTGCTGCTGACTGAACGGTGGGATATTGTTCCCTAAAGCCACGGTTCCAACTTCCCTCCTTGTCTCTGCAAAGAAAGTTAGATGGGAGCAGGACTCCCTCTAATGCTGAGATGTGGAATTAGATCTCTCACCACTGTCGCTGAGCACCTAGTTACATAGCTGCTTAATTGAAAAGCTGTCATTAAATTCAATTACCTTGTTTTGCAACTTCCCTTTTGCAAAGGAAATGGAGGTGGGAATGTTTAATGGTGCAGAGTCAGATTTGGTGTTCATGAGTTGGAAGCCAGAGGAACAGCACAGAAGATATCACTAAATAACTAGATTGCAGGCTCTGTCCCCCCCCAATGAACCTGATTGCTTCCTCCTGAAGTGGATAGGATAGGAAAGGATAGGATAGGATAGGATAGGATAGGATAGGATAGGATAGGATAGGATAGGATAGGATAGGATAGGATAGGATAGGATAGGATAGGGTAGGGTAGGGTAGGGTAGGGTAGGGTAGGGTAGGGTGGAATGGAATGGAATGGAATAGAGTAGAATAGAATAGAATAGAATAGAATAGAATAGAATAGAATAGAATAGAATAGAATAGAATAGAATAGAATTGAATTGAATTGAATTGAATTGAATTGAATTAAGCAGGTTGGAAAAGACCTTTGAGATCATTGAGTCCAACCTATCATCCAACACCATCTAATCAACTAAGCCATGGCACCAAGCACCCCATCCAGTCTCTTCCTAAACACCTCCAGTGATGGTGACTCCACCACCTCCCTGGGCAGCCCATTCCAATGGCCAATCACTCTTTCTATGAAGAACTTCTTCCTAACATCCAGCCTAAACCTCCCCTGGTGCTGTGAAGAGCTGCAGGGAGAGGAGTGCTTTTTCAGTGCCCTGGAGCCCCATGTGGTGGGCTGCTGTGGTACCCACATCATTTGAGCACTATGCACTGCTATTTCTAACCTGTCAAGTACCCTGCCCAGTGTATGAGGCACTTCCTAGCCTGTCTTGTGACAGAGGATCCAAGGCCTGCCGCTTGGGATACTGCATCTGTGTGAGCTCCCTTGGGAGCTATCAAAGCTCAAAGTCAGCCCTGGAAGCATGGCTGAATCTTGCAGTTGTCACCCTCTGTCAAAGGCTTCTCTAACCATGAGCACTAACTAAATATGCAGCATTGTGGCCAAAAATCAAGCCTGACCCTTTGTTGTTCAGGTTTAAGAGCAGGCAAGGCAGAGTCTCTAAAGGTATCACAGGGTACAACAATCTATGATGCATGCATCAAAAGATAGGTTTGTTGGACAAACTTTTCTGCCATATCTGTGCTGATCTCTTCTGGGATGTGCTTGTTCTGTCAATGGAGAAAGGGCATCTATTTCTGGGGCCATCAGCCAGAGGTGTTTTATGGTCACAAGATTTGTGCACAGAATTCCACATCCCATTTCCTTTAATATCTGTTTATATCTGGACCAGGCTGGAAAGGGCAAATCTGTTTCATAGAAGACTAGGAAGGTTTAAAGTTTGGTTCTTTTCAGATCTGGAGCAAAATATGAGACAACACAATTCTCCAGGAGGAGAGGCCCTTGGTTTGGGGGCACAGAGTCTGATGGTCTAAGGCTGAAGCTGTCTGGAATATTAATCTGGGTCCAGGTGCTCTTTAAAAAACAAACCAACCAACCAATCCCAAACAACACAAAAAGTGGGGGGAGTAGAGTGAAAACCTTGCTTGATAGTAAGATTTCATTGCTTATTCATCCTGATGAAGTTTCTCTGATGAGGATTATTCTATTTACAGCTCAGTGGAGTCCCTGAAAGCTCCTGCTTTGTCCCCCAACATATTCCCTTTGGCAGCCCTAGAGGCAGGGAAATGTGCCACCAGACCGAAAGAGCCAGAAATGATCCAGGTTGTCCACTCTGTCAGCTTTGTGGATTTATTTCTCCTTTGGCTCAAGATGAAGTACAAGTACAGGTACTGAGAAATGTGCTGATTTCAGAAGAACTAATTTCTAGGAGGAGCTGGAAAACTGTAGTGGTGCTTCTGCAGAAACTCACCACTGAAATTTTTCTAGTACAGGTGGACCAGAAAAAAAAATGATGATGACATAGCCTCCTCTAGTGGCAAACACTTGGTTGAGATGCTGAGTGCTTGAGTCATGCTTTTTGTCCCTGAGGAGAAAAGCAGACCAGCATGATGCCTTTAAAAATGAGTGGTGAGAGCTTTTTCTGTCTGATAGAGCTTCGTGCTTGTACATCTGGTAAACACCAGACAAACGTGTCCAGTAGATAATGGTTGGACTTGATGATTTCTTCATTAATGCTTTAGATACTGGAACTAAGAGCTCCCTAATGAAGTTTGCTGATGACACAAAAATAAGCAGGGAAGTTGACACCCTGGAAGGGAGAGCCACCCTCCAGGAGGATCTTGATGGGCTGGTCAAGTGGGGAAGAAGGAATTTTGTGAAGTTTAATGGGGCCAAGTGTAGGGTCTTGCACCTGGGAACACATGGCCCAATAATGCAGCTCAGGCTGGGAGCCGCCTGGCTTGAGAGCAGCACCATGGAGAGGGACCTCGGGGTCTTGGTAGACAAAAGGCTCACCACAAGTGAACAGAGTGCTGTGGTGGCAAAGAAAGCCAAGAGGATGCTGAGTTGCATTAATAAGCGTATCCCAAGCAGGGATAAAGATGTCTTACTCTCACTCTGCTCAGCGTTGGTGTACAGTTTTGGTTCCCAATATACAAAGAGGATGCAGACAGGCTGGAAAGGGTCCAGAGAAGGGTCACAGAAATGATCAGAGGACTGGCAGGCCTGTCATATGAGGGAATGCTGAGATGACTGGATTTGTTCAGCCTTGAGAAGAGAAGGCTTAGGGGAGACCTTGTAACCATGTGCAAGTACACAAAGGGCTGCTGTCGTGAGGAGGGAGACTCCCTTGTTACAAAGAGTCCCATGGTGAAGACAAGGAGTAATGCGTACAAGTTGCTACTGATTCAGACTGGATGCCAGAATTCTGTTTTCCACCACTCAAGCTGTTAGGCATGGGAATAAACTCTCAAGGGAGGTGATAGATTCCCCTGCATTAGACAGTTTCAAGACCCAAGCTTCAAGGGTGCTGGGCCAGCTCATTTAAATATATATATATATATATTCTTACCCTGAAAATTTATACCAGGTGATCCTCAGGGTCCCTTCCAACCTGGTATTCTGTGAATCTATGAATCTCAAAAGGTTTTTTTTCCAACCAAAATGACTTTATGACTCTCTGATCACTTCCCATGAGCAGCACAAATCTGGATATAAGCATAGGGATGGGATAGAATCGTAGAATCAACAAGGTTGGAAAAGACCTCAAAGATCATCAAGTCCAACCTGTCATTCAGCACCTCGTGACTACTAGACCATGGCACCAAGTGCCATGTCCAATCTGCTCTTGAACACCTCCAGGGATGGGGACTCCACCACCTCCCTGGGCAGCACATTCCAATGGCTAACAACTCTCTCTGGGAAGAACTTTCTCCTCACCTCCAGCCTAAACTTCCCCTGGCACAGCTTGAGACTGTGTCCTCTCGTTCTGGTGCTGGTTGCCTGGGAGAAAAGACCAACCCCCTCCTGGCTAGGATGGATGATACTGGCACATAAGAGCCCATTTAATCTGTTCATGTTTTTCACTCATGTTTTTCTAGTGGTGTTTGGTTCAGCATCTTGTCTGTGGAATGTAACTTTGGGACAAAAATACTATTCTGTGCTTAGATCAAACTTCTTCGAGGCATCATGTTCAGTGGCTGGTGCTGCAGTAGGGATGGTGTGGCAAGGATGGAGATTTCCTTCTCATTTGTGCCCGTGCAAATACAGTGCAACTTCTGTGCCTTCACCTCAGGAATTGCTAGGTACAAACATGGTCTGAATCCACTTGCAAAGTGTTTTATTTACATGTATTCAAGGAGCTTGAAGCTGACTTTCTGAACAGTACAGGATACTTTTCCATCCAGCTCGTGTTCAGGGATGTCTGCTCAGCCTTTTCTGTCCAGGGCTTAGGTCAATATTTTCAGAAGTTGATTTGGGTATGCTGTTGCAGGAAAATAAAATAATGATGTGTGGTGGGTTGGAAGGCTGATCCTTCCTTCCCTCCCACCAGGGCAGGAAAGAAATGAGACTCAGACAAACGGATTGCAGAAGTGGTGGAAAGTTGAAATGGACAAGCAGTGAGTGTTTTACAGAGAACCACAAGCACAGTGACAAAAGGAGATTCCAAAGCATACCCAGAAGCATCCCAACACTCCCTTTTTTCCCCACCTGAGGGTACACCCAAAGCCCCCAGGGGTCTTTCTTCCCCTGCACCCACTTCCACTGTTAGGCTAATCTCAGCTGGCCAGATCTGAGATCGACCCTTCTCCTCCTGGCATTAGGACTAGCCAGGCCCAAGAGGCCACGAGATGACTCCTGACTCCCCCTCCATTACCAGATAGGGACCGTCTCCATAGGAGCAGTGAGGGAAGAAAGAGGAAGTGTAGGACAAGCTGTCACTTGGACAGCAACACTCTGTGCTGGGTTAGGAGCTGGCTGAAGGGCTGAGCCTAGAGAGTGGTGGTGAATGGTGCCACATCCAGCTGGCAGCCAGGCACTAGTGGTGTCCCCCAGGGATCAGTGCTGGGCCCCATCCTGTTAAATATCTTCATGAATGATCTGGATGAGGGGGTTGAGTCCATCATCAGCAAATTTGCAGATGACACCAAGTTGGGAGCAGATGTTGATCTGTTAGAGAGTAGAAAGGCTCTGCAGAGGGACCTTGACTGACTGGACAGATGGGCAGAGTCCAACATGATGCCATTCAACAAATCCAAGTGCCAGGTGCTGCACTTTGTTCACAACAACCCCATGAAGAGCTACAGGCTGGGGTTGGAGCAGCTGAAGAGCTGCCAAACAGAAAAGAACCTGGGGGTACTGATTGACAGCTGCCTAAGCATGAGCCAGCAGTGTGCCCAGGTGGCCAAGAAGGCCAATGGCATCCTGGTCTGCATCAAGAATAGTGTGGCCAGCAGGAGCAGGGAGGTCATTGTGCCCCTGTACTCAGCAACGGTTAGGCCACACCTTGAGTCCTGTGTCCAGTTCTGGGGCCCTGAATTTAAGAAGGACATTTAGACACTTGAACGTGTCCAGAGAAGGGCAACAAGGCTGGGGAGAGGCCTTGAGCACAGCCCTGTGAGGAGAGGCTGAGGGAGCTGGGGTTGTTTAGCCTGGAGAAGAGGAGGCTCAGAGGAGACCTTCTTGCTCTCTACAGCTACCTGAAGGGAGGTTGTAGCCAGGAGGGGGTTGGTCTCTTCTCCCAGGCAAGCAGCACCAGAACAAGAGGACACAGTCTCAAGCTGTGCCAGGAGAAGTTTAGGCTGGAGGTGAGGAGAAAGTTCTTCCCAGAGAGAGTTCTTAGCCATTGGAATGTGCTGCCTGGGGAGGTGGTGGAGTCACCGTCCCTGGAGGTGTTCAAGAGGGGATTGGACGTGGCACTTGGTGCCATGGTCTAGTCATGAGGTCTGTGGTGACAGGTTGGACTTGATCTTTGAGGTCTCTTCCAGCCTTGGTGATTCTGTGATTATTAAACACTTTGCAGGTGGTTTTATAGGGAGCAGGACATTATGGGATGAAATACACAGCTTCCTGTGTCCACCCACTGGGCCGGACCCTCAGGACACCAGAGGTGTGTCTTCTGTGGCAGCAGCAGGGGGGCACCCAGCCCAAACTGCTCCACACAATGTTATAACAGATCAGCAGGAATGAAGAATAAAATCTGAGGAATTAGACCCAACCCCAAGTTTGTATCAAATTAAGGGGCTTTCAACCCATTATTTTCCTCTGGTAAACAGTGAAATCAGTATTCTATTAGAGCTAATTTATTTAATCACCATAAATGAAATGACTTTTAGGAGCACTAATGTGTGTATTGATTTTGGCTGTCGGTGCTTGCAAGCTGCTGAGGGAAGGGCTTTCCTATTGAGCTGTGTTTGCACAGAGCATTTGCAGATGGCATGGGGAATGCAGAAACAGAGGAGCCAGTAAGACTGGAAGAGACCTCTAAGATCATCAGGGCCAACCATCAGCCCAGCACCACCATGCCCACTGTACCATGTCTAGCTGTATTTTGAACACCTCCAGGGATGGTGACTCCACCATCTCCCTGAGCAGCCTGTTCCAGTGCCCAACCACTCTTTCAAGAAAGCTGCTTTTCCTGATATCCAACCTAAACCTCCCTGGGTGCAACTTGAGATCAATTCTTCATCTTCTGAACAGTTGGAATTGGTTGGACTTGGCAAGAGGAACCATCATTTCAAAACCATCTGCTCATTCCTGAATGCTGCAGCCACTGTGGCTGGGCTGCCTGCCATCTATCCAGGACAGGGCTTTGGATACTTACAGAATCATAGAATCAGTCAGGGTTGGAAGGGACCACAGGGATCATCTAGTTCCAACCCCCCTGCCATGGGCAGGGACACCTCACACTAGATCAGGCTGGCCAGAGCCTCATCCAGCCTGGGCTTAAACACCTCCAGGGACGGGGCCTCAACCACCTCCCTCGACAACCCATTCCAGGCCTTCACCACTCTCATGGTGAAGAACCTCCTCCTCACATCTAGCCTGAATCTCCCCACCTCCAGCTTCATTCCATTCCCCCTAGTCCTATCACTACCTGATATCCTGAGAAGTCCCTCCCCAGCCTTCTTGTAGGCCCCCTTCAGATATAAAATAAACAGAGTCATAGAATTGTTTTGGCTGGATGCTATGATTCTGCGATACTCCAAATAGAATCATAGAATAATAGAAGCAATAAGGTTGGAAAAGACCTCAAAGGTCATCAAGTCCATCCTGTCACCCAACACCTCATGACTACTAAACCATGGCACCAAGTGCCACGTCCAATCCCCTCTTGAACACCTCCAGGGACGGTGACTCCACCACTTCCCTGGGCAGCCCATTCCAATGGCTAATAACTCTCTCGGGGAAGAACTTTCTCCTCACCTCCAGCCTAAACTTCCCCTGGTGCAGCTTGAGACTGTGTCCTCTTGTTCTGGTGCTGGTTGCCTGGGAGAAGAGACCTCCTGCCTACAACCACCCTTCAGGTAGTTGTAGAGAGCAATAAGGTCTCCCCTGAGCCTCCTCTTCTCCAGGCTAACCAATCCCAGCTCCCTCAGCCTCTCCTCATAGGGCTTGTGCTCGAGGCCTCTCCCCAGCCTCATTGTAGCTTAAAAAGTTTAGGCAGGTACCTGTTCTGTCCATCCTGATTGATTCTCATGGCATAACATCAGGACATTGCAAGCTGTTTACAGGCAGGCTAACAAAGAGGCTCTCACACTTTCCCCTTTTCAATCCTACATCTGACTTTGAGTCCTGCTTTTCCATCTGAGCTTGCTTTGGGCTCAGGAGCTTATCACAAGTGTTATAAATTGTTTGGACCAGTTTTTGATACTTGGAAGTTTGCAACTGTTTAGTTTCATTTGCTGAAGAATAATCTGAATTTCGATGTTTCCCTTTGAGTTAAAACAATATTTGCACTGAAGAGTACTTTTTTTGGTAGTGTTGCATTGTGTGTGTGTTGTAGTCTAGATGTTTTAGTTACCTCGAGCATGCTTTCAGGACAAGAACAGCTCCGATGGTTTGCCGCTGCAGGGCTGCTCGTTGTTTTTTACAGCCTTGCAATCAACACTGCACCTCAGGTTCCTGTTGGAACACGCAGGATCCTTCCTGAAAAAAATGCTGTTTTCTGCTCTCTGGGACTGTACCACCAGGTGGCAGATGAAGCTAAGGAAAGAAAGTATCATAGTATCTTAGTATCAGTCAGGGTTGGAAGGGACCACAAGGATCATCTAGTTCCAACCCCCTGCCATGGGCAGGGACACCCCACACTACATCAGGCTGGCCACAGCCTCATCCAGCCTGGGCTTAAACACCTCCAGGGACGGGGCCTCAACCACCTCCCTGGACAACCCATTCCAGGGCTTCACCACTCTCATGGGGAAGAACTTCCTCCTCACCTCCAGCCTCAATCTCCCCACCTCCAGCTTCATTCCATTCCCCCTAGTCCTATCACTACCTGATAGCCTGAGAAGTCCCTCCCCAGCCTTCCTGTAGCCCCCTTCAGATACTGGAAGGCCACAATGAGGTCACCTTGGAGCCTTCTCTTCTCCAGACTGAACAGCCCCAACTCCTTCAGTCTGTCCTCATAGGAGAGGTGCTCCAGCCCTCTGCTCATCCTCGTGGCCCTTCTCTGGACATGCTCCAGCACCTCCAGATCCCTCTTTTAATAGGGGCTCCAGAACTGGAGGCAGTACTCCAGGTGGGGGTCTCACCAGAGCTGAGTAGAGGGGGAGAATCCCCTCCCTTGACCTGCTGGCCATACTTCTCCTGATGCAGCCCAGGATCTGATTGGCTTTCCGGGCTGCAAGTGCACACTGAGAGCTCCTGTTGAGCTTCTCCTCTACCAGCACCCCCAAGTCTCTCTCCTAAGGGCTGCTCTCCAGCCAGTCACTGCCCAGCCTGGATTTGTGCCTGGGATTGCCTCGACCCAGTTGCAGGACCCTGCACTTGGTCTTGTTGAAGCTCCTGAGGTTGGCTTGTGCCCACCTCTCCAGCCTGTCCAGGTCCCTCTGGATGGATCCCTTCCCTCCAGTGTGTCTGCTGCACCACATAGCTTGGTGTCCTCAGCAAACTTGCTGAGGGTGCCCTCAGTGCCACTGTCCATGGCACCCACAAAGATGTTGAACAAGCCTGGTCTCAGGACTGATCCCTGAGGGACTCTGCTTGTCACTGGCCTCCACTGGGACATGGACCCGTTGACAGCCACTCTTTGGGTGTGGCTGGGCTGACTTCACACAGCTTCCCATTAGTAAGTAGAAATGGAAGCATTCCCAGCATCAGGATACTTAATAGTTTCACTCTTTAAATGATCTCGTTCCTTACTGTGGATTGCATGACAGGGTACTGCAGTCAGGTCAAAAAGAAAGAGAAAAAGAATGGAATAACAGATTCTCCCATGCAAATATTCAAACATGTGACCTTTTTGTTAATCTGGAATACATATAACATAGGATGAATTTGAGTCACTTTAATTTGGGACTCAAATTCAAACAGCTGAATGGCTCTGTGCAAATATAAGAATCACTACTACAAAAATAGACTGTGTAGACCAGCAGGCTCTAGAACCTCA
Organism: Picus viridis; assembly: GCA_033816785.1. NCBI lineage: Eukaryota > Metazoa > Chordata > Aves > Piciformes > Picidae > Picus > Picus viridis. The sequence goes on from CM066580.1 coordinate 7,556,204, forward strand.
AATGGGAGTCCTGGTGGACAGCATGATGACCATGAGCCAGTAATGTGCTGTTGTGGCCAAGAAGGCAAATGCCATCCTGGAGTGCATCAGGAAGAGTGTGACAAGGTGGTTGAGGGAGGTCCTCTTCCTGCTCTTGCTCATCTGTGGTGCAGCCTCTTCTGGAGTAGTGTGTCCAGCTCTGGGCTGCTTGGTTCAAGAAGGACAGGGACTTGCTGGAGGGGGTACAGAAAAGAGCTATAAAGATGATTAGGGAACTAGAACATCCTTCTTATGAGGAAAGACTGAAAGAATTGGTCCTTTTTAATCTGGAAAAGAGAAGACTGGGTGGGGATCTGAGAAATGCTAGTCAATACTTAACGGGTGGGTGTCAAGAAGAAGAGGCCAGTTTCCTTTTGGCTGGTACCCAGTGATAGGATGAGGGGCAAGAGATACAAACTGGAACACAGGAAGTGCCACCTCCACTGAGGGAAAACTTCTTTGCTGTGAGGGTGCTGGATCCCTGGACCACGTTGCCCAGAGAGGTGGTGGTTTCCATCCCTGAGAGCATCCAAAAGCTACCTGGACATATACTTGTGTGACCTTCTTTAGGTGAACCAGGGGGGACTCAATGATCTCCAGAGGTCCCTTCCAACACCTACCACTCCGTGGTTCCTGGCTGCACAGCAATTCAGAGCTCTCACTTCTCCTTATTCTCCTTCTCCAAGAAGGCAGGTACCTTCTTACAGCCATCATATGTGTTTCTTCGGGAGGTTTCTGTTGCAGCTACTGTTCAGTGCTGCATGCTGTTGCTGCAGGACTGCTGAGGCAGCAGTGCTGTGCTGGCTCATCTGTATTTTCCATTTGGGACTCTTTGGTCATAGCAGCAGCAGCAGAAGTGAAGCTTGAGCTCTCAGCCTCTTCCTGGTAGACGAATCAGCTGGGGATTTTGTTGTTTGTTTCCAAGGTCAAGCCTGACTCTCGTGGTTTCTTTCTCTACCAGATCAGTTCAAAACTGCAAGGTAAGATTAAATTAAATAGGAATGCTTAAAAGTTTGCAAGATTATGAATCTGATGCCCTGTTTCAGTCATGGGAAAGAGCTGTTCTTCTGCCACAGCAGAGCATTAAAGGTGTGTTGTTTCGCTTGTGGCCACTCTAGTTTCTTTGGATGGGCCTGGGCCCTTATTGCAGCATACCTTTGTCTAGGCAGCCTGGACAAGCTGTGCCAGGGCAAGTTTAGGCTGGAGGTGAGGAGAAAGTTCTTCCCAGCGAGAGTTGTTAGCCACTGGAATGTGCTGCCCAGGGAGGTGGTGGAGTCACCCTCCTTGGAGATGTTCAAGAGGGGATTGGATGTGGCACTTGGTGCCATGGTCTAGTAGTCATGAGGTCTTGGGTGGTAGGTTGGAATTGATGATCTTTGAGGTCTTTTCCAACCTTATTGATTCTATGATTCTATGGCAAAGTTTGCCTGCTGTGGAGAGCATGCACAGAAAGCAAAGCACCATGCTGGTAGTGTGGCCATGTTTTCTGGGAGATGAGTGCTTGATACCATCTTTGCTGTACTATCCCCATACCAGCCACCAAGAAGGTAACATGGGACTGCAAATCCTGCTGGGACTTACCAAGTCATCTGTCCTGATCATTTGTAATCCAGATAGGTTTGCCACTGAAAACCATGGGCAAATTGATCAGATTGTGCCTTAAAGGGACTGAGTTTGACTCACCACTGTCTCTTTTGGAGGGCTAGTTTGTTCTTTCCTCCTTGGATGGATAGAAATATAGATTTCCTCTCCAAGACCATCTTATCTTCACTTCTTTTAGATGTTTAGGCATCAGTCATTCACTAGGTATAACATGGCAATCTCTGGTGAGTACTTCACAGCACACAGCAACTTGATATTTATTGATACAAAAGGCTGGTTTGTTACAAATTGTACCTGTAGTCCTTTTGGTGCAGGTCCTACAACACACATGGAGTCGCAGGGAGGTAACTGATAGTCTAGCAGAGGTAAGGTCTTAGCTGGAATCTCAGAGGAGCTGCGCTCCTTTAGGCCAAGTGGTTGCAGTCACATGCTGAGGGCACATAACAGACATAAAATGATCAGAGAAGTTCTTTCCTCTGAGTATGGTGGACCAGTGGAAGAAGTTGCCTGGGGAAGTTGTGGAGGCCCAATGTGGAGACATTCAAGGGCAGGACTGATGGGGCTCTGAGCAACCTGATCTAATTGGGGATGTCCCTACAGGGGGTCTGGACCTCTAGAGGTCACTTCCAACCCACTGCATTCCATGATTCTGTGGAAGCAAAATTGAGGTTTGGCTGGGCTGCGTTTTCCTCTTACTAATGAAAACAACTGAACAGTTAATATGCAATGAACATCTTGATAGTAATAAGGATTAGCTGGACACAGGTGGTGTTTTCCATGTAGAACTCCAATTTTCTTGTAAAACCCTAAGAGCCATGCTGAATCACTTAAACCATTTCTTGAGGTAGCAGAAGAGGACAGAATACTGAAAATTTAATAAGAACTGTGCAAATTTTAGGGAGTTGTCATTACAAATTCATGGAGGCTTTGGGAAAAGGAGTTAAATGTACTGGTGGTTGTGGGAAAAGAACTACATTTAGAAGCAGATTAACCTTGTTTGTAATTGCAAGGCAGTACACAATGCCACTGCTGGCTTTTGACTGCCTGTCAATAATTGACATGGGTGACATAAACCCTATTGACTCAAGGTCAGTTGTTTGAAATCGATAGAACTCAGCAGGCAATTGGAGATGGGCTGAGGGACGTTCTTCAACAGGGCTTTGTGACTCCTGGTGAGAATGGTGCCCATTTTCAAGTGAAGATGTCTCAGAATCCACTTCAGTGTTTTGCCCCATTGCAGTTTTCATGGTGTGGCGCTGCTTGTTCCTGGCAGCAGTAACTGAGGCTGGTTTTAAGTGTATTTGGCTATCAGCAATATTCTCGGCTTCATTGTAAGCAACAGTGGCATAATAACCAGTGAATATTCAAAGAGTTGTGCCATTCACAGCTTGGTTTGTTTCTGCATGCCTGTTACTGTGAATCCCAACTGCAGAAGCAGTAATGTGTATTGGTAAACACTGGGATACTGTTTGGGGAACTTTGTTTACTGGTAATAAACTGGCATGCTTGACTTTGCAAGTCTCCACTCAGCAAAACATAAATGCTTAAACATGTTAAAATGCTTGAGTGATTTCAGCTGCTAGATCTCTTTTAGCACCTAAAGCTCAGACTCTGGAAGATGTTAACTTGCCTGGGACTTTAAGGGTCTGATCCTTAGCTTCTCTCATGCATTTGCAAGTACTTTTGGTAAACAGATGAAGAAGTTGCAGCTCCTCAGCTGAAGTTTGATGCTTTTCCCACTGAAGCACACATTGGTTTGTGTTCACTGCTGGTCCATTACACTGCAAAATAACCAGGGTCTTGCACAAGTGACTTGCAGATGTGTCTTAGAGGGAGTAGTAATTCCTGGTGAGGAGACAGAGCCTTTTTAAATAGCTCTTCTCTACTATGTGCAATCATATGACTTCATAATGAACAAATCACACTCAGACAGTGCTTAACTTCGTAATCTGACTCTGGTTCTAAATTGGCTAAATCTCATTATGTAGGCTATGAGCACGAGCTTAGCTTGCTGTGCTGACAAAGGGTGAGTTAAACAAGGTCTTGGTCAAGTTCAGCAACAGAAAATTCAAATTCAGCCCTTGATTAAGACAAATAAAGAATAATTGTGGTCATGTTTTGGACTACAGTCTCTGCAGTACTGTACACCTTCAAAACCACATCTTAGTGCTTTCTGTTAGAGGGTAGGAGAGCTCTGCAGAGAGACCTTGACAGGCTGGACAGATGGGCAGAGTCCAAGGGCAAAGGGCATGAGATTTAACACATCTAAGTGCTGGGTTCTGCACATTGGCCAAAACAACCCCAGGCAGAGCTACAGGCTGGGGTCTGAGTGGCTGGAGAGTGGCCAGGCAGAAAGGGACCTGGGGGTACTGGTTGATAGTAGGCTGAACATGAGCCAGGAGTGTGCCCAGGTGGCTAAGAAGGCCAATGGCATCCTGGCCTGTATCAGGAACAATGTGGCCAGCAGGAGCAGGGAAGTCATTCTGCCCTGTGCTCAGCACTGGTTAGGCCACACCTTGAGTCCTGTGTCCAGTTCTGGGCTCTTCAGTTTAGGAGAGATGTTCAGTTGCTGGAAGGTGTCCAGAGAAGGGCAACAAAGTTGGTGAGGGGTTTGGAGCACAGCCCTGTGAGGAGAGGCTGAGGGAGCTGGGGTTGCTTAGCCTGGAGAAGAGGAGGCTCAGGGGTGACCTTCTTGCTCTCTACAACTCCCTGAAGGGAGGTTGTAGACAGGAGGGGGAGGGTGTTGGTCTCTTCTCCCAGGCAACCAGCACCAGAACAAGAGGATAGTCTCAAGCTGCACCAGGGAAAGGTTTAGGCTGGATGTTAGGAAGAAGTTCTTCATAGAAAGAGAGATTGGCCATTGGAATGTGCTGCCCAGGGAGGTGGTGGAGTCACCATCACTGGAGGCGTTTAGGAAGAGACTTGATGGGTGTTTGGTGCCATGGTTTAGTTGATTAGATGGTGTTGGATGATAGGCTGGACTCAAAGGTCTCTTCCAACCTGATCTATTGTGTTCTGTTCTATTCTATTCTATTCTATTCTATTCTATTCTATTCTATTCTGTTCTGTTCTGTTCTGTTCTGTTCTGTTCTGTTCTGTTCTTCAGTCATCAAAAGTGCATTAGAAGTAGCTGGCTTGGTTGACCCCAAATAAAATCTCTTCAATATTTTTCCCTAAATTCAAATGTAAATAAAGAAGGGAAAAGGTTTTCTGAAGCTCCAAAGTAATGATTAAACATTTCAAAGGGTAACCATTTCACAATTGTTAACAACTGCAATTCTTCTGCGTGCTTTTTTTCCCCACTTGTAACATTTACAGGGTATCAATAAGGTGGCTTTTTTTAGGGAAGAAAGGAAGTATGGTACATATTCTACCTCATGAATGTTTTTTTGAGCTATTTGTGCTGCAGAGTGCCTTCCAGTGAAGGGTATCAGCTAAACCAAGGCTCCAGTGGCTGCCGTAATGTACCGCAGTATCCCCTTACAGGCGTTCTTTGTAATTCTAGGAGGTAGCAAACAAAATTTGACACTCAAAAATAATAAGTTTAAGTAAATCATGTAGGAGAAATGTACATTTATGTCCAAGAAATGGTTAGACGTTGCCAGAACAGTACAGCTACATTATGAATCTTTAATGATCTCTGAAAGTCATAATGGTCTGTCACTAATGCCCATTAATGATCTCTCTATACCGCGGCTATGGGCTTGATGTTTCTGGCCAGTACCTTAGAGAATACTTTAAATATGCCTTAAACTTTGTCTGATCTACGCCCTGTGTGGCTGCTCCAAATGTAGACTGCAATTGTCTGGGTAGGAGCAGCTTGCAAGGCAGCATGGCTTTGGGGTTAAGAAAGTCTTATTCAGGTAAGATGTATTTAACCAATATTTTTACGGGGGGTGGGGGGGTGGGGAATAACGGGGTATTTCCTGGCAGCTAATCCTCTGTAGAGATGTTAAACTCTATGGAGAAGTTAAAGCTTAATATTTTTTAATATTAAGAATGGGGTGGTTCTTTGACTTCATGAGTTTTCTTTGGTAGCTCTAAGAATATAAGATTTAATAAGGAAGAGGCAAGCATTGCTGTTAATTCCTATGGATTGGAACTATGAACGAACTGCTGAATGGGCAAATTTGTCTTGCTTGACTACACATTGCAAATGTACAGCTTGCTTCTATGGCCTCTTTAAACACCCATGCCATGTATTTAGTTAGCTTGGTACCCAAAGGGGTTTTTTTCTCAGGGATAGAGCTTGCTTTGAGGAAAATAAACCCAGTGTTTCTAGTTAGGTTCTAATTGCCTTCCGTGAGAGCACTGTGCCTAACGCTAAACTGAGGACAATCCTGTTACGCCGTTAACAACTTGAAAACCTTTTCCATACAAAAACATCATCATCTCTCTATTCTTTTGCAAGTGTTTTAGCTGAGGGCTTTTGATGGTGTAATTTGCTTTCCTTTAATAATGGAAAAGCATGTTCTGTGCATTTGGTACATGAAATGATCAGATTACTGTAAGAACCAACGCCCTGTGGCTAGAAGAGAAAAACAAATTTAAGGACTCTTGGATAATGCCCCAGTATCAAACAGTAATGAGTGTGTACACAGTTAGATAGTAACAGTGGGAGTTAGATATATTAATTCTCTGGGCCATATATTTTTTTCTTCTTTTTTTGTCTTTTTTTTTCTTTTTTCTCTCTTTTTTTTTTTCATTTTTTCCCTCTTTCCCCCTTTTTTCTTTTCTATTTTTTTTTTTCCATTAGAAATTACTCAGAATGATTAGCAAACAGCTTTTATGCCATTGCATGCAGTGTCCCTATTCTCTTTGCAATTCATACAGTCAGTCAAAGTGTAGAGAAGTGTGGAATGTGGAGTAAGCGGCTTACAGCGTTTGGGGGCACGTTAAAAATGCATTTGCAAAGCATAGTCACTCAATATGCCGTCTGGATGATTAACTACTGAATGCCTTGCTCCTTGATGGAAAGGGTAGGATTTTCTAACCCAAGTGGTGGGACAGATGAAGCAGGTCTGGAGCTATCACCAGATTTTGCTGTAGGTCGGATTTTGGGAAGCCCATTGCCTGGTCAAAATACACAAACAAAAGGGTGGTGGTTGACTATGGACCTCGATGTTTGGTTGTAACCTTGGTGTGAAGGTTCCGCGCAGCAGAAGCGAGGTGGGAGGTTGTGTGGGGCCGGGCGCGGCTGGCAGCCGGGATCAGCACCGCGGACAGCGGCCGCTCCCCTGCTCCGCTCTCACCGTCCCTGCGGTGGGGACAGCGACTGGGCTGCACCCAGTTCCGGGTACACCTCAAATAGCCTGAAACCGGGATAACACAATCTGAAATCGGGAAACAGCCTGAAATGGGAAACAAGCACAGCCTTAAACGGGAGTCACCGCGGGTCTCCCTGCCCCACGCTTCCCAGTTTGCTCTTAATTACAGCCGGAGGCACCGCATACATTGGTTGTAATTAACTGTCACCAGTGACCGAAAGAAGACTGGGAAAGAAAGTGAATGACCTTGCTAGGGCGCTAACAAGAACTAACTCTAGGTGTCCCTCTTGGTTTTTGTTTAAGCAGCAATTTTGCACATTTTGGTTATTACTGGAAGTACTGGAAATTTGTCCTGTTGGTTTGGGATGTGACTGTTTGTGAAGTAACAGCGTGCTTCCTCTGCAGGAGACCCTATAGATTGCTTAAAGCCTCCCAAAAGGAGTTTACATCACAACTTTTATAAGTAGGCTAAAATTTATGGCAATAATGGTTTTAAAATATAGTTATTGAGAAAGGCATTTCATGTATCACAGAGCTGGGGGAAAAAAAGAAAAGGCTGGGGGAGGTGGGAGTTTCTCTCAGTTCTGATTCCCTGGTGCTTGTGCATCTCAGCATTGTTGAAACATCTTAGGTTTGATCATATTGGCAAGTAAGGAAGAAGAAAGGCAGGAGAAAAAGAAGGGGGAAAAGGTAAAAAAAAACCAACTCTGTATTTAAGTGTCCACATTACAAATGTAGAACCTATTGCAGGTCACATGGGAACACACAGCAACCCCATGCAGTGCTACAGGCTGGGGTCAGAGTGGCTGGAGAGCGGCCAGGCAGAGAGGGACCTGGGGGTGCTGGTTGATGGGAGGCTGAACATGAGCCTGCAGTGTGCCCAGGCAGCCAAAAGGGCCGATGGCATCCTGGCCTGCATCAGGAAGAGTGTGGCCAGCAGGAGCAGGGAGGTCATTCTGCCCCTGTACACTGCACTGGTTAGGCCACACCTTGAGTCCTGTGTCCAGTTCTGGGCCCCTCAGTTTAGGAAGGATGTTGACTTCCTGGAATGTGTCCAGAGAAGGGCAACGAAGTTGGTGAGGGGTTTGGAAACAAGCCCTATGAGGAGAGGCTGAGGGAGCTGGGGTTGCTTAGTCTGGAGAAGAGGAGACTGAGGGGTGACCTTATTGCTCTCTACAACTACCTGAAGGGAGGTTGTAGCCAGGTGGGAGTTGGTCTCTTCTCCCAGGCAGCCATCACCAGAGGACACAGTCTCAAGCTGCGCCAGGGCAGGTTTAGACTGGACGTTAGGAGGAAGTTCTATACAGAGAGAGTGATTGCCCATTGGAATGTGCTGCCTGGGGAGGTGGTGGAGTCACCATCATTGGAGGTGTTCAGGAGGAGACTTGATGGGGTGCTTGGTGACATGATCTAGTTGTTTGATGGGTTGGACGCGATGATCTTGAAGGTCTCTTCCAACCTAGTTTATTGTATAGAAGTGTATAGAAGTGATGTTGTATAGAACACATCCAGACAGGGCTTGAAAGTCTCCAGAGAAGGAGATACATGACTTGGGAGATAAAAGTACAGTAATTTAACAGTTACAAACAGCCATTTCTGAAAGAAGGTAACAACTGGGTTTTACAAAAAGCTATCAAATATACAGAAATACCAAACCCCTGATTGTGGCCAGAAACAGATGAATAAATCTACAATGAGGTACTCTATAATCTTAAGGTATGCAAGTGGATACCCAACTTCAGCAAGGCAAGGTCTGCTTAAGCACAAGCAGGCTTTGCTGATAAACAGCAAGAACCAAAACCAGGTACAGGGTCATAGACTGGCTTTTCACTGATTTACACCAGCATGGGCAAGAGATGTTGAATTTCGCCCTTCAAAAGAAACAAGATGCAAATCACTCTTTGGTGCTTAAATAGGAAGAAATTAAACAGAGTTTAAACAGTCCAGAGGAAACTGGACTCCATTGCTCCCAGCAACTTCTGGGAGCCATGCTCCAGTGATGCGAGAGGGAGCTGCCTGGGAATCCCTGCAGGTCTCAAAGAGTGCTGCAGAATCTTGTGTGTTCTGTGTACCTGCTTGCTTCTCCTTAGCTGATGTACATGTGGGTGTCTTTTTGCAGTCAGACTCTCTAACTCCTTGTAACTGACCCGACATGGGAGACAAGAAAAGGCATGGAGATATTCCTTCATTAAGGTTACGTGGAATGGGCTGAGTGGAATCGATCGCATGATAACATTAAAACATCAGTCAAGATAACTTCTTACAATCCATCAGGCTCAGTTCTGTGCCTTAGGATCTATTTCTGTCCTTTCTTCCCCAGCAACAGCTCCCAGACCTTGGAATGTTGTGTTGTAGAGAAAGCTAAACTAAGTTTATGTGTTGGTAAACAAGATTAAGTTGACCTCAGCTGAAGCATAAAGGCATGAAGATACTGAGGGGGTTTGTAGCCACTGCTCATCAGAAGCATGTTATAGTTTTTAATGAAACAAGGAAAGGAGATCCTGGCAGGAAGAGGTGGAAAATAAGAGCAATAAACAAAGGGATGAGGGTCGAATGGAGAGGGCAGAGATCCTGATGATGTATCAGCGTCTGCTAAACTTGGTGTCTCTCTGCTGTGAGTTTAGCTCAGCATGATTTAGCAGTATGACTGGGGAGTTGCAAAGGCCATGTGTGTGGACTCGGAACGTAATTAAAATCATGGTATTGTATTTGTATCTACTTGTACGGCTTAATCTACTGGTTGTTGGTGCTGATGGTTTCAGATAGAAATGTAGCTACAAGTTGGACAGTTATCCAGACTCTGTACAAGCAGATGTGTCCCTGTTGTAGTTCAGCTGGGCTTCAGTGTGGCATAAGAGTGCTCAGCTCAGGCTTCCTATCTGCTTCTCTGCTTTCTGAGCATTGTTTCTCTGCATAACAACAAACCCTTTCTGATGAGATATGAGTCCTCAGAAATGTACCCAGCTGCCTCATGTGAATATTGGGAGCAGCAGCAGCAGATGTTCTGCTATTAGCCTCCTTCTCTGAATTGACTTCTCTGAATTTCTTCTAAGTTGCTTATGCCGAATTTGCATACACTTTTTCTTCTCGTCTCTAGGCCTATTTAAACCCAATACAGCAAATGCTGGCTTGTGCTTCTTGTCCCTGTTTTGCCAGCCAGTGTTGCTTGTGAGTGCTGCTTGCAAAAAGAGTACATCTAGCTCCTGCTAATGAATTCCCTTCTGTTTACTTATGATATCTTGTATTTTTCACCTCAAAATCCCTGTATGATTTACAGATGTCACCTTTGCTCCGCTCTTGCCAGCAGCAGCTCCTGCTAAGCCTGGAGTTGCCATGAGGCCAATTGCTGGAAGGTATGTGTGTGGGGAAGTGTGCTGTGCCACTGCTTGGGCTGGGTTGATATTCACATGTATTCCTGAGCACTGCCAGAAGCAAGACACTGAGTTACATGGGCCTTCATTGAGTGATTACTTAGTTTTGATTGTGATAAATATTATTTATTCTAAATATACTTGAGGTAGATTATGATCTGAATCACTCAGCAATCACAGTTCAGCAAGGCAGAGGTAGTGTTTTCTATCATGCAGCTGTGAAAATAATGGTGATTTATTTGGATGGGGTTGACTTGCCATCTGAAGGTGCCTTTGTCTCTTTCTTGGTTGTGCAGCCCAGATGGTCTTAGATAAACCTGACTTTTACATAACTGAACTTAGGGCAGGTGTCTGCCCTAAGTCTGTCACAATTAATACCATGATCATAGAATCATAGAATCAACAAGGTTGGAAAAGACCTCAGAGATCATCAAGTCCAACCTATGACCCAACACCTCATGACTAACTAAACCATGGCTCCAAGTGCCACATCCAATCCTTTTTTGAACACCTTCAGGGACGGGGACTCCACCACCTCCCTGGGCAGGACATTCCAGTGGCCCATTACTCTTTCTGGGAAGAACTTTCTCCTCACCTCCAGCCTAAACCTCTCCCTGCACAGCTTGAGACTATGTCCTCTTGTTCTGGTGCTGGTTGCCTAGCAGAAGAGACCAACCCCCATCTGTCTACACCCTCCTTTCAGGTAGAAGCAAGGTACATGGTGACCTGAGACAGAATGCAGAAATCTGGGCTCATGCCCGTTTTCCTAACCCTCAGGGATATACCTTCCTCTGGTTACTGAAACTGAGACCAGCGTTTTTGCTCAGGTAAAGTTCTTCCAGTTCCACAACAGCAAGTGGAGCAAGGCCTCACTTGCATCTTTACAGATGTATAGACCTAGTGTGGGGTCTAACTCCAGCTCCTGGAGAGCCCTGCTTCCATCCAAGACATGGCACTGTTTGTTCAAAGGCCTTTTCGTTTGTGTCCAACTCTCTTCACATTCTCATCTGTCTGTGTGAACTTGTTGCCATGGTCTTGGCAGTCAGATGGAAGTCACAGAAAACCATTGCCAGGCTCTTCTTATCCCAATAATTTGGTTTGGTTATGAGAAAACAGATGCGTCTTACATCATTAACAAAGCCAGAGGAAGCAGCAGGCTTGGCATCCAGCACACGACTGCACTGAATTTGGCTCTCTAGTTATGTGAACTCAAGCTGTGGGGCAGAATTTAACTTTGGAGGAAAGAAAGGACCATATCTGGAAAAGGCTGGTAGCAATGTTTGGGTGCAGGTGGGAGGGGGAGAACTTTCAGAGGCCCCAGCTCACTGGAAACTGAATCACTCTGGTTTTATCAGGTTCTTGTCAAAGGATGAACCATCAGATCTATGAAAACAGAATCACAGAATTATTAGGCTTAGAAAAGGCCTCCAAGGTCATCAAGTCCATCTTTCTGCCCAACACCTCTATGAGCACTAGACCATGTCCCAAAGTACCACATCTAATCCTTTTTTTTAACACCTCCAGGGATGGGGACTCCACCACCTCCCTGGGCAACCTGTTCTGACGTCTGACCACTCTTCCAGGAAATAAATTCTTTCTAATATCTAACCAAACCTCCTCTGGTGCAGCTTGAGGCCGTTATGTCTTTTTCTGTTTTTAGTTACTGGGAGAAGAGGCCAACACTCACCTCACTCCAACCTCCTTTCAAGTAGCCATAGACAGCAATATGGTCTCTTCTCAGCCTTCTTCAGGCTAAACAACCAGGTGGAAAAAGATCCATTTGAGTAATAAGACAAATCTCTGGGCAACTCGCTTCAGGTCTGTGAAGGACTATTTCCAGTGTTTTGTCATGTGTAAAGTGGCCTTATGTTAAGTTTGACAGAGGCATATAGCCCACTTCTTGTGTGTCCCATGCTGAGATGTAAATATTTCGGGGATGATATGCTGTCATTTATACTGATGTTTCCAAGAGTCATCATGCTGAGAGGTGAATGAGCAGATACTTCTGTGCATGCTGATGTGGGAGGATTTTGTGCTTTGGCTTTGTGGTGGGCAGAGAGAAGTTGGTTGGTCACAGCTGCAAGTTTCTGGCTCAGTTTGACCCTCCCTCCCCTTCCTCCCTCCCCCCTCCCCAAGACACCAGAATAACGTGTTCCCAATTTGGGAGCCTGCAAAGCTGTGGGAGCTGATCTCTGCTGTTTGTTCTGTGACCTTTCCCAGCTGATTGGCACTGATCTTTTATGCGCCGGATAGACGATCTTTTGCGGTTGACATTTTGGGATGACTGAATATGGATTAACCTAGGCAAAAATGTTTCCATCTTCCTACCTTCAGAAAACACCCTCCTTTCCCAAAAATGCCTGCACCACCACGACAGCTCAAATCCCATTTTGACTGAGTGCTATAAAAGGAAATGGAATTCACGGCTGGGCAGGGGCACAACTGGGGTTTCTCTCATTAGTATTTTCTCTGAGAGTCTAAGAAGAAAGTGATGTTCTTGATGTGAGATCTCATGGCTATCCTGAGCATTTAGTAGGGCATGTCAATCATGAAGAAAAGGCCCAAATTCTCCCTGGAGCCAGCGAGGATCCCTTCCAACCCACTGCAATCTGTGAATCTGTAAGCCTTGTCCTAGCAAACTTACGTGGATCTGATAAGAGAACAGGATGAGGCTCTGAGAACCTTTTGTAATGCATCAGGCACATAATTATTTTTTAAATATCTTAGTGAGATGACTCACATGTGGAAGGCAGGGACATGTTTCTCTGCTTTGCTGGATGGGGGCCAGTTTCAGCACATCCAGTCCTGTGCACCAGTTGTTGTACTGAGCTCACTTCTGGTGTTGAGATTCATGATGCTGTACTCTTGAGAAGATAGAAATCATCCAGACAACTAATCCCTTGAACAATGAGTATCCAACAGTGAGCCACGAGGATGATTAGGTGACTTGAGTACCTCCCATGTGAAGAGAGACTGAGAGCCCTGGGGCTGTTGAGTCTTGAGAAGACTGAGAGGGGATCTCATCAGTGTCTATAAATATCTGAGGGGTGGGTGTCAAGTGGATGGGGTTAATCGCTTTTTGGTGGTACACAATACTAAGACAAGGAACAATGGGTGCAAGCTTGTACACAGAAGATTTCACTTCAGCATGAAGAGAAACTTGTTTACAGTGAGGGTAACAGAGCACTGGAGCAGGCTGCCCAGAGAGGTTGTGGAGTCTTTTTCACTGGATACATTCAAAACCTATCTGGGTGTGTTCCTGTGCAGACTACCGTAGGTGATCCTGCTTTGGCAGGGGGTGGACTCGATGATCTCTGCAGGTCCCTTCCAACCTCTAATGTACTGCGATAGAGTGAAAGTAGGTTGGAGTGACATGTCTACACTGGTGTCACAAGAACTTGGTTTGATTTTTTTCTTCTTCCTGTGGCTGAGCAGGGCTGCATGGTGCACTTTTGCAGAGGCCCATGGCACAGACATGTACAGGACCAACCATGTTCTCTATTTACAAGTGCCCTTATGCTCTTGATGTAAATATACTTCTCCACAGCAATACACAGAATCACAGAATGGTGGGGGTTGGAAGGGACCTCTGGGGATCATCTAGTTCACCCCCGCTGCCAGAGCAGGTTCACCTGGAGCAGTGTCCAGGACAGTGCACAGGGCAGTGTCCGGGAGGGTTTTGAATTACTCTAGAGATGGAAACTCCACCACCTCTCTGGGCTGCCTGCTCCAGTGCTGTGCCACCCTCAACATAAAGAAGTTCCTCCTCATGTTTAGGCAGAATTTCCTATGCTCAAGTTTGTGCCTCTTACCTCTTGTCCTGTCACTGGCCTCATCCTCCTGACACCCACCCTTTCAGAATTTATAAGCATTGATAAGGTTCTCCCTCAGTCTGCTCTTCTCTATGCTAAAAAGCCCCAGGTCCCTCAAGCCTTTCTTCGTAAGATATGGCTCATATAAAGGTCTACAGCTGATCATTTTAACCTGATATTTAATATTAAAGTTAATTTCAAGGCAGCTCAGCCTATTGACTAAAATATCCTCAAGTTAGAGCTCTTGGTCTGGACCTTCCTGAAGGCCCAGCTCTTCCACCTTGCACTCAGATATAAAGCTTTAGCTGACTCTTAATTTAGCTCCTACCTAGGGGAAGGCTGAGGCTTTCAGGGGTAGTGAACTGGAGAGCAAGGCGTGCTCGTGCCCCGAGCAGCAAGCACCCAGCCGCGCACCGCTCTGCAGCACCCGCGTCCAGCCGCGGAGCTGGCTGCAGAGGAAAGGCTGAGTCATTTCCATGGGATGTTTCACGGAGGAGCTAAGTGATGCGGGGCTTGGGTCTGAACAGCTCTGCTTCCTGGTGAATAGTAATTCTGTTTACTTAGGAGAGGAGGGAAAAAAAACAAAACAAAACTCACTGGGGGCCTCAGTGCTGCTGTGTCATAGCCGGATGGATGAGGACTTGTTTATCTCAACCTGCAGAGGGAGAGAAGCGATTCTGGTGGCACTTTTCAGACAACGGTGATCTACTTTTGGGGAGTGTAGGCAGTGAAAATAGTCCATATCATCTGAGTCCTGAAGCTTTTTTTTTTTCCTCTTTCTTTCTTTCTTTCTTTCTTTCTTTCTTTCTTTCTTTCTTTCTTTCTTTCTTTCTTTCTTTCTTTCTTTCTTTCTTTCTTTCTTTCTTTCTTTCTTTCTTTCTTTCTTTCTTTCTTTCTTTCTTTCTTTCTTTCTTTCTTTCTTTCTTTCTTTCTTTCTTTCTTCTTTCTTTCTGTCTTTCTTTCTTTCTGTCTTTCTTTCTGTCTTTCTTTCTTTCCCCCTGCTTGTTCTGCATGTTACCCCAGCAAGGCGGGGGAAAAAAGCCTGGGGAGGGACTCCTGGCATCCCACACTGGGATAGGTTTGATTCTGTTACACCAAATCAGTTTCAGGCTCCTATATGTAGAGGGATGGTTTAGGGTTTATGTTGGGCTGAGTGAGGTCTGGAGCTGGCTGGTGATTTTTCCTCTGGTCTTGATTTTCATGCAACATTTGTTTTGCTCAGCATCTACCTGTTTATTAGGACCTACTATAAATCTTTTGGTGCTTGTTTATAGGGGAGCAGGAGAAAACTGGCCATGCTGTTTAATCTGAGGATGGGATATTTTGACTCAGGGTGCTGGTAATAAGTTCCTGCTTTATGGCAACATGTCATGAGAATTGTTAATGCTTCTACAAGGCACAGAGCAGGTTGGGCCCCTCAGCAAGTCACACATTTGGCTCATGTGCCAATCACTTGAACAGGCAGCTGGAAAGTGCCATCTCTTCTCCACCCGTTCCCGCCTATGACAGCAGTGCTGCACTGATACGTTGCTCTGTGCTCCATCACATCTGTTGACATTCAAGTGCTGAAATAGCACAGGCAACCAGCAGTGGGGGAGAGGTGCTACTCTGCACATGGGCCACCACAGCTTGGCAGAACATGCAGCTTGCTTCATGGCAGTGAGGGCTGGAGCTGGCATCTGGTTTTGTCTCTGCTCTCAGGTTTTGTGCAGTGTTTTGGGTTTTTTGCTCAGCGACTACCTAGAATCATAGAATTGTTTTGCTTGGAAGAGACCTCTGAGACCTGAGACTACCATGGCCCTAAAACTATGTCCCAAAGTGCCATGTCCACACATTAATTGAACACCTCCAGGGATGATGATTCTACAACCTCCCTGAGCAACCTAACCCAATGCCTGACACTTTCATACAGGACCTACTAGAAATCTTGTGTGATCAGTGCAGGAAACAGCAGTGGTCAGTGACCTGCCACAGTGCAAGCAGTTCAAGGGGAGCAAAACCCACAAGTTTGCACTTTCCTCTAATTTGGTGAAGGAGCCACCACTGCCTGCAGTTTGGGACAGGGATGGGGGGTTTATGCCTTTTCTTGTGTGAGACAGGCAGTGAGGGCAGCACACTTTGAGCTGGATGAAAACCATGTCCTGTGTTAGTCCTGCTTTGGGGAAGTGTGGTGCCCAATAGCAAGCTTTACTTTTAGCCATTCCAGGAAGCTTCTGGAGGTTCAAGTAGGTTTCAGTGATCAGAATCATGGAAATAATCATAGAATCATAAAAGACCTCTAAGTTCATCAAGTCCAGCAGTCAACCCAACACCACCATGCCCACTAAACCATTCATCAGCATAAACTTAAGAGATGACTGGGTGGATGAATTCAAACTGAAAAGCAGGTAATATCTTTGTCTAATTCAAAAGAATGGAATCACTGCTGGGTCAGAGCCCAGCCTTGGGTATATCCTGGTACTGCCTCTGACAGTAACTCTAAGTCTGTCCCATGCTGATTTTGTAAGAGATGCTTAATTTTTGGTTGAAAAGAGGCTGGCATTTTACTGTTTAGCTCTAAGTATACCACTTACAATAATAATACAATACACCAGGTTGGAAGAGACCTTCAAGATCATCACGTCCAACCCATCAACCAATCCAATCCACCCAAACAACTAGACCATGGCACCAAGCAGCCCATCAAGTCTCCTCCTGAATGCCTCCAATGAAGGTGACTCCAATCACACACAAAAAAGGACAGCTGTTCAAGGAGTGTCTGGTTGTCTTCTACAGAATCACCCAATCACCAGGGTTGGAAGAGGTCATTGTGCCCCTGTGCTCTGCTTTGGTCAGACCACACCTTGAGTACTGTGTCCAGTTCTGGGCCCCTCAGTTTAAGAAGGACATCGAGACACTTGAACGTGTCCAGAGAAGGGCAACAAGGCTGGTGAGAGGCCTTGAGCACAAGCCCTGTGAGGAGAGGCTGAGGGAGCTGGGGTTGTTTGGCCTGGAGAGGAGGAGGCTCAGGGGCGACCTCATTGCTCTCTACAACTACCTGAAAGGTGGTTGTAGCCAGGAAGGGGTTGGCCTCTTCTCCCTAGCGGCCAGTGCCGGGGCAGGGGGACGCGGTCTCGAGCTGCACCAGGGGAAGTTTAGGCTTGAGGTGAGAGAGAGTTCTTCACCGAGAGAGTCATTCGCCATTGGAGTGGGCTGCCCAGGGAGGTGGTGGAGTCACCATCCCTGGAGGCATTCAAGAGGGGACTGGATGTGGCACTTGGTGCCATGGTCTAGTCATGGGGTCTGTGGTGACAGGGTGGACTCGATGCTCTTCGAGGTCTCTTCCAACCTTAGCGATACTGTGATACTCTGAAGAGACCTCAACGATCATCAAGTCCAACCTGTCACCACAGACCTCATGACTAAACCATGGCACCAAGTGCCATGTCCAATCCCCTCTTGAACGCCTCCAGGGACGGTGACTCCACCACCTCCCCGGGCAGCCCATTCCCGTGGCTAACTACATTCAAGAAGCTGCTTGGAGTGTTATTTTGGTTTATTTTACCTTTCTGGCATAGTGGGGAGTGAACAGCTCTTGCTGCTCAAAGTAAACAAAGCTGCTCCTTGTGACTGTTATGTTTGTAACGCTGAAGCAGTCCAAAGACTGGTCCTGTACCAAAGACGTTTTCCCAACAAGATCTTCATTTTTGTGTGCCATTTATAGTAAATGAAGACATGTTTGTAGGAGTACTGAAAGATGAAGAGGCTGATCATGCAAAAAAGCCCAAAACCTGGAGGACTGGGTTTTTTTTTTTTTTAAACTTAAATCTGATTATGCATATGTGCTATTTTTATTCCTCTCTTTAGTTATCTGTCAAGGAATATTTGTGCAAATGAATTTTCATTATGGATTTTAAGCATGCAGGCTGGGATGCTGGCAGAAAGATATCCTAAATACTTCTTTTATACACTGCTTTCCCCCAGGACTTTCAAGCTGGGGTGATTCCTGAGTTCGAGGCAGTCGTTGTGAAAATGAAATGCCATCTGACCTGCAGGACAGATAACAATGAGGCAGCTTCACTTTGATCCGGAGATCAAACGCTGCTCTCCAAACTGGGGATGCTCATAAAGTAATGGGTGAGTCCCAGGCAAAGCAATTTCCACTCCTAACTGTATTGGAAGTGGAAAGATGGCAAAATTCATAGTACGTTACCGGTGAGATGAGTAGGATGAGTTATTACTAATACTATCCAGCTGGCTGTCTCTTGGGTTGGCTTTCACATGTCTTATGTGGACTGGCAGATGAGGGGAGTGGTGGAACTTGTGAATTAGTTATTTTTACCCAACTGCTTAACCCAAATTAAATTTTTTTTTAAAAATTGCTTATTTAATATGTCTGTGTGGATACCATAAACAAAGGTGAATGTATGTGTGAGCTGTATGTGAAGGTGTGAGGAAGAAGTTCTTCGCCATGAGAGTGGTGAAGCCCTGGAATGGGTTGTCCAGGGAGGTGGCTGAGGCCCCATCCCTGGAGGTATCACAGTATCACGAAGGTTGGAAGAGACCTTGAAGATCATCGAGTCCAACCTGTCACCACAGACCTCATGACTAGACCATGGCACCAAGTGCCACGTCCAATCCCCTCTTGAACACCTCCAGGGATGGGGACTCCACCACCTCCCTGGGCAGCCCATTCCAATGACAAATGACTCTCTCAGTGAAGAACTTCCTCCTCACCTCGAGCCTAAACTTCCTCTGGCACAGCTTGAGACTGTGTCCCCTTGTTCTGGTGCTGGTTGCTAGAGAGAAGAGGCCAACCCCTTCCTGGCTACAACCACCCTTCAGGTAGCTGTAGAGAGCAATGAGGTTGCCCCTGAGCCTCCTCTTCTCCAGGCTAAACAACCCCAGCTCCCTCAGCCTCTCTTCACAGGGCTTGTGCTCAAGGCCTCTCACCAGCCTTGTTGCCCTTCACTGCACATGTTCAATCAATAAGGTATTTAAGGCCAGGCTGGATGAGGCTCTGGCCAGCCTGATCTAGTGTGAGGTGTCCCTGCCCATGGCAGGGGGGTTGGAACTATATGATCCGTGTGGTCCCTTCCAACCCTAACTGGTTCTGTGATTCTATGATTCTACTTCTTGCAGAAAAGAAGTATTGTGGGTGGGCTGCCAAACCCAGTATGCCATGTCAGCTGTTTGAGGTGCCAGGCTGTGATGGCACAGGCTGTATTTGCACTCAGACATCGTCTCAACACTTGTACACTCTGGACATTAATGATATCAAGATCTGGCCAAGCAATGTGTTTTATTGAGACAGGAATTCCCGGTTGAGGGAGACAGATTTGGACCCGTCGTGAGCTGTTTCTCGTTCAGAGGAGTGCAGTGTTTGCAGAGATAAAGTGAACTGCTTTTGGATTAAGGTGTTTGAAGGGAAGATAGTGGGTGGCATAGTTTCTGCTTGCACTTGCCTGGGACCTCAGTGCGCAACCCAAGGGAAGGAGGAGAGGACCTCATGGCTTTGCTGAGGGCATTTGCAGGAGAGGAAGAAGGGGCAGGTAGCCTGAGAAGTCTGGCTGAGTCTGAAAGCACATGAGGAATCTGTCGCACCAACCCACCTGCATCAGTTCTGCCTCAGTAGCCTGAGGGGAGCCCTGGGACTGGCCTGTGACATGCAGGATGCTGCTCCCAGACTTGGATGATTGAAACTTGATGCCATCATGGTCCCCACTGAGCTAAGCTCCTGTGAGGAGTCAGCCCTGTGCCTTCCCTCTCCTGCTCACAGGACATCCCTCCCTACCTCAGTGCCTGCCAGGTGACTGCCAGTCCCCTCTGCCTCAGAGATAAATTATTTCAGTAGCTGCCTTCAGGGCTGCAAACCTCTGTTTTGTTCCTAGCTTGAATCGGAGCCTGTATCAGATTCCAGCTGCTAAAAGTGTGCTGAAGAGCAATAGATAAGGGGTGCTTGCAAAGAGACCCCCAGGACCTCCTACTTCCTATGTCCTGGGTCATGCTTGTATGCAGGGTTCCATGTCCACTGTGCAGGGCACTGACCACAGTGCTCTGGCAACAGACTCTGCTCCCAGCATCTCCCTGCTCTGGTACCACCACATAGCCAGGGGTGAATAAATGCAGCTGGCATCAGAGCTTGGCCTCCAGGGACACAGGGGCTCTGCTAGGGGAACAAAGGAAAGAGGGAGAGCATGGAAATTACAAGGAAATTGCTCTCTCTCAGGATTTTCTTGTCTCTGCTAGAAAACTGGAGCTGATAGCGTGTGGAGGAGGGAAGGAAAGGCAAGAGAGGCAAAAAGCCTCCAGTAAGTCAGTGTGGCAGGAAGGGGGCCATCCTGGGTGGGTGAGGGGAAGGCAGGGGAGCTCTCCTGCCTGGTTGGAACTCCCCTGCCTGGCCCCCTCCCCAACTCACCTCCCCGTTTCTGGCCAGGTGTCCTCACGCGCTGCCGAGAACCCAGTGCCAGCTATTTGCTCATCGCAGTCACGTTTGTTTGGGTGTCTGCGGCTCCCCAGGAGGCGGCTCTGGCAGAAGCAGGTACCCACAGCCCGGGGGGGGCCGCCAAGGGTGGGCTGCCCACCCTGAACTGCTCTCTTGCCGGCACCTCCAGCTCCTCCTGCGTCCTCGCTGCCGGCACCCCGGGGACCCTTCTGCAACTGGCCACACAAAGAGCCACCAGACAGATCTCCCGCTCGCTGTCTTGTCTGGGAGAGGAGGAGGAGGAGAAAGAGGAGGAGGAGGAGGGTGGTGATATGGGGCTTGCTGCGTTGCCTCATTTCTGTGCCCAGCGCAGAGCTGGTGGGGTGTGCGCGGGTGCGCGCATCGCTGCCTAAGGACCGCGGCTGCTGCTGCCGCTGCTCTTACTGCTCCTGCTCCTTATCCTGCTCCTTATCCTGCTGCTGCTGATCCTGCTGCTGCTGCTTCTACTGCTGCAGTCCCGGCGCTGAGCTGCCGGCAGGCGGGTGCCAGGGGAACCCTGGCTGTTTCCTGCCTGGTGACAAGGGCAACGCTGCAAGAGCCGAACGGGTCCCTGGACAGGCGGCTGCGCTGACAGCGGCACCTGTGAGGAGGGGAGGGGAAGCGGCTGCCCGAGGCATTCAGCAGCAGCAGGCAGCCCAGGCTCCAGGCATCAGCACCTCTGCGCAAGTGTCTCCACCACCTCTTGCTTCGGATCTTTTCTTAAGGAAGAAGAGGAAAAGGGATACAGAAAACCCCTGCAACTGGGCAGCCCCTGCTGGAGTCTAACAGGTGTTTGCTGGGATTTGAATGGGGAGGGGACGGGTGGGAAGAAAAGTTAACTGGAGAAATTTGGGCTAGGAGAGATGCAATGATCTTGCACCAAGTGGATGTGCCATGTCTGCATGTGAATAGCGCGCCTGGAGAAGCTCAGAGGGATGTCTGGCAAGCGATCTGCTTGATCTCCGTAGAAACACTCACCTCTGCCTGCAAACTTTGCCCTGACAGAAGTTGGGAGAAATAAAAAGGCATCAGAAAAGTCAAAGGGGAAGATCTCATCTGACAACAACAACAATAAGCACCAAACACTTGAGCTAAACTCTTGCATCCTGCCCCAGGGCTCTGGTGCAAGTATCCCGCCAGTCATCTCCTGGGCTCCCAAGCCAGTTGGCGGTGGGTGGCATTGGCCACGGTGCCCGGCAGCGTCCCCAGCATTGGGGACGGGCCGAGCAGCATGCTGGCTGCGGTGCCCGCGGCCGGCAACCAAACCCCGCGTGCCTGACCCGCCGGTGGTGCCGGGGCGGTGGCGGCCATGGCTGCAGCCATCGCCAGCTCCCTGATCCGCCAGAAGAGACAAGCCAGGGAGCGGGAGAAGTCCAATGCCTGTAAGTGTGTCAACAGCCCCAGCAAGAGCAAGGGAAGCTGCGACAAGAACAAGTTGAATGTGTTTTCCAGGGTCAAACTCTTTGGCTCCAAGAAAAGGCGAAGGCGGCGACCAGGTTGGCAAGGCTTCTGTCTTTGGGGGGTTTGGTTTGGTTGATTTTCGTAAAAGCTGAGGTGTGCCTTAGGCCACGGGGAAGGGGGACCAGTGTCTCAGGGCTGGTAAAACCAGTGTGCTTGTATTGCTGCTCCTGGCTTGTACGATCTGTACCCCATGGTGGTTTCCCTTTCGTGTTCATCTGATTTATTTGGTTAAGACACACCAAGACTGGTTGCCTCGCTTGCACACCCATGTGCACCCACATACCAAGGCTTCAGTAGTCTGTCTCTCTGTTACACCTACACATACACAAACACACATGTTTTATTTGTAAGGGAGATCTCAGCAGTGGAAGTTCCCACACATACCCCTCCTTCGGTTGTGTGTTAAATGACTTACTGGTATAGAAGGGATCCCTTTTTTGTCTTTCTGCTTCACAGAGTGCCTGTGCCATGCTTTATTTGCTGATTGCTCACAAGAGTTTTTGTTTTAGTTGGCATCTTCCAGAGTTTTGCTTGGGTGCCCTGTTCCTTTCTAGGAATCCCATCCATGCAGCCGCCCTGCAAACGCGACGCGCTCTGTCAGAGGTGCGAAAGATCAGGCATGAAGACTGAGTCCCTGATCTCAGTGGGGTTTTTAGTACATGGGAGGAGCAAAACCCCCTGGTAACGTTGCTACTGCTTTGCTGTGCTGAAACATTGATGCTGTTAGCCACTTAACCTCTCTGCCTTTCTCAGCAGCCGCCGAAGAGGTGCCTCACTTGCAGTTTGCAAATGGGTTTGGGATGTGTTATGGCTAAAAAGCCAAAGTGAGGCTTGTATTAATTTCTTATCAGAAAAGTTGGTAGACAAGAATTGGGCATAGGACCTCATACACTTAGGCAAAACTACTGTGAGCTCTTGCCTTCAGCTTCTACTAAAATGAAATACAGCAGCAGAGCTCCCTAACATCTGTGATTACAAACAGAAGGAGTCTTATCCAGACCTTGGCTGTTGGAAATGACACATCATATCTTCACAGTATGTTTATCTCTGAATTAAGTAAGTTGTTGTGGAGCGAGCTGCAGAGATGCATCACCTCCTGACAAGCATAATTGTGTGAAGTGACTACAATGCAGATGTCATTGGGATTCAGTGGAAGTAGTCCTTTTTGGGTTTGTGCAATTACTCCTGGTGCATTACCTAGTAGATAATCTGAACCAAGAGACTTGATGGCAGATCCTGTTGCTGTATACTTTTCGGTTTAGAATGATCTGAAACCCTGTGAGATATCTCACTTCCTAACTGTGAATCTGAGGATGGTTATGGGGGGAAAAAAAAAAATATGTATCTATCCAAACTCTGCGTTGTTTTGATCTTTCTTCCTCTAGCTGATGAGGTAATTACCTCAACCCTTATGGTAATATTTATTTTGCAGTTCCACACATTGCTGGATTTCAAGGTTCCCCTCTCCATTTTCCATATGTTCATTGAGTAGTTTATCACTTGGGATGCTCTGTACTCTCCAAAGCAGTGAGGAACGGGGGTTTGTTTATTAGAGCTGCAGCAGTTCCTGTGCTAAACGTTTGCTGCTGTATATTTAGGCTTTCAACTGTCACTGTGGCTCTTATTAGCGCTATCGTAGTAGTCCTCTTTTTCCTCTCCATTTAAGAACTCACACCTTTTTAAAAGGCAGAATATGCTCTTTGCCAGCTCATTTCTAATCTTAAATGAGATAGGGCTGAGCTCCTGAGGCCAAGCAGCACGCTGTCGGAATTTGTATTCACTGGGAGTAGATTTCGCTGTGCTACCTCCGTGCAATCGGAAGTGGCATTTAATCATTGTGGCAATTGATTTCATAGACACAAATCTGATCTCAGCCTAAATTAAAAGTGTTGCAAAGCCGGTTGCCCTGCTTTTGTTCTGAGTCTTTCCCCCATAGCTCAGCCTTGGAGAAGAAACCCAGAGCTGTGTTTCTAGCATCCTGCTCACTTGGAACGGCACATCAGGATTTCCCACATTAATCTCACTATTGTTTCTTTACAGAGCCTCAGCTTAAAGGTATAGTAACAAAGCTATACAGCAGGCAAGGATACCACTTGCAGTTGCAAGCAGATGGAACAATTGATGGAACAAAAGAGGAGGACAGTAGTTATAGTAAGTGACATGAGACTTAAATGGTGTGTTTGTGAATTGTGGTGTCTCATTCTTCCCACTTAGGTCCATTGAGAATTGTTGTCCTGGGATGTCTGAGTGAGTGGAAAGCGGCGTTAACACCGCGCTCACAGGGCCGAAGTCTTTCAGCCTTCCTGGGGCTGAGAGAGATGCAAATAAAAAGAAATCACTTACAGAAATCATGAACTAGGGGAAGGTGATGATGACACATATGACAAACAAAGCAAATGTTATCTCCATGGTAATCTAGAGGAGTTCATCGCTGTCCTTTGGATTTTATTAGGGATTTTTTTTTTCCCCTTTGAATTTTTTTCCCCCCAGCAGGGAAAATTTGCTCGCCTACTCAGAGTGCCTGAAATAGAAGAGCACTATCTCCCCTCTGAAACAGGGGCTCCTTCAAACAGAGACGTAGTCTTTCACACAATTAGAGTTCCTCAGCATTTTAAAGTTCACCTTTCCCCGTTGTTATTATTATTATTACGCTTCCCTTTTACCCCTTCTAAACCTAATTATACCTTCAGCTTTTAAACAGATTTCCCTCAGCCTTTCTGTGAGGGGAAAAAAAAAAAACCCAACAAACAAAAAGGCTTTGGATGTTTTGGGGCTGAGCTCTTTATTTTATTTTTAGGGTTTTTTGCAACTTTAAGAATTGGTAGCAAAGAGGGAAAGATGGCTAGGTCTGATGCCTGTAAATAAAATACTTAGGCATTCCACGTAGTTACACTGTTTAGCTTGAACTGCATTTCGGTTTTGAATAGAGAGTTAGGAAGTGCCAGGAGCCTGAGAAGGTATTTCAGGCCACTTAGACAACAAACTGGAAAATCAACAGGCAGAGCTTCCTTCTTAATTATTAAAACCCACTGATTTAAGTGCTATCCTTTCCATATGAAAGCATTTCTAGGTGAAACATGGTTTCATTTTGCAGAGTAAGCCCTAGGTGCAGTAGGCAGTGTCGTATCTTCTTCAGTCCCTCGCTCCTACCCTTTCCCCACACCCTCTTTAATCCATTTTGCTTTATCAGGGATACACCAGCCCTACTTTCTTGAGTTAACTTCTGAGTGATAAGAGGGAAGAAGTTATGCTGCTGGAGGAGGTCTCCTTTAGTCTGGTGGGATCTGGAGGGACACCAGGTCCTGTCCTCACCCACAGTGAAGGTGGCACAAAGACCAGATCAGCGCAGCGATGAGCAGCCACTGCCATCTTACAGAGTTCTCCTCAGTGCAGCCACAAAATTAACTCTAAGAGTGATCCTTGTGGACCTTAAATGTTGCCAAGCGAATGACCTAGTATTTATCATTTTAAGAGTCAATGCAGGTCACTCAGGAGTTCAGGGTAATTCTGTTAATTACCTTAAAGAAGAAATAAGCAAACCTCACTTTTTACATCAAAGGGTGGCATTGTTATCAACCTTTAATGAAATGCTATGGGTTGGTCGTCGTCCCCCCACTTTGCTTGGAATCCCTCTAATAGGGATGCTGAGATTTGAAACACGATGAAATTTATGGAAATCTAAATGTGTTTGTTTCTGAGGCATCCTTGCTTTCACCATGTCCCCAAATCTGCCATAACTTGATGGATTACAAAGGAAATCATAAAAGATTCCTTACGGTTGGATACCAGCCTTCCAAAATGCTGAGTACTTAAAAGTAAAGGGAATTATTGCAGCTGGGATGCAGAATAGAGGAGGGTTTTATCCTAAAGAAAGCAGGGTGGGGGGTGTGTGTTATATATTCATTTTTTATGTAAGCCAAGTGTAGGGTTCTGGATGTCCTGCAGTCCTGAATTTAATGTAATGGCAATATTTTTAACGGTGCTAGTGAGACAGACTGATGGCTGCTGCGAATCGAAGTCTGTGTAAAGGGCTTCCCCAAAGCCCTGCTCACATCAATGTCAGGTGGGTCAGGCTTTCTAAAATCCTTTCTTCCTGTGTCTGCAGAGACATCTCTTATTTGGTTTCTGTTTGTGCACTGTGGGAAAGCTACAGGACTTGTAGCCCCCTCCAAATGCCACAGGACTCCTTCTCCAGGCCCTATTCTCCTCCTCTGCACCCCTTGAGGGATACCATTGCTGTTCCCTTTTTTGTCACCTTCGCTGCACATTTGCTCTAAGGCCATTTGCAGTGTAATGAAATAAGCTCCCCTTTAATAATAAGTGGATACCCCACCCCCAAATGCAGTTGTGGTTGCACAGCACTAGGACTCTGCAACTGCATCTTTCAGAGCAAACCATAGCCATGGTCCATCTGGTTTGCAGACAGAGTGTTGGTCAGCCTTGTTAGAATCTTCCTGCCCTTTTTCCTTTAGTAGGGATGGAGATAGCTTGCAGTCCCTGAAAAACAAAGCTGCTGATTTGTGCTCCTGACAGCAGCCTGGATGCAGGAGTTCCACCTTCCCCATCATTTGCTACCTAGAGCTGGGTAGGAAGTTTGGCTGAAGATCCCCTTCAGCTCCTGACTTGGGAGAAACTATTTCAAGCTCTGCAGATCTGCTGCTGCACCCAGGGCTCACAAATACAAGGATGCATCCCCGATTGCAGGGAGTTTAAAAGAGTGCTGAGGTTTTGGAGCAGAATGTAGTCAGGAAGTGACACGGATTTGTGGAGCCATAGCACCCAACAGACCTTGGGTTTAGCCAAGAATCCATGTAATTTGAGGAAGTGCCTCAGGGAGAGGATTTCCTGGCTGAGAAACAGATTTTGCCTCGTTAGATGATTTAAATAGGACAAGGTTTTAAATCAAGGCAGAATTTATTCCCCAGTTTGGGCAGGGCAAAAGCGATTTCAAGACTGATAAAATAAGGAAACATAGGAAACGATATCCTGCAGCAAGGGTACAAAGGTGCAAGTGGCCAAGGCAAGGATGGTACAGACCTCACAGTGATGTCTGGATTCATAAATCCAGCTGTGGCATGCTGCCTCTTCTTCTGCATCTCTAATTCTCTGTCAGCTTGCACCGCACAAGGGCCATAGAAAAGATCATCTTTCTCAAAGAACATTGCCAAATTGTTCATTGCAGTTGCCTTTGTATCCTTCCTTTAAAGAGCACAAATGGAAGAGGGAAAGGCTAGGATGCAAACAACTTTGCATTATTTTATGCTAATATAAACCGACCACGGGAGCAAGCAATTATTTTCCTGTGGCTCTTTTGCCTCCCTGCCTGTCATATCTGCCCACATGAGGGTCAGCTCCTAGAAACACAAACAGCATTCAAATCTATTGGCCATGGCACTGGGGCCTTGCCGAGAAGGGGCTGCATGGCTCTGCTGTTGGCCCCATCAGCATTTGCTGGTCATGAACAGGCCACTCACCATTGCAGAAGCCAGGCTTGAACATGCTGCTGTGCAGGTGTTGGGACACTGCTGTGCAGGGTTGGTGGGACACTGCTATGCAGGGATGATGATAGGACACTGCTGTGCAGGGATGGTGGGACGCTGCTGCGCAGCAGCTGCCGCTACAGAGCAGAGTCACCCTTTTAGCTGCAGTGCCAGCATCCCCACACTCTGGAGGTGGCAGCTGGGGCAGCCTGGCTGTGTGTCTGGCCATGCTGGCAGAGGACAGATTGACTGTGCACCCCTCCACATTCTGCAGAGGCAGCAGCAGCAGAGCCAGAGTTACTCCCCCACAGCCTTTTTGTAGCTTCCGATCGTCTGTGCCACAGCAGCTGCTAATCCCACCCATGTCTCAACCAGCTTCTGAGTGTGCTCAACCCTCCTCATGCCTCAAAATAGAGCATGTACATTTATGACAGGAAAAGATGCTTGACTGCTGAGGGAAGCAG
Source organism: Picus viridis (assembly GCA_033816785.1). NCBI lineage: Eukaryota > Metazoa > Chordata > Aves > Piciformes > Picidae > Picus > Picus viridis. Next base: position 7,584,121 of record CM066580.1, read on the forward strand.
CTGAGCACCCATTGCATCGGGTGCCCCAATCCTGCTCTGGCAGCAGGTGCTCGGCCTCCTATCTCTGCTTGCTTTGCCAAGCACAGCACAGCCAGGAATTGCTCACCAGAGCCTATCTCTGGGGCTTGTGGCAGTGAGCTGTATCTTCTCAACTGTCCCACGCTTTGCCCTGTCCTCAGCTGATCTACTGACAGGTTCATAGCACTATTTACAGTGAAGCCCCTACTCATACCCTTGTGCTGAAAATACCCCGAGCTTGCCCTACTCATAAATGTGCCATTAAGAAAGCACCTTTTGAAAGAGACCTCCAGGTTCTGCCTGGATACTGAGCTTTAAATTGTGCTCTCTTCCCTACACAAAGATCAAATGCTGCTTGAAGGGGTTGAATTGCAAAAAAAAAAGGGTTCTCCACGGGAAGATTTACTGAGTCAGACAGGGAATATTTCTCCCCCAAATAAATTCAGGCATTTGCTAGAACGAATGAGAAATCCATTTCTCTTGCTGAAAATCTAAGTTTTATCTGCCAAAATCTGCACAGAACTAGAGGATTTTGGTTTAGTGAAGAAAAAAAAAAAGCCATTTCAGTTGATTTTTTGTGCTGGAGGCAAGTGTGAGGAGGAGCTGTATGTATGTGCTTGTATGTGTTTGTGTCTGCATGTACGCTCGCGTATGTGAGAGGGAAAGAAAAACACAGGTATGATTTTATGACTTCCTCTATTTATTAGTTCTGGATATTTCCCCCTGCACTGTTATATTCAGCCATTGTAGGAACTTCAGTGCTCAAAGGTGTTCCAACATCACAGCAGGGCAGCTAACATTGGTGGTGTGCCAGTCCTGAGCGTGGTCCTCAGCTGCCGGCCCCCGCAAGCCCATTGCAACCCCTCTGAGTTGCTCGGGTTAACTCAGAGCAGCACACAGAGCTGAAGGTCCAGCTTCCTGCTGGAAGAGAGTCTGTTTTCACCAACATGTAGTCCTTCACCCCCCCATGCACAGGGTTGCCTTCTGGCCATGCCTCTGTTGAAGCAGGACATGCATAGCTTTGCTCTTTCCACACTCTTTGACAACCCTGCACCCAGAATTTAGGATCTGTATTAGATGTTGGCACACTGCAAATTTGCCTTTAATCAACTGTGATCATTTGGGGATTGTCAGGCTGAAAAAAAAAAAAAAAAAAAAAAAGAATTTATTGTGGGACATAAATCTTAGCTTATGCTATTGGAAATAATAAAAATATTTCAAGTCCATAATTCAGTTTTAAATTGGCTCCAGCCAGCGACCGTAAATACAAAACTTCAGGCTGAAGCAGACCAGAGTTTTCCAGCCAAGTAATAACCCGCTGGGAATAAGAGCCAGTTTGGCATTGCTTCACCTTATCCTTGCACTTATACAACAGCCTGCAGGGGGATGCTTTGGGTTATAATAACAGTTTTTGAACATTTTTAACCCTTTTTTTTTTATTATTATCCTATGGATTGAGCACAGACTACAGCATTCAGCTCCTTACTTGTGTTCAGTTTCGATTTAACCGTGGATCTAAGCTATGCCAGCGTTTTGCTGCTGCTTTTTTGACTGGTTTTTTTTTCCCTTCTTGCTGTTATTTATTTTTTATCTGCTACTTTACAAACCAGAATCTTCTCCTTTTTCTTCTGAAGAGATGTTCCTCTTCTTACGAAACCTGCCACTCTTAAGCATGTGTACAAGCACAAACGCAACGCCGAGCGTTGGAAGCAGCTCGGTTTTGAAAGCACAGATTTGAGGCTTGATCCAAAGAATATGCTGTCATTAAGTCTCATTTTGAAGTTATTTAACTCTGCTTTGTTGTTTTCAAACCCATTCTCCTGTCAAAAAGTGAAAAGAAGCAAAAAAATCAACAATACAAATACCCCAGCGAGTTTCGAGTGGAAACATTTGGAGATGTTAATGAAGGGGTTTGACTCGTCTGAGTTTCATCTTGCTCCTTCCTTTTGGTCACAAAAGATATTTAGCCAATGTACCCTGAATTTGGAAAATAATTCAAAGAAAAAAAAGTTGTGATGGTCATGAAAAAGTTTTTTCTGGGGGGGTTTCGCAGAATCACCAAGGTTGGAAGAGACCTCAAAGATCATCAAGTCCAACCTGTCACCCAACACCTCATGACTAACTAAACCATGGCTCCAAGTGCCACTTCCAATCCCCTCTTGAACACCTCCAGGCACTCCACCACCTCCCTGAGCAGCACATTCCAATGGCTAACAACTCCTTTTTTCTCTTCTTCTTTTGCATTCACTGTCAGGATTAAAAAACAAAACAGAACAAAACAAAAGTACAACAGCAGTAAACCAAAACCAAACCAAACCAGAAAAAAACCCCAAACACAACAAACCAAAAAAAACCTAAACCAAACCAAACCACATTTTGTGCATTCAGCACAGAATCACAGATTCACCAAGGTTGGAAGAGACCTCAAAGATCATCAAGTCCAACCTGTCACGACAGACCTCGTGACTGAAAACCATGGCACCAAGTGCCACGTCCAATCCCCTCTTGAACACCACCAGGGATGGGGACTCCACCACCTCCCTGACCTCTACTCAATAGACCCTGGATCCTACTCATGAAGCACGTAAATCCTTTTAGCTCCCAGTGCCTCCAATTCTCCACCTTCAGGAAGCGGGAGATGGGTTGATAACCTCTGTAGATCATTTCTGAGCTGCTGGTGGAAATTGCTGTGGAAGAACATGATCGTAGCAGTGTTGCCCTGTAGCACCCACAGAAATTCATCTATGCATGGATGGGCATTTTGAATTTGTTCTGATAATGGTGGTTTAATTCTCTGTCTGATCTGCATACTCTGAAGGATTAATTTTGCACTCCATCTCCTTTCTCTCCTAGCTTTGTTTAACCTCATACCTGTGGGTTTACGAGTGGTGGCGATACAGGGAGTTCAAACAAAATTGTATCTGGCAATGAACAGTGAAGGATACCTGTATACATCAGTAAGTAAACGTTTTCTGGTTTGTTCTCATTGGAATTATAGTAAGAAGCTAGTAAATGAATAATTTACTGTTCCAAGGAATCTGCTTATAACCTGTAGACATGAGATTTGACAGCAAATTCCGTCTAGTGGTGACAGCCTGTTTTCAGCTTATTACTCTGTTTCCATTATGAATACCTATGGATGTGTTACAGACCCAACCTGTGGTGTCTTGGATGCACACTGATGATCCTGAAGTGGAAAACAAGCTAAAAACCCCACAGCCAAAACCCCAGTCAGGAAGGGTGCTCTCTCTTGGTCACTGTGAACCGATGGGACTAAGAGGTGCGAGGTGCAGAGGGACAGCTTTGTGACTCACGGGCGTGCCTGAACACATTTTATGTCTTCCCATATAATCTCTGTTATTAAAAGGGATTAGAGAAAGCTTTTTTTTTGGCCAGGATTTTTCAAAGTAGAATTAGAAGTAGAAAAGTAAGTGGGAAAAAAAGTAGAATTAAGTGCTAACATCGTGTGGCTTCAGGTTGCTGAGTTAAAGACCTGTTTTATTAGCAGTTTTGATGTAGGATGTCAGTTCATTTGTGGTGGGATTTCTCAAGAGACCAAACAGTGTTTTTATGAAAAGAAGGGGAAAAAAAGGGGGTTTGGTTTTTTTGTGTTGTTTTTGGTTGGTTGTTTGGGTTTATTTTGTTTTTTTTTTAATAGACTAACATTTAGTTGAACTATGTTCAGGAGTTTTCATTATAAAGTCTTAATAGATTTTTCCCAAGGAAGAAAATAGAGGAAAATGCAATTTGCTACCTACTACAAATTATTCTCTCCTGTAAATGATTCCCTTCAGGTGCCTTGAACACTGCTAACAATTAAGTAAACTTACTCAGAGCTCTCATTTGTTTTACAATCCTGACAGCTGGGACAAAGGGCAGCTTTGCATATTTTTTTCCCTTCTCTGTCTGCCAGAGCAAAAGCAAATTAGAAGTGGTTATGCTGTGGGACAAGGTGAAATTTCAGTGAAGAGCATGGAACTCTGCTCTTCTTTCTCGCTCTGGCTATTTGCTCAGCGCGGTTAATCCACCGCTGTGTTTGCAGGGCTCTAGCCACCCAGCCAGCTTGTGCAAAGTCCCCTTAATCCTGTGTAGTCATGCTCCTCTGACAGCATGGTGTCATTTACATTTGCTCTGCAAACCTACCTTTGACTGCAGGGTGCGTTTCCATTTCCATTAGCATCCTCAGCTGCTCTCCTTTCTGGCTGCCTGCTCGCCTGGAGCGCTGCACAGTGCTGGTTTCAGTGGGTTCCACCTCAGCAAGCTTGGTGGGATAGGGAGCTTGATACATAAGGAGAAAAGCCCATCAGCTAGCACAGAGAACGTGCTTGGTTTGACTAGGTCTCTTCTTTTATTGCATGCGTTCTGGGAGAATTAGACCTAATTTTGCAAAGGTACAGGAAATGGGTTGGGACAGTGTCTAGCGCTGCTGGTCTGCAGTAGCTTCTCCTGGTAAGATAAAGCCCTGAAATCAAAGGTATCACTGAGAGGATGAAGAATCATTACAAGTATCTCTCAATGTGAGGACAGCAGCAGAGAAGAACACTTAGTGAGAGTAAGTCCAGCTTCTAGTCTTATTGGTATTTCTGCATCTTAGGCAGAGCTCAGAGATAGAATCATAGAATCATTTTGGTTGGAAAAGACCTGTAAGGTCATCAAGACCAACCATTCTCTAACTCTGCCAAGCCTGGTGCTAAACCATGTCCCTCAGCACAACATCTCCCTCTCTGAAACACCTCCCAGGATGGGGATTCAACTACCTCCCTGGGCAGCCTGTTCTAGTCTTTGAGAAGCCTTGCAATGAAGAAGTTTCTTGTACTATTCACTTCAGTTATAATTTTTTGTATTTGCATTGATTATGGATAGTTCTTCTTATGGTCTTACATGTTAACGAGGAAAGTGTCTACCTTGAATCTTTTAGTGTCTGTGAATGTAATACTTTATGCCAAAAGTAACTTGTGACATTCCTCTACTTTGCCCTTAGTGAAAATGGTCATTTTTGTTTCAATAGAATAAGATAGGATAGGATAGGATAGGATAGGATAGGATAGGATAGGATAGGATAGGATAGGATAGGATAGGATAGGATAGGATAGGATAGGATAGGATAGGATAGGATAGGATAGGATAGGATAGAATCCTCATGACTACTAAACCATGGCACCAAGTGCCACGTCCAATCCCCTCTTGAACATCTCCAGGGATGGGGACTCCACCACCTCCCTGGGCAGCACATTCCAATGGCTAACAACTCTCTCTGGGAAGAACTTTCTCCTCACCTCCAGCCTAAACTTCCCCTGGTGCAGCTTGAGACTGTGTCCTCTTGTTCTGGTGCTGGTTGCCTGGGAGAAGAGACCAACCCCCACCTGGCTACAACCTCCCTTCAGGTGGTTTTAGAGAGCAATAAGGTCTCCTCTGAGCCTCCTCTTCTCCAGGCTAAACGATCCCAGCTCCCTCAGCCTCTCCTCATAGGGCTTGTGCTTGAGGCCTCTCCCCAGCCTCGTTGCCCTTCTCTGGACACGTTCAAGAGTCTCAATGTCCTTCTTAAATTGAGGGGCCCAGAACTGGACACAGTAAACAGCTACATTTTCTTGTGTTTATTCTTTTATTGCTCTTGAACCTGATGGGCTTGGCAAGGCATCAAAATGGTCCTTTATCATGTCCCAAATTGCTGTTTTTACATGCCCTTCACAAATGCAAGTGTCCATTTAATGTTAGCCTACTTTTCCAAAGAAAGTGTCCCTCCATGTTCTCAATAATCTTGGGTTTATCACCTGATGTCTTCCGGTTTGGTTGTTTTGTAGATTACCATGATTGCAAAAAAGCTGCTCTTGACAGGCAAAACGTAGTTCACGCCTCTGTTACTGTACCCAGGGAATGGAGAAGGTCTGGGTGAGGAGCTTCTACCCCTACTTCACCTGCTATACAAAAAGGTTGCCAGAACTGCAGTTCCAGCACCATTGTTAAACTGTTTCTAGCACTTCTGCTGCTGATAATGGTCCTGTCAGCAAGGGATACAGTCTGACAGTCTGATGCATGGGAAATTAGCTCTATATTTTGGACTGGATTCTTCGTTGATGTAAATGAGTCCCAAGAGAGCTCAACTGATTTATTCCAGCTGAACACTCACCTGTTCAAGGAATGCCAACAGGGAGTTCAGGAAACAGATCAACCCAAGGAAATGACATCCATCTACACATCCTGAGGGTTTCCAAGCCCTTACAGAGATGTGTTCCTGAATGGAATTTGTCAGGACCAGACAGACGGCAACAGGGGGATTGATCAGGAGCAAACACCTCACAAACCCCTGTCAAATTCCTGAGGCAAGAATATAGGGGGAAATAGAAATGTACTTGAATTGTAGATAACTGTAACAGAGAGTTGCACCATTCCCCCAGAGAAATGAAATTAGCAATTAGTAGGGAGAGGGACTATCGTGACTGATGTCACGATCGCTCGCTTTCAGCTTTATTGCAAATCTTAACACTTCAGCCATGCTTGTGTCTGTGCAGAACTGTTTCCTTCAGGTTGCACTGCTGAGGGTTACAGATTCCTTTGGTAAATGGTGGGGAAAACACCCTACTAACGTGCTGTCGCCAGTTTTCACCCCGTGCTACTGCCCATGCCTTGCACCTGATAGCATCTTCTAGCCTGAAACGCTTCCAAAGCAGTGTGCCTGACAAAGAGCCCATTAAGTCCACAGCAATTACCCTGCTGGTAAATAGGTAAATAAGACATCTGGCTTCCAGGAGGATAAATGGAGGCTCAGCTACGTGCTTTCCCACACTTGCATAGAAAAGGATATTAGGGCTAAAGCACCAGGTGTCCCATTCCCATGGATCTTGGACTAAACTGCATCATTAAATCACAGGTCTTTCGCCCTTTAGAGGCTGTGGTGAGTTCTTGTGATTTGTTCCTTATGCTATGTTTTATTTAGGTTTGGACTGTGCAGCAATAAAATGGAATTAGACAACTCTGAGCGTCCTGCATGTGTAGAAAACTATGTCCTGGCCAGAACCAATTACAGCTGTTAGCAGATGGAGAATGTCTGCAGATCCACTTTGGTAATTTGCTGAGATCTAGCTTTGGCCCTTGCCTTGTGGACAGCAGTAACAGCAAGGTGATTGTTGCCCTCTGCTTAGCACTGGTGAGGCCACACCTTGAATATTTGGTACAGTTTTGGACATCTCACTCCCAAAAAAAGACATTGAAGTGCTGGAACATATCCAGAGAAGGGCAAAAAAGATGGTGAAGGGTCATGAGAACAGGTCTGGTGAGAGGTGGCTGAAGGAACTGGAGTAGCTTAATCTGGAGGCAGGGAGGCTGAGGGGAAACCTTCTGCCTTTCTACAGCTCCCTGAAGTGAGGTTGCAGTGAGGTGGGTGTTGGTCTAACCTCCCTAGTAACAAGTCATAGGATGAGAGGAAATGGCCTCAAGTTGCACAGGGGGAGCTGGCTTGTGTTCAGCCGGCTGTCAATCAGCACCCCCAGTTCCCTTTCTGTTTGGCAGCTCTCCAACCACTCTGACCCCAGCCTGCAGCACTGCATGGGTTGAACCATGGTTGAACTCGATGATCTTAGGAGTCTTTTCCAACCTTAATGATTCTATGATTCATGTTACAGAAGAAGACATGAGCCAGCAGTGTGCACACGTGGCCAAGAAGGCCAATGGCATCCTGGTCTGCATCAATAATAGTGTGGCCAGCAGGAGCAGGGAAGTCATTGTGCCCCTGGACTCAGTACTGGTTAGGCCACACCTTGAGTCCTGTGTCCAGTTCTGGGCCCCTCAGTTTAAGAAGGACATTGAGACTCTTGAACCTATCCAGAGAAGGGCAACAAGGCTGGGGAGAGGCCTCAAGCACAAGCCCTATGAGGAGAGGCTGAGGGAGCTGGGATTGTTTAGCCTGGAGAAGAGGAGGTTCAAGGGAGACCTTCTTGCTGTCTACAAATACCTGAAGGGAGGTTGTAGCCAGGTGGGGGTTGGTCTCTTCTCCCAGGCAACCAGCACCAGAACAAGAGGACACAGTCTCAAGCTGCACCAGGGGAAGTTTAGGCTGGAGGTGAGGAGAAAGTTCTTCCCAGAGAGAGTTGTTAGCCATTGGAATGTGCTGCCCAGGGAGGTGGTGGAGTCCCCATCCCTGGAGATGTTCAAGAGGGGATTGGACGTGGCACTTGGTGCCATGGTTTAGTTAGTCATGAGGTGTTGGGTGACAGGTTGGACGTGATGATCTTTGAGGTCTCTTCCAACCTTACTGATTCTATGATTCTAAGACCACAGTTGAAACGTGGGTGTTTCTTTTTCTCTTTTCTGTAGCCAGTTTCCTACCAAACTCCATGGAGCTGTGGGACTGCATGTCCCAAGCCAAAACTACCTTTACAGTTTTATTTGGAGGGGTCTTGTCAGGAGCTATTTGAAGCTGTGTCTCTTCCTGCTGTCTGCTGCTTGAGTATCCCCTTCAAATGCAAACACAGGGTTTGATTCATCCCCTCTTAGACCAGGGCCATGCTACTGCAGGGTGACAAAAACAGTGTTATGGCACTGCTGCCTTACGTAACCACATAATGAATCATGCCCTCTTGTGTGTTAGGTGGCTTTGCTTTGTCTTATTTTCCTTTCCACGAACAAGTGGATCTCTGAGATCACCACCACTGCCACACTTGAGTTTTGTCAGTTTTCATACCCTCTGAATGCATAGTGTTCCTTTGTTTTCTTGAACAAAGGAGTGAAAGATATGTTAGGGATCTGTTTGTCAGACATGTAGTCCTAGAGCTTTTTTTTTCCTTCTTCTCATTAAAGTGATTATGATGTGACAGAGGAGGCTCACAATGACACAGAGCAGCAGCTGAGTGAAGTTCATTAAAGGGAAGGCATGTATGTAGGTGAAGAGAACTGGGTGTACTGCTTGAATACTGCATTGGCTGCAGCATAACCCAAAATACAGCAATTTTATTAAAACAAAACAAGTCTGAGAGCACCTAGCCATGTATTTGCTGTGAACCATCATCATAGGATCACAGGATATTAGGGGTTGGAAGGGACCTCAGAATATCATTGAGTCCAACTCTCCTGCCAGAGCAGGACCATAGAATCCAGCACAGGTCACAGGGGAATGCATCCAGATGGGTCTTGAAAGTCTGCAGAGAAGGAGACTCCACAACCTCTCTGGGCAGCCTGTTCCAGAACTCTGGGACACCAAAAGTAAAGAAGTTCCTCCTCGTGTTGAGATGGAACCTCCTGTGTTGGGAGTTTATATCCATTACCCCTTGTCCTATCACAGGGCACAAGTGAGCAGAGCCTTTCCCCTCCCTCTTGACACCCATGTCAGAGTTCTTTAGATCATTCAGTGATTGTCAGTGATTTGCATATTTCTCCTGCAGAGCATTTCAGCCAGGTTACTTCTGTGCTTGTTGAGGCAGGATACATCATTAGAAACAGTAACATGAAATATGTGCTGCTCATTGCATCCTTCTGGCCAGTCTCAGGAGCCATGCAACTCATCTTGTGAAGCGTGCTTGTTTTCCATCTTGCCTTGTTCTGGGTTCCTGTGGTTTGTCAAAGCACTTGATTTAGTAGTGGCATATGTGAGGATGCCTAGAGCTTCTCCCAGGTTGGATAGAGCCTTTATTGAAGAGCAGTCCTTTGCCCTGCCTGTGTGTGATAGGGCCCAGTCTGTCCCTCCCCCCTGCAGCTTTTCAACTCTTTTAATGGTAATTCAGGGCAGGCAGCCTTTTGTAGGATGGATATTCGGGAGAGTGCTCCACGGCAGAGTTGTTTGTGCTCGCTTTGTTTGCTACCCTGAGATGTCAAACATTTTTTTGAGTTAATAGAGCCACTGTACACAGCTCAATTTTGCCACTTCTTGCTTGGTGCACTCAGTACAGTCAGCACGAGGCAAAGGAGAGCTTTGATACAAAACCCTGTGCAGAACTTTATCTCTGATTTAGCCTGAGAGAGCATTCAGCTAACGCTGCCCTCTGTACATAACACAGTCACAGCCAAGTTTGGTACCTGCCCAGAAAGTAAATATGGTGTGAAGCATGCACGTTGATTATAGCCAAGAGAACTGAAATGTGATTAAATTCTCTCCACGTGATTCAAAAATGGGTTTGGGTGAGTTGGAGAGAAGAGAAGTTTGTGCATATTTTAATACTGAGCAGTGCAGTGGAGAACTGCTGTGGCTAATGGGAATGGCTGGGGCATTTATAATGAATTACTGGCAAAGAGCATTTTTCCACCTCAGGGAAATAGCACAAAGCAAGAGGTAGGGGGAATAATCAAAAACTTCATCTAGTTAAATTTGCATGTCAGTGTAAATCATTTTTTCACCATGAATGCTCAAGTGCACACTATACCTTAAAATAGTTTGTTCTCTTCAGTGATAGGCTTTTAGATACAGCTGCAGCATGTTCTTCCCATCGCGATACCTTGCTCCGTGCTGGATAAATGTGCAACCTCCTCACAGCCAGGAGAGGTGTCCTGACCCTGCCACGACCCAGACTCATGCTGACAGCCCTGACTGCTCCCACTGCCCTCCAGCAAAGGTGGAAGAGGGGGCAGGCAAGGTGTGGGATCATTGCTGGGACAGGAGCATGCTCTGAGGAGCTTCCCAGGCATTGCAGCACCTGCACAAATGGATGTTTTCTGACACCTTCAGCCATGGACACTGCTCTACATTCTGCCAGCAGCTAAGCTCTGCAGATGCAAGCACTGGTACTTTGGTTCGGTGTTGCAATGATGTTGCAGCACAGGAGTGGGTTCTGGCTGGTGCCTGGCAGAGAAGCCTGGTAGTTCTCTGTGCAGCATCACAGGCTCCTGATAAGGCTGCCCAAATGGGCACTCCCTGGCTCCACCAGGGAATCTGGCTGTGGGGTATTGTGGTAAGCTGTGAGCTGGACTGTGCTAGGCATGGAGAGGAGGAGCATGGAGAAGAGGAAGCTGAAGGGAGATCTCATTGCTCTCTACAGCCCCTTGAAAAGAAGTCATAGTGAGGTGGGGGTTGGTCTGTTCTCCCAAATGACAAGTGACAGGAAAAGAGGAAATGGCCTCGAGTACCACCAGGGGAGGTTTAGGATGGATATAAGGAAGAATTTATTTACTGGAAGAGTGGTCAGGCTTTGGAACAGGCTGCCCAGGGAGGTGGTGGAGTCACCATCCCTGGAGGTGTTCAAAAATGTGTAGACATGGCACTTCAGGACATGGTTTAGTGGTCATGGTGGTGTTGGGCTGCTGGTTGGACCTGGTGATCTTAGAAGTCTTTTCCAGTCTTGGTGATCCTATGATTCTAGCCATGTAGCTGCAGAGTCAGCTGCTCACAGACTTCTCTCCCACGCACTGAAGGGAGCAGCACCCTGTGACTGAGTTTGTTGTGCTTCTCTGTCCCCGTTCTGCTGGGGGACACTGCTGGGGGTCAGGTTCCTTTTTCTGCAGCAGGTCTTCCTTAATGAGATACTTGCTGGTTGTAGTGATATGTGCTGTTGCTGAGTGGTGAGGCAGAGAGATGGGTGCTGCTTGGTTCAGGTGCTTGTCTCTGCTGGGATCAGTGCGATTCCAGGTTTCAGGAGACAGATTGCCTGCTGTCTTCAGCAGAGAAGTGGTGAGGGCATCACCCTCCCATGGGAGAATTATTAGAAGACTCAGCAAGCTGAAAGTCTTGGAACTGTTATGCAGCTTTTCTCTACAAGTCATCCCCCAGGCATCTGAAACCCACAGAGATGCCACTTTGCATCCATCCCTCACTGCCAGTGGTGGAGCTGGGGATACTCAGCACCTTCTAAGACGAAGCTGCCCAAGCATGAGAAAGTGATGTGCCTCAGGACCCTGCTCTGCACAGATCCCAACAGACCTGCAGTAAAACACCTGTGCAGTGGTTTCCTAACAGAATGGCTGTTAAAAAACAGCAGTGAAATTACTCTTTGTGCAAGAGCAGTTTCAATGGCCTATGAGGTAAATAAAATAATGCACATGTGAAGTACATAATAGACTAGAAGTGCATGGACTCACTCCCTTTGTTAGCAGTTTGCTAAACAATGCCCAAGTCACTGGGGAGACAGACAGGAAGTCTTCATAAGCTCAGCCTTCAGCTGTTGCTCAGGGAAGAAGTTTGGGACTCAGCAAGGTCAGAAGTGTGGCTGAAATTGCAACGTAGCTCAGAAGGGCCCAGTTTTTAAGTCTGTTGTGCTGCTCATTGGGGTCACAGTGACACGAAACCATCCTGATGCCAAGAAAATAAAACCCAAGCAAACAAACAAAAAAAGATAAAGAAAAGGAAAAAAAAACCTTGGCAGAATGTGGAGCTGGATCTGAGCTTGCTAGTTTGGCACCTGGATCACACACTGCTTGCTCCCAGCGTCGCCTTTCGGCCCTGTGCCCAGTAAACCAGGAATACGGAGTTCCAGGACTTCCAGGCTGCTCACAACTCTTCACCAGCACATTGCAGAGCATGTTTGGCAAGAGGGAGTTGTAAGCAGACAAGGACTCGAGCAGCCACTGGGAGTTGCAGAGTGTGAGAATACGAGCATTGCCAGGTTGTCGGTGTGTTGGGTTGGGATTACAGTATCACAGTATCGCCAAGGTTGGAAGAGACCTCGAAGATCATCGAGTCCAACCTGTCACCACAGACCCCATGACTAGACCATGGCACCAAGTGCCACATCCAATCCCCTCTTGAACACCTCCAGGGATGGTGACTCCACCACCTCCCCGGGCAGCACATTCCAACGGCGAATCACTCTCTCAGTGAAGAACTTTCTCCTCACCTCCAGCCTAAACTTCCCCTGGTGCAGCTTGAGACTGTGTCCCCTTGTTCTGGTGCTGGTTGCTAGGGAGAAGAGGCCAACCCCTTCCTGGCTACAACCACCTTTCAGGGAGTTGTAGAGAGCAAGGAGGTCGCCCCTGAGCCTCCTCTTCTCCAGGCTAAACAATCCCAGCTCCCTCACAATTTTAGCTCCAGGCTAAACAATCCCAGCCTCTCCTCACAGGGCTGTGCAGAGATCATCAAGTCCAACCTAATACCTAACACCTCCTGACAACTAAACCATGGCTTCAAGTGCCACATCCAGTCATTTTTTGAACACCTCCAGGGACAGGGACTCCACCACCTCCCTGGGCAGCACATCCCAATGGCCAATTACTCTTTCTGGGAAGAACTTTCTCCTCGCCTCCAGCCTAAACTTCCCCTGGTGCAGCTGGAGACTGTGTCCTCTTGTTCTGGTGCTGCTTGCCTGGGAGAAGAGACAAACCCCCATCTGTCTACAGCCTCCTTTCAGGAAGCTGTAGAGAGCAATAAGGTCTCCCTGAGCATCCTCTTCTCCAGGCTAAACAACCCCAGCTGGCCTGGTTTGTGAGGTTTGGGGGTTTTGTTCGGGTTTGATTGGTTGATTGGTTTGTTTTGTTTGTTTGGAGTGTAGTGGAGTTTTGTTTGGTTGTTTGGGGTTGTTGTTGTTGTGTTTGGTTTGGGTTTGTTTGGAGTGTGGATTAATTAAAAGAAAATACCATCCTGAAACCTCAGCTTCTTTCCCAAGCCTGCCTCTCCTTCCAGAAAGCTGCCTGCCTTCTCCACTTCTGCCCAGAAGGGCTTCCCCTCCCTCTCGTGCTGCAGGTTGAGCTAATGAGCAGCTCTTGTCACAGTGACTCAGCAGAGCTTCTGCCTCGTTACATTTGCTCCATAACCTGCTGAGATGGCTTCACCCCGCCGGCGCTCGCAGCCTGCTGCTGCCTCTGAGTGCCCATGCGAAGCCGAACGCCTAAACAAGGCTGCTGGAGCAATCCAAGGCAGTCTCCAAGGGCTCCCCCTAACCAACAGCAGTGGGTTGGTATTGGAAAACACACTTCAAACTTGAGCAGCAGCTAACCCAAGCTGACACTGAAGCAGAAGGATTCATCACAGTTATTAAAGCCGCAGGAAGTGTTTTTCCGTGCAGCGCTTCGCTCAGCTGGGGAGCTCGTTGCACTGGGATGCTGAGGATGTCATCATTTTTGTGGGCTCAAATATCACTTAGGGGAGTTCTTGAAAGATAACACTGCAAAATACAATGATGTCATGTTTGGTTACAGGCTTTGGGGAGACTGGCTGGAAAGCTGCCCAGCAGAAAAGGACCTGGAGATGCTGGTTGACAGCTGGCTGAACATGAGCCAGTGTGTGTGCCCAGGTGGCCAAGAAGGTCACCATTATCCTGGTTTGGATCAGCAACAGTGTGACCAGCAGGACCAGGGCAGTGATTGTTCCCCTGTACTCAGCACTGGGGAGGCCATGCTTTGAGTACAGGGTTCAGTTTTGGTCCCTTCAGTCCCAAAAAAGGACATTGAGGTGCTGGAAGAGGTCCAGAGAAGGGCAACAAAGCTGGGGAAAGGTCTAGTGAGGAGAGGCTGAGGGAACTGGGATTGTTTAATCTGGAGAAGAGTAGGCTGAGGGGAGACCTTATGGCTCCCTATTACTAGCTAAAATGAGGTTGGAGCCAAGTGGTTGTTGGTCTGTTCTCCCTAGTATCCAGTAAAAGGTTAAGAGGAAATGATCTCGAGTTGTGCCAGGGCAGGTTTAGGTTGGATATGAGGAAAACTTTCTTTCCTGAAAGAGTGGTCTGGCATTGGAGCAGGCTGCCCAGGGAGGTGGGGTCAGCATATCTGGAGGCATATAAAAACCATGTAGACATGGCACTTTGGGACATGGTTTGGTGGACACGATGGTGTTGGTTTGATGGTTGGACTCGGTGATCTTAGAGGTCTTTTCCAAACAAAACTGTTATATAGTTCTGTTCCAATCATGGCTCATCAGAGGGTGGGGAAATGTCCTAGGAAAATATTGGGATAAAATTCCAACAACAAGCCAACAGCTTGGGGAGGATGTGCCCTCACTGCTCAGACCGGTGGCTGCATCTCATTAATGTTTTCCTTCTGGGTTAGTTTTCAGGAGGCTGTTGCTGCTCTGATGAGAAATCCCCCAAAGTGATCATTAACCTGGGTTAAAGACATGAAAGGAAAAAGTGGTTGTGGTGAGACCATGGTAATGGAATGAGAATGGGCTGCAGGGCAAGCTAAATGAGGAGGCAGAAGTGTCCTTCATATCCACATTCCTGTGCCTGGTTTTGTGTGTGATTGCTGCTGCAGGGCAGGACCCTCCAGTGGGAGGTATCTCTGCCCATGGCAGCCTGGTTGGAAGCAAATGATGTTTAGGGTCCCTTCCAACTCAAGCCATTCTATGATTCTGTGGCCTGGAGCTTCAGCTCTTGCAGCAGTGCTAGGGCAAACAAAATCTGCCAGCTCCTATTCTTAAAGTAAGCAAAACTATCCATCAATCCAGGCTGGCATCATCAACAGATCTGTCACGTGGGGGTATTCAGAGTGACTTTAGTAAACACATTGTGGTGTCTTTTTTTATCTTCCTGTAGCTCTGCAGTTGTGACAGTGCTAAGAAGCAGTTAACTCAGTGCTGTGCCTACTTGGCAGCCTCAGGAGAAATGTTTACTGCTTTCTGGCCATTTGTGTCCTTGCAAACCCACGAAAGCATCCTCTTCCTGGCAGAACTTCTCCTGCACGTGATGAGGTGCAAAAACTGAGTATCCAGCCTGGCTGGAGAAGCTCACATTGCATTTCCAGTGCTGCCAGTCAAAAGGCATCTGTTTGAAAAGCCTACCCGGGAAAACCAGCGAGGAGTCAGTGGGCAAGAAAAGTGAGTTGTTATTCCCAAGATTCAGAGTTTTAAGGTTACTTTGGGGAATGTTAGAATCACAGAATTGTGAGGGTTGGAAGGGACCTCAAGAATCATCAGTTCCAATGACCCTGCCATGGGCAGGGACACCTCACACTACAGCAGGTTGCTCACAGCCACATCCAGCCTGCCCTTAAAAACCTCCAGGGATGAGGCTTCTACGACTTTCCTGGGCAACCTGTTCCAGTCTCTCACCACCCTCATGGGGAAGAACTTCTTCCTAATATCCAATCTGAATCTACCCATTTCTATTTTTTTTTCCACTCCCCCAGTCCTATCACTCCCTGACACCCTCAAAAGTCCCTCCCCAGCTTTCCTGTAACCCCCTTCAGATCCTGTAAGGCCACAATTAGGTCTCCTCAGAGCCTCCTCTTCTCCAGACTGAATAGCCCCAGCTCCCTAAGTGTGTCCTCACAGGAGGGGTGCTGCAGCACAGGTGAAGGGGGTTTCCAAAGGAAACTGTTGCTTCAGTCCACCAGGGAGGTGGTTTAAGCCCCATCCCTGGAGGCTTTTAAGGCAAAGCTGGATGTGGCTCTGAGCAACCTGCTCTAGTGTGAGGTGTCCCTGCCCATGGCAGGGGGGTTGGAACTGGATGATCCTTGAGGTCTTTTCCAACCCTAACAATTCTGTGATTCTATGATTCAGCCACAGAGAGCCTGAATGCCATCCTCTTGGTTTGACTTCTTGCTGCTGAAACCAGTGTCCTTGAAAGCAGGGTAACTGTGGTATGTGGTCCAGAAGATGGGCAGGGATGAAGGGAACAAACCAAAGTTGTCATATTTAAGTTATGCCCTTGAAGCCTTAGTTTCAGAAATTAACTTTTCCATAGATGAGCTCAGTTTTGGAGGTAGAGCTGCTGAATTTCTGGATGGCAAGTCTGTGAAGGATCTGGGAATGAAAATAAGTCTGTTTGGGGGAGGGGCGGGGAGAGGTATCCAGAAACTTGCATTTGCATCCTGAACTGCTTTTGGTAGGCAATCTAGGAGTGACAAAGGAATCCAAAATGTGGATTAGGGACTCTTTGGATGTAATGCCAAGATAATAGCTTTTACCAAGAGGTTGGGTGGTTTAAATAGTTGAACAGGTAAGCTCTTTCCTGTTTTACCTTGTGTGGATGCTGCAGGTGCCATCACATTGTTTTTCCTTTTGGTAGTTTTACCCAACCAGCAGTTGAGCAGCACAGTTCTTCTCAAGTTAAATCCACTGGGGAGCTAAGCAAAACAGGCAGCACAGTTCTGTGTATTTAAAGTCTCAGGAGGTATCTAAAAATCAGAGAGCTACTTTCAGAAACACAGCACGAGAGGCTGGCTGCTTTATGAAGCAGTCCTCCCCTTTCCTTACCCTGGTGGCTTTGAATGCACGTTAATGAGGAGTCACTTTAGACCCTCCATCCTCATCCCCAGAGCATTTTCCCATGTTAAAAAGTCCTACTACAAGATAGCAGTGTTTGGATTGAACCTGAGTGTTGGTGAGACCTTGCACTGGAGCTGCCTGGGAATGGGCAAACATCAAAGAACTTGTGAGGGCACATTTCCTCAAAAAGAACCCCAGAACCTAATGTTTTAACAAACTGGGTCTAGAAACCTGAGAAGTGTGGGCTGTTCCTCACCCTGCCAGTACTCACAGCCTTTAACCTGCTGTATTTTCTAAATGAGGATAACTTTTGGAGCTGGTACACAAGCTAGAAGCAGTCTCATAAATGTGAAGGTCTCAGTTCGGGCTTCAGGCAAAAGCTGACATCAAGTCTTATTCCATTCTTGCTGCTTCGCACCACTGTGCTCAGGTCTAGAGGGGCATCTGCTGCCAGCTGAGCCATACTGAGACTGACAGAAGCCACAACAAGCTCAGAGTAACCAAGTGAATGATCTGAAACAGAACAAAAAGCCAGAGAAATTCCAGTAAGTGGAAGAGACACAGTTTGAAGTGCAGATCTGTTCCCTCCACTTGACAAACTAAGAGTTTAATGGCCTTGATATTGTAAACTCTTTCTCACGTAAGTAATCTTTACTTCAGTGAGCAGTTCCAGCTCACTGCCTGCCAGAGGAAGGATTTGTTTATCTGAGTAAGATTTTCAGGACCTGGACAAGATAGCCATTGATTTGCAATGTGAAATTTGTCTGATTGAGAAATGAACAGAGTATTTAGGAGCCCAGTGAAGCTTAATGACAGAAATAAGTCCCTACCTGCCTGGAGACAGGTCCCAAAGACTGGAATGGTCATGAGGCAAAGGCAGAGCACAGATTTCAGTCCTGAGGGTTTGTTTGGTATCCTAGAATTGTTTTGGCTGCAAAAGACCTCTAAGATCATCAAGTCCAGCTGTCAAGCTAAGACCACCATGGCCATTAAACCATATCCCAAAATGCCATGTCTACATGTTATCATGGTGCAAGTCTTGAGCCCTTGGCTTGGAGCCTTCTCTGGAACTGAATGTCTAGGGTTTCATTTTGACTAATTTGGACTAATGCTTCAGCAATGAAGTTAAGGAAAAAATTCTTGACTTTGAGGGTGCCAGAGAACTGGAGCAGGCTGCCCAGAGAGGTTGTGGAGTCTCTTTTGGAGACTTTCAAAACGCACCTGAATGTGATCCTGTGCATCCTGCTCTGGGTGTCCCTGCTTTAACAGAGGGGGTTGGACTAGATGATCTTCAGAGCTCCCTTCCAACCCTTACCATTCTGTGATTCTGCAAAGTGCAGAAGCAGGTGTTGTGCTGTTCACAACTAATGCCTCTCTTCAAATGCCTTGGACTTCCAGGCATCTGCTTGTAGGACTTAACACTTTGTGTATGCAGATCTCTATATCTCCAGGAGCAGGGGAGCACTAGCAGCAGGCTCTGTCTGCCATGCTGTCGCAGCACCAGGAGCATGATGATAAGGTTCACCAGTTAGCATAGAGTCCTTTCTTCTGACCTCTCTGGGAGAGGCAGTGGGTGCTGGGTGTCACAGAGCAGCAAGGGTGACTGAGGTTGTCTTGCCACCATTGGGCATCATGAAACTGGGAGCCAGCTTCAGCTTCACTCCCCTATTTTTTAAAACCTTGCCTTTAATTTATGCTTTAGCTGCCTCTGTGTGAACCAAAGATGGAATGTGTATTCTAGACACAGAGACTGGGCTTCCCTAGGCTTTTTCTTGAGGAAAATATTGCAGCTGTGATAGAATAGAATAGAATAGAATAGAATAGAATAGAATAGAATAGAATAGAATAGAATAGAATAGAATAGAATAGAATAGAAGTTGAGTTGAGTTGAGTTGAATTGAATTGAATTGACCAGGTTGGAAAAGACCTTTGAGACCTGAAAGAGCTTTATGCAAATTGTTGATGTCTACCACCTTAGTTAATTGTTTCCCAGATTTGCATTTTTAATCAGTGAGATGCCAAAACCCACTTCTACTCCCTTAAATGGGGCACTAATAGTTTATATTTCCTTTAATCATGCTTGTAGAAGCCAGAGCAGAATGGCAAGCATTTGCTAGAAAGAACTTGTAGCTCTTACAACTAAGCTAGAAATAACATTTTTCTTCATAAAATTGTGTCCTGCAGCAGTGGCAGGGAGAGGGGGAGAAGGTATTCCCTGCTCATCAGCCAATAGCTATTGCATGCTGAGCCAGGGGAAATTTAGGTTGGATATGAGGGAAAATTTTTCTTTCCTGAAGGAGTGGTCAGGCATTGGAACAGGCTGCCCAGGGAAGTTCTGGATTCAGCATCCATGTAGACATGGAACTTAGAGACATGATTTTGTAGGCATGGTGGTGGTGGATTGATCATTGGACTCAATGATCCGAAGAGTCTTTTCCAGCCTTAGTGGTTCTGTTCTGTATCTTCCTGACCAGCCTTGATTTGCTAGCACTGACAGCACATGTTTGTGCACCCTCTCTGTCACGGAGCCCACGCAGTGCTCTGTTTAGAGGCCAGACAGTAATTTCCCCATGGTGAATCCCTGAAGATCTTGACGTTTGCAGCTGGGAAGGAGGCAGTCTTGATCTGTAAGTGGCTTGGGAATATCTTCACTAAGGAAACCAACCTTCTTTCGTGTTGTTAACATGAGGAGATGAGCACAGTCACCCTGGCTTGGCTGTGAATCATCTGATGAAGCTTCATTCTCTCCCCAATGGCAAACCCTCGGCACTTGCAGCCCTTCATTTTATTATCACAGGAATGACAGTAAAAGAAGACAAGTGGGTTTCTTTCCCCCCCCTCTCCTTTATTATCAGGCTTTCTGTTGTTAATGCTGCTTTGTTTCCCTCTGGCTCTGAAAGTCTTCTAAACAGCAGTTGCTTCTCTTATGAAACAACTGCAGTTAATGTGGGTAATTGTGATAGTTATGGCCCTTAGGTTTTGATGTAGCAATTATCCAATCTGTACTCTTTCACTGAGTCAAGCAGTGTTGGTAAAATTAAATTGTCATTAGGCTGATCTCTCTGGAGGCTGCCAAACAGCAAGGCCGAACCTGAACGTCTCCACTCTTCCTCAAAACAAATGTGGGGTAACCTAGAATTGAAAGTTCCCTCTGCCTCGGGCCCACTCAGGTTGTAGCTTCCACATCCCCGCATCACTGTGTCAGCTGCAGCAAGGTCACACACATTGTGAGGAGAAGAGTTCGGTTCCTTGGACTGCTGGTTTGGCATTTTTAATGCTCTGTTGGGAGAGAGCTCTGTGAAGCTTTACAGGTCACGGAACTCTTAGACTGAAATCAAAGCATTTCAAGCTGGAGATGGAAGTTTCCATTTGCTGTCCATGGGACAGCAATAAGTACAGGAGATAGGTAAATTGCTCTTACAAGTAGAGAGTTTGGTGAGCTCATATTGATTACTTCAAAAAACGGATGTTTTCCTTCCACCTTCTTGAAAAGTGGGTGCACAGAGCTACAGGAAATTGTGTTTATCTCTGATCTTCAAGGTTCTGAAAGCTGATCAAATTTTACTTCCTTGGAAAAGGTCTTCTGGAATAATATATTGGCATCTCTGCCAACCTGATGCCACAACCATTTAGTTTTGGAATGTAATGATAAAGAACAGACCTGTTATACAGAAAATATGGATAACATAGAAGCCTTAAGGTTAGAAAAGACCTCTAAGATCATCAAGTCCAACTGCCAACCCAACACCACCGTGCCCACCAACCCACAACACCACCACCATGTCCTGAAGTGCCATGTCTACACATTTGTTTTAACACCACCACCTCCCTGGGCAGCCTGTTCCAGTGCCTGACCACTCTTGCAGGAAATGAAACTTCTGTAATGTCCATCCTAAACTTCCCCTGATGCAGCTTGAGGCCATCTTCTCTCATACTATCACTTACAATACAATACAATACAATACAATAAACCAGGTTGGAAGAGACCTTCAAGATCATTGTGTCCGACCCATCAACCAATCCAACCCACCTAAACAACTAAACCTTGGCACCAAGCACCCCATCAAGTCTCCTCCTGAACACCTCCAATGATGGTGACTCCACCACCTCCCCGGGCAGTCCATTCCAGGGGGCAATCACTCTCTCTGTACAGAACTTCTTCCTAACATCCAGCCTAAACCTGCCCTGGCACAGCTTGAGATTGTGTCCTCTTGTTCTGGTACTGGTTGCCTGGGAGAAGAGACCAACCTCCACCTGTCCACAACCTCCCTTCAGGTAGTTGTAGACAGCAATAAGGTCTCCCTTGAGCCTCCTCTTCTCCAGGCTAAGCAACCCCAGCTCCCTCAGCCTCTCTTCAAAGAGCTTGTGTTCCAAACCCCTCACCAACTTCATTGCCCTTCTCTGGACACGTTCCAGCAAGTCAACATCCTTCCTAAACTGAGGGGAAGGGGACTTGTTACTTGAGAGAAGACACCAGCACCCACCTCACTCCAACCTCTATTCAGGGTCTCCCCTCAGCCCCAGATAAATCCATATAGAGAGAATAAGCAGAAATGGAGAACAGCCAAACCTTTAAGAAGGGCTGTGGAGCTCTGCATAGATATATCCTGGAACCTGGAATGAAACCACTGAGACTGGGGGCCGGGGGGTGGGGTGTGTGCAGAGAAGCTTCCAACAAAACAGTAGAAATAGAGATGTGCCAGAACTTGAAGTTTTTCTCCTAATTGTAGTAAAACTTGTGGCTGAGGCTCACCATGGGTTTAAGGCAGCTTTACTTACTGATTCTTTTTCTCTTCCTTTTCCAAATCAAAATCACCACAAAGCTAGCTCTGGATTTTAACTTAATTGCATTAATTTCATTTCACTTCATGATTTATTTGTTCTTCCTGACTCATTCAACCCTTCCTCGATGCATTCTACTCATGAGGAGTCTGTTGCTCACATTGCTGTGTAAGATTTTTGAGGAAGTCATCATACCCCTAAGGCTAATTGCATTATCTCTGAAAGACTGCCTGTGAATAATGCTTTGCTATGGATGCCTAGAAGTGGAGCATTCTGCTTGAAAAGCTCTCTGCATGCAGGCCAGGAGTCACCTGATAACACCCATAAATCCCTTGAAGGCTTCTTCCAGTCCTTCACATATGAGAAGCTACCATGCCTGGTCAGTAGATGTGCTTAGGAGAAAGCTGGTTTTAAGATAAGATAGGGTAGGATGGGATAGGATGGGATAGGATAGGATAGGATAGGATAGGATAGGATAGGATAGGATAGGATAGGATAGGATAGGGTAGGGTAGGGTAGGATAGGGGTAGGATAGGATAGGATAGGATAGGATAGGATAGGATAGGATAGGATAGGATAGGATAGGATAGGATAGGATAGGATAGGATAGGGTAGAGGTTGAATAGAATAGAATAGAATAGAATAGAATAGAATAGAATAGAATAGAATAGAATAGAATAGAATAGAATAGAAGTAAACCAGGTTGGAAGAGACCTTTGAGATCATCAAGACAAACCTATCCCCCAACACAATCTAATCAACTAAACCATGGCACCAAGTGCCTCATACAGTCTCTTCCTAAACACCTCCAGTGATGGTGACTCCACAACCTCCCTGGGCAGCCCATTCCAATGGCCAATCTCTCTTTCGATGAAGAACTTCTTCCTAACATTCAGCCTAAAGCTCCCCTGGCATGGCTTCAGACTGTGTCCTCTTGTTCTGGTGCTGGTTGCTTGGGGGAGGAGACCAACCCACTCCTGGCTACAACCTCCCTTCAGGTAGTTGTAGAGAGCAAGAAGGTCTCCCTGAGCCTCCTCTTCTCCAGGCTAAGCAACCCCAGCTCCCTCAGCCTCTCCTCATAGGGTTTGTACTCCAGACCCCTCCCCAGCTTTGTTGCCCTTCTCTGGACACCTTCCAGCATCTCAACATCTTTCCTAAACTGAAGGGCCCAGAACTGGTCACAGGACTCAAGGTGTGGCCTAACCAGTGCTGAGTACAGGGACACAATGACCTCCCTGCTCCTGCTGGCCACACTATTCCTGATACAGGCCAGGATGCCATTGGCCTTCTTGGCCACCTGGGCACACAGCTGGCTCATGTTCAGCCTACTATCAACCAGTACCCCCAGGTCCCTCTCTGCCTGGCTGCTCTCCAGCCACTCTGACCCCAGCCTGTAGCTCTGCCTGGGGTTGCTGTGGCCAATGTGTTGAACCCGGCACTTAGAGGTATTAAATCTTATGCTGTTGGCCTCTGCCCATTAGGCTGTATTTGTTAATTGTGATAGTAGGAGTAAAGAATTGTATTTCTGCATATAAAACTGAAGGGGTTTGTGATTGACAGTCACTGGGATCATTCATGTCCACATTCAAAATCCATCAACTCCATTCCAAAGCTATAACTTTTCCTGCCAAGTCCCACCAACAGTTTGTTTAATGGTCAAATAAATAGATTATAAAGTTTTGTAGTTGAAATAATGATGGTCAGACACTCAGCAGCCTCTTTCTAATACCAGCAACTCCTGGAAGGCCTCCTGATTAAAGCAGGGTCCTTGGTCAGGCATCAGAACACGCTGTTGGTGCAGGAAGGCTGACACCAGAATGTGCAAATAGCAAATGGGAACCCCAAGCAGTGCTGCAGGCTTGAGACAGAGTGGCTGGAAAGCTGCCTGGAGGTACTGGTTGACATCCAACTGAACATGAGCCAGTCTGTGCTCAGGTGACCAAGGAGGCCACCAGCATCCTGGCCTGGGTGTGCAACACTGTGGCCATCAAGATCAAGGCAGGGATTGTCCCCCTGTACTCAGTACTGGTGAAGCCACACCTTGAGTACTGGATTCTTTGGGACCCTTACTGCAGTAAGGTCTCTGAGGTGCTGGAGGAGGTCCAAAGAAGAGCAACAAAGCTGGTGAAGGGTCTGGAGAACTGGGCTGGTGAGGAGAGGCTGAGGGAACTGAAGTTGTTTAGTGTGGAGGAGGCTGAGGGGAGACCTCATTGCTCTCTACAGCTTTCTGAAAGGAGGCTGGAGCCAGGTGGTTGTTTGTTTGTCTCGTTGCCCTAGTATCAGGTGATAGAACACAAGAAAATGGCCTCAAAGTGGAAAAAATGTCTGTCTTGAAAGAGTGGTCAGGCATTGGAACAGGCTGCCCAGGCTGGTGGTAGAGTCACTGTCCCTGAAGGTGTTCAAAAAATGAGTAGACATGGCACTTTGGGACATGGTTTAATGACCATGGTGGATTGGGGGCAGTGGTTGGACTTCATCTTCGAGGTCTTTTCCAAACAAAACAATTCTATGATTCCATTAAAGGGAACATGTGGAATGGCTCATTTCAGACAGTCCTGGTATCCTCCTGTCCAAGCACTTGTTTTGCACACCTTGCCTTCTCTCCTGATACGGCACATCAGCATTTATCACTCTTCATGTCACTGTCACTTAGGGAGTATTTTATCAGTGCATGGTATTGTCTGACACCCTGTATTGCAGCAAGCACAACACAAAGAACACTCCACAAGGCGATGGTTCAGCTCAAGGGAGCTCATTTCATTTCTCAGTATGGTTGCTACCCACTACTGATTTTGCTGATGCATACCTGCTCTTAAGCAAGAGTAAACTGCCCCTTGTGAAGTGTTTGACCATTCTCACAGAATTTCATCCCTGAGCCCTGACCTCGAGCAGCAAAGACTGCTGTGCTGAGAAGGCTGTAGCTGTACCACATGCAGACAGATCAGAGATTGGCTTGCATCAAAACCTGACATCTCAACAGCTCAGGCATCATTGAGGAGGTGGGGAAAGAGCTGAGACTGAACTGGGAGCTAAATGCTGCAGCTGGGCAATCTTCTCTTTGCTGAGCCAAAGCAAGCCTCAATGTCCATGGGCCAGCTCTGTTCTCCTGCACTTCAGTCCACATTGGTCTTTTCAGAGAGGGAGACTAGACTGGCTAAAAATAGCTGAATGGTTCCTGTTTGGTTTGGTTTGAACCTTTAATGGGCTTTGAACCTTTAATGGGCTCCTTTAATGGGCTGCCCAGGGAGGTGGTGGAGTCACCATCCCTGGAGGTGTTCAAGAGGGATTGGACATGGCACTTGGTGCCATGGTCTAGTCATGAGGTCTGTGGTGACAGGTTGGACTCGATGATCTTTGAGGTCTCTTCCAACCTTGGTGATACTGTGATACTGTGGTTGCATCCTGAGGAAAGGATAAGAGCAGGAGTAATACTTTCACATCCCCTTCTTTTAAATCTCTGAACTTGAATCCCAGAGACTGCAGGACACAAAAGGATGAAATGCCAGTGCTTGGCCAAGCTGTGCCCCATCAGTGTCAAATCCATAGCTAACTCCAGCTAGGTCAGGTTTTCATGCTGATATTTTCATTTTAGGGCTGTGTTTGTCAGCTTTAGGAAGGAAAAGAGGCCTGCCCTCTCCATCACCTCCTTTTCTCTACCCTTCATCTCCTTTTCTTTCAATGAGTCTTTGGGAGCATGTCACAAACTAGGGAAGCAACCACTCAAAAATTCTATTACTCTTCAAGCTGACCTTTTCTGAGGTGATACTATGATACTTTTGTCCTTAGTGGGCTCCTGGTATCCCACTTAGCTAACAACTTGACATGCAAACATGTGGACAGTTCAAAGAACAGTTATCTCATCTGGGAAAAAACTCTTCAGGAACCAGTAATCGATGCAGAGCAGAGCTGTTAGCACCCTGGGGTGGAGCAAGATCCTGGCTATTCTGTAGGGATTTTCACAGAACCACAGAATTAACCAGGTTGGAAAAGACCTTCAAGATCATCAAGTTCAACCTGTTACCCAACACCATCTAATCAACTAAACCATGGCACTAAGTGCCTCATCCAGTCTTATTTTAAACACTTCCAGTGATGGTGACTCACCACCCTCCCCGGGCAGCACATTCCAATGGCCAATCTCTCTTTCTGGGAAGAATTTCTTCCTAACATCCAACCTAAACTGAAAAATTGGTTTAGAATCATAGAATTGTTGGGGTTGGAAGGGACCTCAAGGATCACCCAGTTCTAACCCCCCTGCTATGGCCAGGGATTCCTCATGCTACAGCAGGTTGCTCACAGCCACATTCAGCCTGGCCTTAAAAACTCCCAAGGATGAGGCTTCCACCACCTCCCTGGGCAACCTGTGCCAGTCTCTCACCACCCTCATGGGGAAGAACTTCTTCCTGACATCCAATCTGAATCTACCCATTTCTATTTATTTTCCATTCCCTCTGGTCCTATCACTACCTGACACCCTAGAAGTCCCTCACCAGCCCCTTTTCCCCTCAAATCCCAGAGCACCTGGGCTCCGTTGGAGTCTCCTTCCACCCCAGCTGTGGCCACTTGGCCCTCCCCACCCACTCCCCTATTTAATACCCTCCAGGAAAGGCAGAAGCCTCAAGCTGAGCCCATCTGGGCTGGTGGATCCTCCTTTCATCTCTGGTGAGAGCCCATGGGACACACTGGGTGATGGTGACAACAAGGGCCTGGTGGCCCACCCAGTTAGGTAAGGCAATGATTGATGACTACTCCAATATCATCCATGGGTGCTGGCTGGGCCTCCTTGCTGGGGCTGAGCTCCTCTGGGTGGTATCTTGGCTGGTGAGGGTCTTGCCCCCAGCTCTGGGATGGGTGCAGGAATGGTGGTGGTGGAGCAGGAGCTGTTCAGTCAGATGATGTTATACTAATTACCCTGTCTTTACCTGGAGGCCCCTTGAGTCTGCTCTCCTCATTCAATGAATCTCTGCTTTTGTGCCTCATTTACTGCACCTTGTGCCCCCTCACTGCTTCTTTTCAGAAATAAGGAAGGAAAGGAAGAAAAAACCCAGTAAAGCATATCTGGAAAATACATTTCCTTACCAATCAACTCTGAAGAGGAAAGATTCAGGAAGAGGGGCAGGTTGGGAAGTGAGAATCACCTCTTATGAATCACAACACAAAACTTCATAAAGAACAGACAGGACAAGAGTGCATCTTCTCCCCTGTGGTTCTGTTTCATGGTGGTAAATGCAGAGCAAAACGAAGTTCAAGCTGCCTTTGGAAATCTACTCACAGTTCTCCCCAGAAAGAATCACTGTGACAAGGACATTGTGACAAGTGAATCCCCATCCTTCATACAGGCTGCCCAGGGAGGTGGTGGAGTCGCCATCCCTGGAGGTGTCTGGGAGGGGATTGGACATAGCGCTTGAAGCCATGGTTTAGTAGTCATGAGGTCTGTGGTGACAGGTTAGACTTGGTGACCTTTGAGGTCTTTTCCAACCTTACTGATTCTATGAATGACTTCTATGAAATACAGAATTTTCCCCCTGCCTGTGTGCATTACAGTGGGTGGAAGCAAATTAAGGCTCTGAGTTTAGCCCTCTGCCTGCAGGGGGAGTTGGACCTAAATGATCTTCAAGGTCCCTTGCCAGCCAAACCATTCCATGATTCGGTGATGTGTGTATCTGGCGTAGTCAAGGAGGCAGACTGAGATCAAGCATGTAGGGCTGGGGGGGGACTGGAGACCCATGTCCAGTACTCCAAACTGTCCATGCAAAGGGGATGGGTGTTAGCTGAAAAGCTGCAGGTGTTTTTTGTGCCTTATTGAAAGTGTGCTGGCTTGGTTTGGTTTTGAAAGCTTCCCTGCTGCTTCAGTTGCCTCTCCTCCAAAGTCTGTGTAACAACTCCAGGAAGATTTGACTGGCAGCGAGCATTGGCTATTTACATTTGTGAAATCATTGCTTTTATTTTTATCAGTGGGGCTGATGATAGGACCTCCAGGATATCTAGTGGGAGGTGAGTTTAGATTCACCTGTTCCTGTACTTTTCTATTAAATAAGGCAATTTGCCTATCAAGCTCTTCACAAGGAAAACCTTTGGGACTCTATCCGGAGAGTACAACATTTCTGTTGTAATGAATCCTCTTACAAACAGATGATGTAGTCTGATATATTTTTTTCCCATCCTTTTCACTGCAGCACAGCAGTGAAGTGCATTTTGTAGGGCCTTGGAGAGTGCATGTGTTTAATAATCACAGAATCACCAAGATTTTAAGCGACCTCAAAGATCATCAAGTCCAACCCATCACCACACACCTCATGACTAAACCATGGCACCAAGTGCCACATCCAGTCCCCTGTTGAACACCACCAGGGATGGGGACTCCACCACCTCCCTGGGCAGCACATTCCAATGGCTAACAACTCTCTCTGGGAAGAACTTTCTCCTCACCTCCAGCCTAAACTTCCCCTGGTGCAGCTTGAGACTGTGTCCTCTTGTTCTGGTGCTGGTTGCCTGGGAGAAGAGACCAACCCCCTCCTGGCTACAACTACCCTTCAGGTACTTGTAGACAGCAATAAGGTCTCCTCTGAGCCTCCTCTTCTCCAGGCTAAACAATCCCAGCTCCCTCAGCCTCTCCTCATAGGGCTTATGCTCAAGACCTCTCCCCAGCCTTGTTGCCCTTCTCTGGATAGGTTCAAGAGTCTCAATGTCCTCCTTAAACTGAGGGGCCCAGAACTGGACACAGGACTCAAGGTGTGGTCTGAGCAGTGCTGAGTCCAGGGGCACAATGACTTCCCTGCTCCTGATGGCCACACTATTCTTGATGCATGCCAGGATGCCATTGGCCACCTGGGCACACTGCAGGCTCATGTTCAGCCAGCTGTCAATCAGCACCCCCAGGTCCCTCTCTGTTTGGCAGCTCTCCAGCCACTCCGACCCCAGCCTGTAGCTCTGCATAGAAGGAAATTGTGGATGATTTGGAAACCACAGTGACTGCAAAGTTGTGGTTTTATTTAGCACAGATAGCAGCTGGTTAAACAAATTTCACATCCTCTTTCCATCTTTTTCTTTTCTTGATTTCCTCTTTCTTTTTCCCTGGAAGTTAATCAAGCTGCTGCAACATACTGTGGGGCTGTTGAAAAGCAAATAAGGTATTTGGGAGGATTTTATTTAAATTTGTTTCTATGCAAAACTTATCAGAGGGGAAGCACATCAGAACAAGGCTGCCTGGTTTTTCCTTAAGTGTAGATACTGTGGGTGCCTGCTTGGTCAGCTGATCAGATCTCTGACTCTGCTCCTAATTGCATTAAAAGCCATTAACCAGCTCTGACAAAATAGTGCAGCTGGAGTGCAGTTTTCAGTGCTATTACCTTCCTGTGGCTTTTATGAATTCATAGAGTCTTTCAGTTAGAAAATACCTTCAAGACCATCAAGTCCAACCATGAAATAAAGCAGCTGGATGAGGAAGAGGCAGCCAACCTGCTGATGGCCATAAGGGAAAAAACATTGCAGCATAGCAGTACCCTTATCCAACCCAGGGGAATGTGCTACATTGCAGCATAGCTGTACCCTTATCCAACCCAGGAGAATGCTACATTGCAATGTAACTTTGAGTCCTGTGTCCAGTTCTGGGCCCCTCAGTTTAGGAAAGATGTTGAGTTTCTGGAACGTGTCCAGAGGAGGGCAACAAAGCTGGGGAGGGATTTGGAACACAAGCCCTATGAGGAGAGGCTGAGGGAGCTGGGGTTGCTTAGCCTGGAGAAGAGGAGGCTCAGGGCAGACCTTATTGCTCTCTCCCTGAAGGGGGAGGTTGTAGCCAGGTGGGGGTTGGTCTCTTCTCCCAGGCAACCAGCACCAGAACAAGAGGACACAGTCTCAAGCCATGCCAGGGGAGGTTTAGGCTAGGTGTTAGGAATAAATTCTTTACAGAAAGAGAGACTGACCATTGGAATGTGCTGCCCAGGGAGGTGGTGGAGTCACCATCACTGCAGGTGTTTAGGAAGAGACTGGATGGGGTGCTTGGTGCCATGGTTTAGGTGATTAGATGGTGTTGGGTGATAGGTTGGACTCGATGATCTCAAAGGTCTTTTCCAACCTGGTTCTACTCCATTCTATCCTACTCCGTTCTATCCTACTCCACTGTACCCTTATCCAACCCACTGGGGAAGCAGGAATGCCCTTAGCTTGGGAACATCAATACTTATGCTTTACTAGACACTGGAGAATCCAGCTCCCTGAGAAATGAGCCTCCCTTCCAGGGACTGCTTGTGAGGCTGCCAGTCTTTGAGGTCCAGCTCTGTAGTTGTTAGGGCTGTTGGTCATCTCTAGTGTACTGGATGCTGCTGAGCATATAAGCACAAGCAGTGTCCATAGTGCATCTACAGTGCTGCAGCTTCTCATGGGAAGAAAGGTCAAAGTTAAAGCAGTCTCATAGAAATTCTGAGTTTGTCCAGAGGCCAGGAGGGCAGGCAGGCAGTGTTCTTGGCTTCATTACCTGCTGTACAATGGTATTTAATAGCACTCTGCATCCAGCAAGCTGATATTTTGGAAGTTGCTCCCTCCATTGGCTGTGTGCCGTGCCAGAGTTCTATTTGTCTGTATTGGTGCTTGTGACTTGTAAAGGTGACTAAAACTCAGAGTTAGGGCAATGTCTGTAATCAAAGACTGTAGGAATACATCAGTAATGTTCACCCTTACTGCAAAGGCTGAATGCCAGTCACGAGCAAAGGTTTGTTTCAAGCAAGGTGAGGATTTTAGTTGTCAAAACTTTCCTGAGTCAATTTATGTGCTTTGTCTTTCTAGCTGTGGCCCTGGTCCTGCAAGCACAGAGCTAATAGGACAGCATCAGCCTTCAGCATTTCTGTTTCCAGGGTTGGAAAGTGGGAAAGCTTGTGTTTTAAATGCTTAGCTTTTCCTTAAAACCCAGCAGATCAATCAAAGTATCACAGTCCTTTGTAAAAGGAAAGGCTTCTCATTAATTTTCATTCCCCCACATGCAGCTTATTGCATTATACTGAAAAATCTCATCTGTGAAATCCTTTCATAATGCAATATGTTGCAGGGTGAAAAATGGAACCATTTGCCCCATGTGTACTTTGTCTTTCAGGGGATTTGGAGGATGCCATTAGTCTGTTGGTTATAGTAAGTGTTTCTTTGCTAACCCAATGCAGGAATGCAATTCTTCCAAGGTGCACAAACACCACTTGTTTAGCAACAGCTTTACGTGCTGGGGAGCATGTGTCAGCTCTAAAACCCTCCAAGTGAAATTTGTGACATCAGCAGAGGAATCTGGACAAGCTGGATCGAGGGGCTGGGGTCAGTTTTAGGAGATTTAACAAGGACAAGTGCTCAGGCCTGCACTTGAGTCACAATAACAAGAGGACACAGTCTCAAGCTGCACCAGGGGAGGTTTAGGCTGGATGTTAGGAAGAAGGTCTTCATAGAAAGAGAGATTGGCCATTGGAATGTGCTGCCCAGGGAGGTGGTGGAGTCACCATCACTGGAGGTGTTTAGGAAGAGACTGGATGGGGTGCTTGGTGCCATGGTTTAGTTGATTAGATGGTGTTGGGTGATAGGTTGAACTTAATGATCTCAAAGGTCTTTTCCAACCTGGTTAATTTCTGTTCTGTTCTATTCTATTCTGTTCATGAATGCTCCAGTCTTGGGGCTGAAAGGCTGGAAAGCTACCCAGCAGAGAAAAATGTGTGGCCAGGAAGGCAAAGAGCATCCTGGCCTGGATCAGCAAGAGCGTGGCCAGGGCAATGATTGTCCCCCTGTACTTAGCACTGCTGAGGCCACACCTTGAGTCCTGGGTTTAGTTTTGGAACCCTTACTACAAGAAGGACATTGTGGTGCTGAAGTGTGTCCAGAGTGGGGCAAAGAAGCTGGTGAAAGGTCTGGAGAACAGGGCTGGTGAGGAGCAGCTGAGGGAACTGGGGTGATTTAATCTGGAGAAGAGGAGAAGGCAGAGGGAAAACCTTCTGGCTCTCTACAACTCCCTGAAAGGAGGTTGGAGCGAAGTAGGTGTTGGTCTTTTCTCCCTGGTGTTGGTCTTTTCTCCCTGGTGTTGGTCTTTTCTCCTGGTGTTGGTCTTTTCTCCCTGGTGTTGGTCTTTTCTCCCTGGTGTTGGTCTTTTCTCCCTGGTGTTGGTCTTTTCTCCCTGGTGTTGGTCTTTTCTCCCTGGTGTTGGTCTTTTCTCCTGGTGTTGGTCTTTTCTCCCTGGTGTTGGTCTTTTCTCCCTGGTGTTGGTCGACAGAACCAGAGGAAATGGCCTGAAATTGTGGCAGGGGATGTTTAGGTTTGCTGTCAAGAAAAATGTCTTTAATTGAAAGAGTGGTCAAGCATTGGAGCAGGCTGCCCGGGAGGTGGTGGAGTCACCATCGCTGGAGGTGTTCAGAAAATGTGCAAGTATGGCAGTTTTGGACATGGTTTAGTGGGCATGGTGGTGTTGAGTTGGCAATTGGACTCAATGATCTTAGAGGTCTTTGCCAACCTGAATTATTCTGTGATTCTATGATTCATCTGCCCTCTCCAGTACCCTTGCTGGGTATGCCCCACACCTGCCTCCTTTGGAAAATGCCTGCAAGTTTGGGTGCTCAGCAGTGTCTGGCCATTAACTAAATGAGCCTATCAAAGCAGTAGGTTCCATTTAAGTGTTGGGTGTGTCTGCTAGACACACTTCACCTTCAGTGCTTGATACTTCTGCCTGAAGATCCAAGCATACACTTGTGTGTGTCCTCCTTCCTTGTAGTACAGGTATCCCCCATGTCCTTGAATTCATTAGAGCAGCAAATACAACTCCCCAGCTCTTAGTGTGCAACTTGTTGGGTCCTGTGGTGTTGGATGATAGGTTGGACATGATGATCTTGAGGGTCTCTTCCAACCTGGTTTATTCTATTCTGTTCTGTTCCCCACCCCAGCAAGCTGCCGGACCTCAAGGCAGAGCCCAGTCAGCCTCCTTTACTGAGAACACTCAGACACTCCCAAATCCCCACTCTTCCTCTTCAAGTGCTTTTTGAGCTTTTTGGGCATCAGTAATTCTCCACAGAGTCGTTATCTGGGTAAGAGGTTAAAAGATTCCCTCTGCTGTTGACTGCTGTCATTGACCAGTCAGCAACACAAATGCTGCTGTCTGCAGAGGGTCCCCTCCCCTGAGATGACAAAAGACAATCTAATTCATAGCAGGGCAAGGTTTATTAACAGAAATCATGACTGATGAACAAAGCAAAGGTTAGCTGAGAGAGAATTCTAACCTGCACTGCCTAATCTTATCTTTTTAGTCTCTTTTTTGTTTCCCTGATGCCTTCTGCTCCAAGAGTACAAACTTTCATGTAAGCCCTACATTTTTGCAGGCATGCATATTCAGGGTTGTAAATGAAAGGAGAGTGACAGTTTTGCATTTAGTAACTTCACACCCACACACCTCTCTTCTTTCTGCTGCTGACACTTCAGCCTTTGAAACAGCTCCCAAGAGCAGTCCTCAGATGCAGGCAAGCGAGATCTAAAGAGGGAACCTGGATCTGCTACTGTTTGCGCATGGCACAGGGAAAGGGCTTTGAAGAAGGGCACTTCTCTAGAGAAGTAGCTCAGAAATTGTTTCTCATTAATGCAGGAAAATGTCTAAAGCCCACTGAAAGAAGAGACCAAGTGTGTGCAGTGGTCCAAGGGCCTGTTAAGATTGGGGAGAGAAGCCAAAATCCTGTACCAGCAATTAAAGATGAACTGGCCTCTCCTCCTGCCCAGAGGACAGGATACTGATTTTGGTGGATCTCCAGGCAGGTTTTCAAATCACAAGGGCTCCTGCTGACTTTTGACTAGCAGTTTGCATGGCTGTGAGGTTGATTTGTGGGTGCACCCTGCCCTGCATCACCTTGCATCCTTAGCAGTGAAGCAGGATGCTGGTGTGGCTGGCCACTGTTGTGGCTATTGGTTGCAGCCAAAGCCCCTCTCTGGGGTGATCCTTACCTTGCAAAGGGGAGGGGGGAAGGGTGAGTTACTACCTCCCAAGCACAAGCTGTTGGTCAGGGTGGTACCAGAGACTGCACTTGGTTTTCATTAATTTCTGTGGCTTCCCCTTCTCCTTACCAAGCTGGGGGCAGGAGTTGATCTGCTGGAGGGCAGAGAGGCTTTGCAGAGGGACCTCAACAGGCTGGACAGATGGGCAGAGTCCAGCGGCATGAGATTGAACACATCCAAGTGCCGGGTTCTGCACATTGGCCACAACAACCCCAGGCAGTGCTACAGGCTGGGGTCAGAGTGGCTGGAGAGCAGCCAGGCAGAGAGGGACCTGGGGGTACTGGTTGATGGTAGGCTGAACATGAGCCTGCAGTGTGCCCAGGCAGCCAAGAAGGCCAATGGCATCCTGGCCTGCATCAGGAAGAGTGTGGCCAGCAGGAGCAGGGAGGTCATTCTGCCCCTGTACACTGCACTGGTTAGGCCACACCTTGAGTCCTGTGTCCAGTTCTGGGCTCCTCAGTTTAGGAAGGATGTTGACTTGCTGGAACATGTCCAGAGAAGGGCAACAAAGCTGGTGAGGGGTTTGGAACGCAAACCCTATGAGAAGAGGCTGAGGGAGCTGGGGTTGCTTAGCCTGGAGAAGAGGAGACTCAGGGGTGACCTTATTGCTCTCTACAACTACCTGAAGGGAGGTTGTAGCCAGGAGGGGGTTGGTCTCTTCTCCCAGGCAGCCAGCACCAGAACAAGAGGACACAGGGGAGGTTTAGGCTGGATGTCAGGAGGAAGTTCTATACAGAGAGAGTGATTGCCCATTGGAATCGTCTGCCCGTGGAGGTGGTGGAGTCACCATCATTGGAGGTGTTCAGGAGGAGACTTGATGGGGTGCTTGGTGCCATGGTTTAGTTGATTAGGTGGTGTTGGATGATAGGTTGGACACAATGATCTTGAAGGTCTCTTCCAACATGGTTTATTCTATTCTAAACCATCGCACTCAGCACCACATCTCTGCCTCCTGTCTGCACCTCCACGAATGGGCATTTAACCACCTCCCTGGGGAGCCTGTTTCACTCTCTGAGAATCCTTTCAGGGAAGAAACTGTTTTCTGGTATCCAACCTAAACCTCCCCACAGCCTCCTTCCCCTTTTTTCTTTTTTTGGGGGTGGGGGGTGTGTAGAAAACTGCTCTCAGGGAGGCACTCTGGGAATAGAGGAGTTCTGAGATGCCAGATCCTAGAAGCTATCACTGGCAAACAAAGTTCATCCTACTTGATGACATCTTTTTTCCCCACCAAGGTAAAAGTAGGTGTTCACTGTAGTGTCCAGCCTTGCTTTGGCTGCAGAAGCAATGACAGATATTTGGGGGAAGGGGGTGGGTTGGTTGGGGTTTGGTGAGGTTTTTTTGGTGAGGAAATGCACAATTGGCAGATTTCTTTTTGTCAGCTTGAGGATGATGTGAAGGCACCTGCAGCAGGTCTGTTGGAAGCTCACATGGAGCTTGACACTAAGGAGAGAAAGTATCAGCATGATACAAAAGAATCCTCATGGTATCAGCATCATCATTAGGATTGTTAAAGTGGTGTGAAATATGAGGGGAGAGGGTTAGCACAAGCTAAATTAGGTACACAGTCAAGTTTTTTCCCTTTGAACCAAGTCACCCTTGATGGTAAGGATCTGTTTACAACTGGTCTACAAAG
This sequence comes from Picus viridis, assembly GCA_033816785.1. Classification (NCBI taxonomy): domain Eukaryota; kingdom Metazoa; phylum Chordata; class Aves; order Piciformes; family Picidae; genus Picus; species Picus viridis. Next base: position 7,619,601 of record CM066580.1, read on the forward strand.
GGTTGGTCCATAGTAGCCCAGGGTATGGATTTATGGGGGTTTGTGTGTGATTTTAGCTGCAGGATTAGGAAAATTGCTACTGTTTGTTTATCTGGTGGGAAGGGGCAAGCATAGAGCCAGGTGTAGCGATGCTGCTGTCGACTCCTGGTGCCCCAGCGTGCCCAGGGTCAGCTTCTCCTTGATTAAACCTTGCAGTGAAGGCAGGCACTGTGTCTCTGGACACCCAAATCCTCTGGACACCCAAATCCTCTGGACAAAGAACTGGCTTGATGGCCACACCCAAAGAGTGGCTGTCAGTGGGTCCATGTCCCACTGGAGGCCAGTTCCAAGCGGAGTCCCTCAGGGATCGGTCCTGGGACCAGGTTTGTTCAACATCTTTGTGGGTGCCATGGACAGTGGCAGTGAGTGCACCCTCAGCAAGTTTGCTGAGGACAACAAGCTGTGTGGTGCAGCAGACACGCTGGAGGGAAGGGATGCCATCCAGAGGGACCTGGTCTGGCTGGAGAGGTGGGCACAAGCCAACCTCATGAGCTTCACAAGACCAAGGGCAGGGTCCTGCAGCTGGGTCAAGGCAATCCCAGGCACAAATCCAGGCTGGGCAGTGACTGGCTGGAGAGCAGCCCTGAGGAGAGAGACTTGGGGGTGCTGGTGGATGAGAAGCTCAACAGGAGCTCTCAGTGTGCACTTGCAGCCCGGAAAGCCAATCAGATCCTGGGCTGCATCAGGAGAAGTGTGGCCAGCAGGGCAAGGGAGGTGCTTCTCCCCCTCTACTCAGCCCTGGTGAGACCCCACCTGGAGTACTGCGTCCAGTTCTGGAGCCCCTATTACAAGAGGGATCTGGAGGTGCTGGAGCGTGTCCAGAGAAGGGCCACGAGGATGAGCAGAGGGCTGGAGCACCTCTCCTATGAGGACAGACTGAAGGAGTTGGGGCTGTTCAGTCTGGAGAAGAGAAGGCTCCAAGGTGACCTCATTGTGGCCTTCCAGTATCTGAAGGGGGCTACAAGAAGGCTGGGGAGGGACTTCTCAGGCTGTCAGGTAGTGATAGGACTAGGGGGAATGGAATGAAGCTGGAGGTGGGGAGATTGAGGCTGGAGGTGAGGAGGAAGTTCTTCCCCATGAGAGTGGTGAAGCCCTGGAATGGGTTGTCCAGGGAGGTGGTTGAGGCCCCGTCCCTGGAGGTGTTTAAGCCCAGGCTGGATGAGGCTCTGGCCGGCCTCATCTAGTCTCTTCTCCAGGCTAAGCAACCCCAGCTCCCTCAGCCTCTCCTCAACAGGGCTTGTGCTCGAGCTTGCAGAAGGAAAGCTACTTTCAGAGCCCAAAATTCTGCTGTGACACTTACGGTCTGACCTATTGAGCTGTAGCCTGGTCCTTAAATCAAGGATGATGAAGATGTAGCTAGATTCAATACAAATCTTTAAGTGCTTTTTGCTCTGTATGATTGTTTTTATGAGACTTTCAAGTACTTTCATCTCCCTCCCAGAATTACTTTTTCATATCAACTGATGAGTTTACCTGAATCTGTGCTTTTTGTACTCAGAGATGGATTTTCTGAGTCACTGCCGCCTAGGATGGGAGTTGTCTAAGCTCTGTCCTTATCTCCCTTTCAGGAAATGGTGGAACCTGCAACATCTTATCAGAGACTTGCTTTTCTGAGAGCAGCAGTTGCTTTTGCACCTCACAAAAATGGGGTCCAGGTAGCAGGTTGCACAAAACCATTACATTAGGATCTCTCAGCTGGCTGTGAGAATCCCAGTCCTACATCCATTCTCTTTCCATAGCAGTGCCTTCAGCTTTGCTGCAGGTTAGACCAGTTCATCTCTATCTAAAGAAAGTGGTCATTTAATAGTGATGATTTACTCATTTAAATGGGGAAATCTCTGGTTTTTTTTCTCTGTGGAATGCTGGAGTGGGTTGCCCAGGGAGTTGTTTGAAGCCCCATCCCTGGAGATCTTCAGAGTCAGTTTTGGTAGGGCTCTGAGCAACCTGATCTAGTGGAGGATGTCCCTGCTCACTGCAAGGGGGTTAGACTGGATGGCCTTTGGAAGTCCCTTCCAACTCATAGCACTCTATGATTCTTCTTGTTTGTTGCTGTGTTCTGCTCTTCATTCAGCCCATTTGTTCCGTAGTAACAACCACTCTGGAGCCGGAGCCCCATTTCCATCCACACTTTTACCCAAGCTTTGCATTTCTTACAAACACTCCCAAGAAGGAAAAAATGGATTTCTGTTGCAGGGAAGGATGTAAGAAGGTTGTTGATACTTAAACTAGCACAAGCATTGTGTTCATGGCTTGGTTGGTTCCTGGAGTGGTGGTGTTGACTCAGGTCTCACTTGCCAGGTGTGATGGGTTATGCCCATCCTGAAAGCAGCAGGGGGAAGGCTTGAGAGGGCATTGCCCTCCCTGGAGGGGGTTTTCCCCCTGGGAAACTGAGTTAGTCTGCTCTACTCCCCCTCCCTGCCCAGCAAGGCTATAAAAAGGAGGACAATGCAGCTATTCGATCTCCTGGCCCCTGCCTTTGCCTGGATGAGGACTGATGCTGGCTCCCTGCTTCTCTGCCACGTGGTCAGGCCTGATCCTTCTCCCTGCTGCATGCATGCCTCTGCAAAGGACTGGTTTTCTACACATATCTTTTCCCCCACCCATCCTTGTTCCTTACCCTTATAAACCCTTCCTGTCATTGTTACATATATATATAGTTTAAAGAGAATTCTTTACCTCTCTACTTCCAGGCCGACTCCAAATTATTTCTTGATGGATTTGCTCCTTCCCTTTCTTTTTCCTCTCTATTGGGAAAGAGGAAGAAAGAGCAGGGGAGGGATTCTCAGCCTTCCCCCATCTGAGCTCTTAAATCCCAGTTAAGGCTCAAACCACCCCACCATGAGAACTGATTTTGATGACAGACTTTGCTTCCTGCGTAGGGTTTGCACCTAATAGTGACCTTGACCACCTGTTTGAGACAGAAATATGAAATGAAGCTGGAGAAAGGTCTTGTGTCATGACCAGACAGCCTAGGGGTGGCTATTGCTGCCTCCTGATATAATCTCCCTGTTCTTGCTTAGGTGTGTGGTCACAGGAAGGGTGCCATGAGGTTCTGCTGTAGGAAGATTTTGTTTGTTTCAGTTGCAGCCTGCAAACAAGGTCTTTTAGGCCCTGCTTAGGATGAGACCTCCATGAAAGGCAAAGAAATCTGTCTGGTGTTGAAGTCCTGAAGTCTCTCTCATGGACATGTTGCTCCTTGGAAAGGAGCAGTGGCAGGAGGAGTAAGGGACAACTTCCCTCCCTTTTCCAGATTTTCACAGGAAGGAATTTGAAATGCTGATGGCTGATTCCTTGTCCTTGTACTGAGAAAGCCACCTGGATGGCAGCACTTCTCTTCCCATCTCATCTCAGCCATTCCACAGAACGACTGACTGTCAGCCTGCAGCATGTTCAGATCTCTGAATATTGATAACACGTGGCTGATCCTACAGAGCAATAAAGAGCTAATGTGAGGCCAGAACAAAGCTGTCTTTCCAAACCTCACTTCTAACCAAATGACCTTAGTCCTAAATACCCAGAGAGTGCATTGAACATTGCATTTGTTATGGCCTCATGCTGGGCCTGGGAGGCTGAATGGTTTACATGTGGAAGGTGGAGAAAGGAAGATCTCAGCAATGTTTTGCAGCATGGGATGGGATGGACAGTGGGAAGAAAGCTGAGGTGAGATTACAGCTGGTGCTGGATGGGACACAGCAAGGCACCCCAAGGGGGCAGGGTCCCCACCGTGTTCTGCTTTCGCCTTGGAAACGGTGTGGTCTACTTAGCACTAGATCATGCTTTATTCAAAACAACATATGCTTATCAGGCATCTCATTTTCTGTCTCACTGCTCCTGAGGCCGTTGTTGTGGTTACAGTAAGCAGTTGTGCACTTTTCTGAACCATTAGCTGGTAAAAGCATTTTCTTTTAATGGCGGGAAGTGATAAGGGCTGAGTTACAGCTCCCCAAAAGGGTTTCCCTGTGGGAAGAAGCCTTCTGCATATCAGACAAAGCACTCACTCTTCCAGGTCACTCTCTTTGTAAGTCATTATATGAATCTGCCCTGTTGCCCCCTGGTGATGATCAGAAATGGCTCAGGTTTTGTACACAGAGCCTCTGGACACATCTTACAACCTTCAGGTGGTGCACTGTGGGTGGGGCTGAGAGAAGATATACCCAGGATGGAGCTCATCTGGGAAGCTGCTCTTATGAGTTAAGGTTTTGCTTTTTCTTATCAAGATTGAATTTTGCAATGAGTAAGTTAATCAAGCCCTGAAGATGCTTTCTGACAACTGAGTTGCAGCAGTTACTGCAAGTCTTCCACTTCCCTACAACAAGAACCACCCCACTCTTAACTGGGAAATGTGCTCTGCGTGCATAAGGGGCAACATTTCAAACTTGCTGGGATCTGATTAGCATCAGTAGAAAACATTAAATGAAGCAGATGTTTTCCATCTGACAGTCAATCCAAGGATAGTGGTTAGACCCTTTAATGGAACTTAATGAGACACTTAGCAGTCCATTTCCTACTGCTCCTGGCTTTTACTTACAGCATCATCCCATCAGCATGCAACATCTTGCAGGCATAAGTGTGAAGGTCACAAAGCTTGTCTGGATATGGCAGTGCTTTGAGCCCAATGCCTGCACATAGCAGCATTTCCACACTGGGTTAAAAGGGTCTTCTCCCCTCAACACAGTTCTTCTGACCTGCAATAATGTTTTCTCTTCAAAGTCCTTGGAATCTATCCCCAGTGCTACAAAGCAGCATCTCCTGATGTCAGTGAAAGGAAGCTTCTTCCTTTAGTAATCAACTTTACAACCCCACCTTGCACTCCTCCTAGGGTGATAATAATACAATAATAATACAATACACCAGGTTGAAAGAGACCTTCAAGATCATCGTGTCCAACCCATCAACCAATCCAACCCACCTAAACAACTAGACCATGGCACCAAGCACCCCATTAAGTCTCCTCCTGAACACCTCCAATGAAGGTGACCCCACCACCTCCACGGGAGGGAGCAGAGCAATGCTGGGAGCAGAGTTGTGACTCGTCCCACACCAGCAGAGACGATGCAAAAGTAGATGGCAAAGCCAGGGAGCAGCACTGGGAGCCATCCCAGCCCTAGCAAGGCCGTGTCTGGAGTATTGTGTCCAGTCCTGGGCTCCTCAGTTCAAGAGAGACAGGGAGCTACTGGAGAGAGTCCAGTGGAGGCTATGAAGATGATTAAGGCAATAGTACATCTCTCTTATGAGGAAAGTCTGAGAGACCTGGGACTGCTTAGACTGGAGAAGAGAAGGCTGAGTGTGAATCTGTTCAGTGTTTTTATAAATACCTTAGGGGTGAGTGTCAAGAAGGGGCTGGTGTCTTTTCACTGGTGCCCAGCGATAGGGTGAGGTGCAGTGGGTGCAGAGTGGATCACAGGAAGTTCCACCTCAACATGAGGAAAGGCTTCTTTACTGTGAGGGTGGTGGGGCACTGGAGCAGGCTGCCCAGAGAGGTTGTGGAGTCTCTTTCTCTGGAGACTTTCAAAACCCATCTGGACATGTTCCATCTGCAGCCTGCTCTAAAGTGCCCCTGCTCTAGCAGCGGGGTTGGACTAGAAGATCCCCACAGGTCCCTTCCAACCCCTACAATTCTGTGGTTCTGTGATCCCCACATGGGAGCAGGTTGGCAGAAGGGTGCCAGCTTATGTGAGTTGAGGGGAAAAGGGTCACCAAAGTCAGTCCTGGCAATACTGGGGCTGAAAATTAGTCCAGCAGAGAGAGGAGGGAATTTCTCAGGTTCTCTGCAGTCGCAATTGCATGTAACTAGAAAGGCAGTGAGACAAAGAGGAAAATGTTGTGCAGATTAATGGCAAATATGCCTGCTCTTGAGTTCATCATAGCTTTGGGATCACAGAAAACACTGATCCTTTGCCTTCTTGGTCATAAAAAAAGTCTTTTTATTTTTTCCCTTACAAAAGACCAAGCAGGAAAGCAGAGAGAATTGAGAAGTATTACAGTTCACTGTTAGCCAGGAAGGAAGAGCTGAGACTAATCAGCTTTCATGTAAAAATATGGCCTCCCCACTAAGCTCTTGTTGCTGCTGGGCTTATGTTCTTACTCCTATTAATCACTGATATTATGAATTTGAATGGATGGCAGCTTTAGGAAGACACTCAGGGAACCAGGATCAGGGATCTTCTCTATGAGGTACTGTATATAAGACAGTATACCTCTCCTATGAAGACAGACTGAAAGGTTTGGGGCTGTTCAGTCTGGAGAAGAGAAGGCTCAGAGGTGACCTCATTGTGGCCTTCCAGTATCTGAAGGGGGCTACAAGAAGGCTGGGGAGGGACTTCTTAGGATATCATGTAGTGATAGGACTAGGGGGAATGGAATGAAGCTGGAGGTGGGGAGATTGAGGCTGGAGGTGAGGAGGAAGTTCTTCCCCATGAGAGTGGTGAAGCCCTGGAATGGGTTGTCCAGGGAGGTGGTTGAGGCCCCGTCCCTGGAGGTGTTTAAGCCCAGGCTGGATGAGGCTGTGGCCAGCCTGATGTAGTGTGGGGTGTCCCTGCCCATGGCAGGGGGGTTGGAACTAGATGATCCTTGTGGTCCCTTCCAACCCTGACTGATAATAAGATACTATGCTACTATGACATTTACAAAAGAGGGCTCTTTATCCATAAGGATAAACAAAGAGTGACCAGATATTGGAATAGGTTGCTCAGGGAGGTGGTTGAGTCACCATCCCTGGAGATGTTCAAGAAGTGTGTGGATGTGGCACTTCAAGACATGGTTTAATGGCCATGGTGGCCTTAGATTGATGGTTGGACTTAATAATCTTAGAGGGTCTTTTTCCACCTGAAGCAATTCTGTGATTCTGATTCCAGAAAATGAATTCAGGACAGAAAGCCTGGGAGAAAGATAAGTGAAGGCAGAAGAAAAGCTGGAAGTTGTGGTTTCCAAACTTCATAGGGGAAGCTTACAAAACCAGAGTATTATGGCTAAGACACATTTCAATTTCCACATTGTCTAACAGCCTCAAGGAAGCATTTTAAGAACATCCAGAGGTTATTTCTGATAGATTGTTTTGTGAAAACAAAATCCAAAATAACAGATTTTGTAGTCCTGGGAGTATCCCATGGGACCAAATGTGTTTATAGTGGCTGTAATGATACCTTATAATTTGGCAGAGACATTGCAAGAGTAACTGTTTGGCTGTTTGAGGGACACTTGGGCTTCAGAGAAGCCTGCGAGGAGGTTTGAAGTTTTCATTGCAGCCTCAGGTTTGCATCTCAGGCTGGGGATGGCTCAGCAGGCAGAAGGCCATGTGCTGAATGGGTGCAACCTACTGGATAGAGCAGAACTTGGATGAGGTTGGTCAGTGCTTTTATGTGGGATGTAGAAGAGAGATGGACAAAAAAATTGTATTTCCCCAGATCTGTTAGATAGTGTTTTCAATAGCAGCTATCTTTGGCCATCCTCAGGAGATGGACTGGCTTTCTTGGGAAATAATAATAGTGTGATTTGCTCCTAGGGAGCACTCCAGATAAAGCTGCGTCATTACATAACGTTCCCATGGTTCAGAGAGGATAACGTGCTCTTAAAAAGGTAATTCACCACTTAGTGGCCAGTGGCAGCCTGTCTGAAAGACTGGGAAGATGCTGGAACACGACATTGTCCTGCACACCAAAGTATTGCAAGTTATGAGTTTAACAAAGGTAATCTATCTTATTTTAAAAGGAATTGATTCGGTTGCTGAGATGGATAGAAATATGTATCCTGCACAATTGCTCTATTGATTCCATGGTCAGCCCATTAGGGATGAAGATAAGGAGTATGAACTTCATAAGAATCACAGAATCACCAAGGTTGGAAGAGACCTCAAAGATCATCAAGTCCAACCTCTCACCACAGACCTCATGACTAAACCATGGCACCAAGTGCCACATCCAATCCCCTCTTGAACACCTCCCCTCTTGAACTCCACCACCTCCTGGGCAGCACATTCCAATGGCTAACAACTCTCTCAGGGAAGAACTTTCTCCTCACCTCCAGCCTAAACTTCCCCTGACACAGCCTGAGACTGTGTCCTCTTTTTCTGGTGCTGATTGCTTGGGAGAAGAGAGCAACCCCCTCCTGGCTACAACCTCCCTTCAGGTAGCTGGAGAGAGCAATAAGGTCTCCCCTGAGCCTCCTCTTCTCCAGGCTGAACAACCCCAGCTCCCTCAGCCTCTCCTTGTAGGGCTTGTGCTTGTGGCCTCTCCCCAGCCTTGCTGCCCTTCTCTGGACACGTTCAAGAGTCCCAATGTCCTTCTTAAACTGAGGGCCCAGAACTGGACACAATACTCAAGGTGTTGTCCTAGGTCTTCACATTCCCAGCCCAGGAAAAGATCTTGCCGTGCATGCAAACACCTGAAAATTCAGGGCAGATCAAGAAGTCTTTATTTTGTGAGCAGCCCTCAGAAGGACATTCCTAAAACTCATTGTCACTTTTTGCTTTGGACCAGCAGCCAGGGAGTTTTTCCTAGCTATCCCTGTTCTTTTCAAATCTAAAGCAGGGTTGAGGTTGAGCTTAGTTCAGTTTCTAACTAAGTTTGTGAAAGCAATTGCTGGAAAAGACAAAGTAGATCTCATTTCTAACTACTAGGCAGAAGCTAGTTCACAGCAAAAGAAATCAGACCAGAAACAGGGTAATTGCATTGATTAGGGATAGTTCTTCATATGGTCTTACATGTTAACAAGGAAAGTGTCTACCTTGAATCTTTTAGTGTCTGTGAATGTAATACTTTATGCCAAAAGTAACTTGTGACATCCCTCTACTTTGCCCTTAGTGACAATGGTCATTTTTGTTAGGATAGGATAGGATAGGATAGGATAGGATAGGATAGGATAGGATAGGATAGGATAGGATAGGATAGGATAGGATAGGATAGGATAGGATAGGATAGGATAGGATAAACCAGGTTGGAAGAGACCTTCGAGATCATCGTGTCCATCCTATCACCCAGCACCATCTAATCAACTAAACCATGGCACCAGGAGCCCCATCAAGTCTCCTTCTAAATACCTACAATGATGGCAACTCCACCACCTCCCCGGGTAGCCCATTCCAATGGGCAATCACTCTCTCTGTGAAGAATTTCTTCCTCACATCCAGCCTAAACTTCCCCTGGCACAGCCTGAGACTGTGTCCTCTTGTTCTGGTGCTGGTTGCCTGGAAGAAGAGACCAGCCCCCACCTGGCTACAACCTCCCTTCAGGTAGTTGTAGAGACAATACAGTCTCCCCTGAGCCTCCTCTTCTGCAGGCTAAGCAACCCCAGCTCCCTCAGCCTCTTCTCATAGGGCTGTGCTCCAAACCCCATTCCCAACTTTGTTGCCCTTCTCTGGACATGTTCCAGCAGGTCATCATCTTTTCTAAACTGAGGGGCCCAAAACTGGACACAGGACTCAAGGTGTGGCCTAACCAGTGCAGTGTACAGGGGCAGAATGACCTCCCTGCTCCTGCTGACCACGTTGTTTCTGATGCAGGCCAGGATGCCATTGGCCTTCTTGGCCGACTGGGCACACTGGTTCTTCAGTTTTGAAAGAGGAGACCTGAAAAAGCCACATCATTTATCCCCAATATATCTTCACCAGGCTGAAGAAGAGATGAAAAAGGGAATGTTGCCTTTTCTTTTTCAGCTACCACAATGCAATGAAAATGGGTCAAGCCATTTAGGATGAACAGGCCACGCTTGGGAGACATCAGCGCTTCTAATTTGTGTATTTCTGGGGGTTTTATCACTCAACACCCACGTTGCCTAATTATATACACCTCAAATCAAAACTCAAGAATAGCTTGCTGATTAAGATCTGTCATTGCTGTTACAAAACATGTCACTGCTACATACAAGTTGTTTCTGGCTTCCCTTGTCACCGCCATTGCCACCTTAAAACCCCGCTTGGCCCCAGTTACCCGTGAGTTATCTACGTGGGTTGAAATGGGAGAGCTCAGCAGGCTTCTCCCTGAGAAGTGGACCTCCTTGAATCACCTTTGCATGGTGTTTAGCAAAACTAAATGGGGAAGACCTATTTAACAGCTCCACAGAGAAGGGTGTGGGAGAGCTGGTGGACAACGAGTTCACCATGAGTCAGCATTGTGCCCTGGTGTCCAAGAAGGCCAATGGTGTCCTGGGGTGCATTAAGAGGAGTGTGGCCAGCAGGTTGAGGGAGAGTGTCTTTCCTCTCTTCTTTGCCATGGTGAGACCTCACCTGAAGTAATGTATCCAATTCTGGCCTCCCAGGTCACAGGGAACTACTGGAGGGAGTCCATCAGATGGCCGCAAAGATGATGAGGGGAATGGAGCATCTCTCTGAGGAGGAGATGCTGAAGGAGCTGAGGTTTTTGTCCTGGAGAGGAGCAGACTGAGAGGAGATCTTATCAATGCTCCAGGTCATGAGGATGAGGCTGGGCTCTTTTCAGTGGTGGTCAGTGATAGGACAAGGGGCAATGAGTGCAAACTAGAACACAGGAGGTTTCACTCAAACTTAAGGAGAAACTTCTTTACTTTGAGTGTTCTGAAGCAGTGGACCAAGCTGCTCAGAGAGGTTGTAGAGTCTTCTTCTCTGGACACTTTGAAAACCTGCCTGGATGCATTTTAGAGGACTCAATCTCAAGCTGTGCCAGGGGAAGGCTGGAGGTGAGGAGAAAGTTCTTCAGAGAGAGAGTTGTTAGCCACTGGAATGTGCTGCCCAGGGAGGTGGTGGAGTCCCCATCCCTGGAGATGTTCAAGAGGGGATTGGATGTGGCACTTGGTGCCATGGTTTAGTTAGTCATGATGTGTTGGGTGACAGGTTGGGCTTGATGATCTTTGAGGTCTCTTCCAACCTTGGTGATTCTGTGATTCCTGTGCAACGTGATCTGGGTGAACCTGTGTTATGGGAGAGGTTGGACTAGATGATCTCCAGAGCTCCTTTCCAACTGCTGCCATTCTGTGACCCAAAGGGTATGTTGCTGAGATCCATATCTGTGCAAACTTCCCAAGTGTTCTGTTCTTCTTTTGAGGCATTAATTACCTGTTAGCTCCCTTTTCAACAGCTGCTTGTTTGGGGTTTTTCCCTTTAACTGATACTGTCTTTCATCTTTCCCCCTTGTTCTTATGCAAACCCTTTCACACTTGTCACGGAGGAATATTGGGATGGAAAACTTTTATCTTTTCCAATATTGGATTTTGCTTTGTGATGTTATTGCTGTGTCTGCAACAACCCAATTTCCTCCCCCTCTCTATAAGCCCTTTATTGCTGAGTTATTACCCAGGTAAATTTCTCGCTCTTGTCACTCTGCCATTTGACACAAGGTGATTAATTTAATAACAGAGGTTGTTTTTCAGAAGCTCCCTGGAAAGGCACATTCCAGTGATGGACAAAGTTGTCTACCACATGCAGGGCAATGTAGCTGTGTTTTAAGGGCTTTGTTTTAACTGCAGTTCAATTTTTGGCAGTTGTGCTGAGCCTTGGCTACAGTTCAGCAATTTTTGATGTATTCCTAACATTCAGATTAGATGTTAGGAAGAGGTTCTTCCCCATGAGGGTGGGGAGACACTGGAATGGGTTGCCAGGGAGGTGGTGGAAGCCTCATCCCTGGAGGTTTTTACAGCCAGGCTGGATGTGGCTGTGAGCAACCTCCTCAAGTGTGAGGTGCTCCTGCCCATGGTAGGAGGGTTGGGACTAGACGATCCTTGAGGTCCCTTCCAACCCTAACAACAGTCCTGTGTCCAGTTCTGGGCCCCTCAGTTTAGGAAAGATGTTGACTTGCTGGAACATGTCCAGAGAAGGGTAATAAAGTCAGTGAGGGGTTTGGAGCACAGCCCTGTGAGGAGAGGCTGAGGGAGCTGGGGTTGCTTAGCCTGGAGAAGAGGAGGCTCAGGGGAGACCTTCTTGCTCTCTACAACTACCTGCAGGGAGGTTGTAGCCAGGTGGGGGTTGGTCTCTTCTCCCAGGCAACCAGCACCAGAACAAGAGGACACAGTCTCAGGCTGCACCAGGGGAAGTTTAGGCTGGAGGTGAGGAAGAAATTCTTCACAGAGAGAGTGATTGCCCATTGGAATGCGCTGCCTGGGGAGATGGTGGAGTCGCCATCATTGGAGGTGTTTAGGAGGATACTTGATAGGGTGCTTGGTTGCATGGTTTAGTTGATTAGATGGCGTTGGGTGATAGGGTGGACATGATGATATTGAAGGTCTCTTCCAACCTGGTCTGGTATATTCTATATTCTATTCCAGTCTAGTCTATTCTATTCTCTAGTCTAGTCTATGATTCTATCTATTGCCCAAGATGGAAGACGGCAATGAAGAAGTAAAGAAACTATTCATTAAAGCTGAGCAAATACAGGGGGTGGGGTGAGGAAATGTGAATATTCACTTGATGTAAAAAATAAATTAGCTTTAGCTGTGTTCCCATCCCCTTTGGCATTTATTTTCCAGAACTCTGCCTCCCATCAGATTATACTAGTGTAAATGTTCTCAGAAAGCTCCTTTTTAGCTGGTGTGCTGAATTATTTGTATCACCCCCAGGGACAGTTCCTTATAATTACACAAATCAAGTATTTGACTCACTTGTAACTACATACTGTAACTGGTGCAGTGGGCAACTGTTGATCAGCATTAACCATGTTTTACTGGGATACAGTGATTACCAACAGATCCTCCCACTGATTTCCCTTCCAACACCACCATGGACTCATTCTGTCAAGGGATGGAAAATCATTATAGCCTACAATGTCTAATTCATTTCTAAGCCCATGGTAGACCCTTACTGCTAGTGTAGCCCAGCTTTCTTTTGATGCCAACAAGGTGCTGGTGCCAACAGTTTGCCACTGCCAGGAGGTTAGTAGTGTGCTGCCAGCCTCAGGGTGAAACAATCTTTCTCAGGTGAAAATACCCCCAAAAGTTCACTGCCTTCTTGGCCTCTGCAGTTGGACAGTGCAGGTAGAATCTCAGAATCATAGAATCAATAAGGTTGGAAAAGACCTCAAAGATCATCAAGTCCAACCTGTCACCCAACACCTCATGACTACTAAACCATGGCTCCAAGTGCCACATCCAATCCCCTCTTGAACACCTCCAGGGACAGTGACTCCACCACAGGATCATCAGGGTCTTGTCACAGGAAACTCTTGCTCCAGAAAGCAATTAAGTTGCAGAAGAGTCAGTCTCAAGATGCCCCTGCATTCCTTGGTTTGTACCTCTTCTGAGAGCAGGCTTTGAAACAGGTTGCCCAGGGCAGTGGTGGTGTCACCATCCCTGGAGGTGTTCAAAAAGCATCTAGACATGGCACTTTGGGACATGGATTAGTGGGCATGGGGGTGTTGGGTTGACAATTAGACTTGATGACCTTAAAGGTCTTTTCCATCCTAGATGATTCTAAGAGGTCAGAGGACAATGCAGCTGCTTCAAGGTCAAGAATTGAATTGAATTGAATTGAATTGAATTGAATTGAATTGAATTGAATTGATTGAATTGAATTGAATTGAATTGAATTGAATTGAATTGAATTGAATTGAATTGAATTGAATTGAATTGAATTGAATTGAATTGACCAGATTGGAAGAGACCTTCAAGATCATTGAGTCCAACCTATCATCCAACACCATCTAATCAACTACAGTTGTAAATGGATGATACTGAAGCAAAGAGAAACCTAATGCAAGTGCAGCAGGAGTCTCCTCTTTGCTGGGAAGAGAGTTGCTTTTCTGCTGGCTTGGACCTTCATTAGCAGCTGCTCCTGCACCTCTTAGCTTTGTAAAAGGGACATGTGGCCATACCCTTTGGACTGGATGCTCTTCCACTAGTCCTGGCTAAAGCCCACATGCATCTTCTGAGAGTGAAAAGGTTTAGAGGAAAGGACAAAAGCCAGATTTAGCAATGTGGCAAGTATACCACCATCACTGTGACCATTCCAGGACCTTTTAATGGTTTTAAACCCAGTAAACTAAGAGACTCCAAACTTATCTTGACCTTAATATGCAAGAGAGCTCAGTGCAGTCAGAGGAGGCAGGAGAAATCTGTACTGAAAGCAGCAGTGGTGCAGGGTCCTGGGCTTTTAATCTACACTGGGAGATAAATTCCTCGTTAGCCTTGGGCAAAACGTGTAAGAAGTTGGTTTCCATTTCCTCCTCTGTAAAATTATTCATGTGGGAATATCATCCAAGCACTGGGAGGTGTTGCTGGTGCACTAGTCCTGTTTCCAAGAGCAAAACACAGGGAGCCAAGCCCCATGAAAAACCAGGAGAAGTACTTAAATAGGTGTACCTCAAGTGCTGAAGTTGCTACTGAAATGGCAGTGCACTTCAGCTCTAAGTATTTTTAGTTGGGATTTTTTTGGGGGTTTTTTAAGTTTTTGAACATTGCATTGCTGCTTGTCTCTGAGAACCCTTCTTTCCTGCTGGCCCAAATGGATGCTTTTCCTCTTTATTGTTTTCTCTGGAGTTTCTTAGGGCAGGTTGGTCCTTCCTGCATCCTTCGGGGGATATGCCCAGCGCATCCGGTAAACTAAGAGAGTAAATGAACAAGAGCAAGGGCTCTGATAATGAAAGGCTAATTTATTTATGAGCTGAGGAAGAAGACAGCTCACTAATGCATGAACAGCTATGAAGGGGTAGTGGAAAAAAAAAAAAATTAATAGCAATGCTGCTGTTCTTTTGTAGCTGTGAGAATGAGAAGTGAGGGTTCAAACCTGTTGCGCTTGGCGCTCCGTGTGCCTGTGCCACAAAAGCAGGTTGTCAGTCAATCGCTGAACCATAAACGGTTGTATTTTAGAGGTATCATATGAAAGTCCCAGTGGTGAGGGGCCCCACACATCATTTGGTGGCTAGGTCAGAAGCTTTTTTTTGATGCAATTCACATGGCATGCTCTTTTAAAACATATAAATCCTTGGTTGTCTGCACAAACAATTCAGCCCTTTGCGTTCTTGTCTGGTGCCACCGCTGGCTGCAGCTGCTGGGAGCAGGAAAGGTGACTCTTGAAAGATGACTTTTTTTTTTTCCCCAAGCATTCTTCAGCTATGTAAATGTGATTACACTATGACATTATTTAGTCTTCATTTTCACAATGGAGTGCAAACATTAATTACCTCTCACTGTTGTGATCACTGCTGGTTTACAAAACAGGAAACTGGGTGTAGTGCTTTGCTCAGTTTAGTCTGTGCAGCTCCACAAAGTGTGTCCCTGAGAAATGAGCCTGGTGGGAAGAGACTTGTCCCAGGCCATGCCTGGCCACCTTTGCAGGAAAGACATTTTTCCTAGTATCCACCCTAAAGCTCCCCTGGTGCAACTCAAGGCCATTGTCTTTTGTCTTAATTGTGCTAACTGATTTGAAAGGTCAGGTGAGGTTGTGTCCACTCTAGAAGATGACATCTAGACCATCACTTGCACACCTCTTTTGTCTTCTTCTGTAATGATAAGGCTTCAGTGACAACACTACATGAAAGATGGGCTCTGCTGCAAAGACACAGCGTCTTGTTTTCTGTATAATTACCTCTCTGTCTAGACAATCTGGATGCTGGGTCAGCAGCTGGTTGGTTTAAGCTAGACTTTTATCATTCACTCCGGGCTGAGTTTGGCAAGCTTGCTTTTAAAAGTAGTGTTGTAGGCTGGCAACTCCTGCGTTGTCTCATCTGAGAATACTTGAGAGACGACCGTGCTCCTTCATGGGATGATGTATATGTCAGGAGCAGAGGCCACCTCACTACCAGACTGTGCCCACCACAATGACCCACCCAGGGCACAGGCAGGCAGAGGAGTGTCTCTGGCTGCTGTTTGTGATGGTTTCTACATGGCAGGAGGAGATCACAGGATGTTAGAGGTTGGAAAGGACGTCTGGAGATCATAGAGACCAACTCCCCTGCCAGAGCAGAACTATAGAATCCAGCACAGGTCACACAGGAACACATCCAGATAGGGCTTGAAAGTCTCCAGAGAAGGAGACTCCACAACCTTTCTGGGGAGCCTGTTCCAGTGCTCTGTGATGACAGGGCAATCTCAGCCCTCTTGACACAAGCACCAGGATTGCAGCCATGGGACAACTTGGAAGGAAGTTGATTTCTCCCTGAGGGATTCTTGCATGTGGAGCCAGCAAAGCTCCTCCTGTATTTGTGCCCTTTTGTGTTTAGGGAAACAGGACTTCATACACTCTGCATGTCTGAAGACATAAGAGGCTTCATTATCACATTGCCTGCCAGAGAAATAGTCTCTGGAGTGCAGCAGTTAGACTAGCCAAGCTGACCATAAACACCAAGTGCTGCAGCCCTGGATGATTTCAATAGCTGTTGTGTGTGCCTGTTGCCCTAGGATGACCTGCTCACAGCTACACCAGAAAGCTTCACAGGGGTCCTTCAGGCTTTTTGCAGAAGCTGGTGGCATTCTGCTCATGCAAAGTGTTATTTAATGGATGGGAATTCATGCCAGCACTGTCTGAAATGTTTTCTAGTCTGAGCCTGATTAAATTTCCACAGGAACCCCACTGCCAGTCAAACATCTCTGGTTTGCTCAGGCCACTGATGCTTGGGTTTCTTTGAGACAGTCATGTGAAAGACCAGCAGCAGGCTCAGGTAACAACCCCTATTAGTAAGTTGGCTGCACTCCCCATTACCAGAGCCTATTTTCAGCTGCTCTCTACTTTGTCAGAACTTAAGATTTAAAAATCTATGAGTTTTCCATTTCAGGCTGAAGTTTGTGGGGAAATTTCAGCTTCATCACTGCAATTATTTCCAAGAATCAGACTTGGAAAACAATTTCTGAGGTTTGGTGGGGTTCTTGTTTGGTCTATTTATATTCAGTCAGAGCCTTGGCATGGGACTTTTTTTTATGTCTCCATAATGTCTGTGACAAGAAGTTTTTCATTTGCTGTGAGTTCAGTATGTTCTTTTCTCCCTTGCTGTGGGGGAAAAAGAAAGAAAGAAAGAAAGAAGCAGCTACTGTTTGACTTTGGCATGAGCTTCTGTAAATCTCTCTTTGCAGATGTAAAACAAAAATATATTAGGGTTTGGCAGATAAGTTTTTCCCCAACTGAATTTGCCTGGAGCAAAGAACTAGGCAGGATTGCAGTTTTTAATTGTGGGTTGTTTTTTTTTAACCCTGGGACACTTGGGGAAAAGATAAGGGAGGGGAATGACAGCAGTGGGACAGAAGACAGGGACAAGAGTGACAACAGGGACTGGAAACAGAAGGTAGAGAGAGGCTAGTGGAGCAGGAGATTTGCACCTGAAAAAGTGTTCTCCTCCCTTCCTATTCCTGTCTGGATGTGTTCCTGTGTGACCTGCCCTAGATGATCCTGCTCTGGCAGGGGAGTGGGGTGGATGCATCAAGAATAGTGTGGCCAGCAAGAGCAGGGAAGTCATTGTGCACTGGTTAGGCCACACCTTGAGTCCTGTGTCCTGTTCTGGGCCCTCAGTTTAAGAAGGACATTGAGACTCTTGAACGTGTCCAGAGGAGGGCAATGAGGCTGGGGAGGGGTCTGGAGCACAGCCCTGTGAGGAGAAGCTGAGGGAGCTGGAGTTGTTTAGGCTGGAGAAGAGGAGGCTCAGGGGTGACCTCATTGCTCTCTACAACTACCTGAAGGAAGGTTGTAGCCAGGAGGGGGTTGGTCTCTTCTTCTAGGCAACCAGCACCAGAACAAGGGGACACAGTCTCAAGCTGCACCAGGGGAACTTTAGGCTGGAGGTGAGGAGAAAGTTCTTCCCAGAGAGAGTTGTTAGCCATTGGAATGTGCTGCCCAGGGAGGCGGTAGAGTCACCATCCCTGGAGGTGCTCAGGAGGGGATTGGATGTGGCACTTGGTGCCATGGTTTAGTCATGAGGTTTGTGGTGACAGGCTGGACTCGATGATCCTTGAAGTCTCTTCCACCCTTGGTGATTCTGTGGTCTCTAGCAGTCCCTTCTATTCTATGATTCTACACCAGGTTTCCTCAGTTCAGATGTGACTTTTTTTTTGTCCAGAAACCCACTGATCAGACAAATCTTCCCTGCTTTTTATTAGTTTGCATAGAGGACGAGATGTACCTCTGGTTCCTGGCTGCTCCTCTCACTGCGTGCCCAGCAGCAACGATGATTCATAGAATCACAGCATCACAGAATGGTGGGGGTTGGAAGGGACCTCTGGAGATCATGGAGCCACAGAATCACCAAGGTTGGAAGAGACCTCAAAGATCACCGAGTCAAACCTGTCACCACAGACCTCATGACTAAACCATGGCACCAAGTGCCACGTCCAATCCCCTCTTGAACACCTCCAGGGATGGAGTCCAACCCCTGCCAAAGCAGGATCGCCCTGGGCAGGTCACACTGAAGCACATCTAGATGGGTCTGCAGAGAAGACTCCACAACCTCTTTGGGCAGCCTGCCCCAGTGCTCTGGCACCCTCACAGTAAAGATTTTTTACCTCATGTTGAGGTGGAACTTCCTGTGTTCCAGTTTGTGCCCACTGCCATTTGTCCTATCACAGATTCAATCCAACCACTTTAAAGCAGCTTTCAGTCATGAGGTCTGTGGTGACAGGTTGGACTTGATGATATGATAGGTTGAACACAATGAATGATAGGTTTGACACAATGATCTTGAAGGTCTGGCTCCTCTTACCCCCCAATTGGGGAAGTTTAGGCTGGAGGTGAGGAGAAAGTTCTTCACCGAGAGAGTGATTCGCCATTGGAATGTGCTGCCCAGGGAGGTGGTGGAGTCACCGTCCCTGGAGGTGTTCAAGAGGGGACTGGACGTGGCACTTGGTGCCATGGTCTAGTCATGGGGTCTGTGGTGACAGGTTGGACTTGATGATCTTTGAGGTCTCTGCCAACCTTGGTGGTACTGTGATACTGTCTTTTCCAACCTGCTCTGCTCTGCTCTGCTCTGCTCTGCTCTGCTCTGCTCTGCTCTGCTCTGCTCTGCTCTGCTCTGCTCTGCTCTATATTTGAGGTCTCTTCCATCCTTGGTGATTCTGTGAAAACCAAAAGTGTTGGAGCCCACAGAAGAGGACCCAGCATAAGGGCAAGGGTGAAGCAGGGAGGATTGTATCTGAGTGTGGCAGTAGAGTGTTTTCCCCTCCGTTCACAGTGTGAATATTTTGGCTGTCTAGTTAAGCTCTCAGGGAATGCAAATTTGTCAGCAGCAGCAGCTGGAGGAGCTTGATGGTGGAAGAACAAAGTAGGAATTTCTAATGTGCACATAACTGTAAAGGGAAGGATTTTTTTTAGTGAGGCATCAGCAGTAGCGCAGAGTAATAATCATCTTAAAGGGTGACTCTCTGGAATTGGTTGTTATTTTGTTTGAGTCCTTTGAAATCCTTGCCATACTCTATAATTATCTTAAATTTTAAGTGCTTCCTGCAGTGATAATGTGTGCATTTCTGCATTCTTATGGAAATGCTTTGGCAGTTCCCCGTGCCGAATTGGAAATGTCACTCAAAATCCAGGTAATGGCTTGGCAAAAAATCTAGGGGAAGAGATGAATCTTTTCCTTCCACATCCTTCTGCAGTTTGTGTTTTGTCCTTCTGTGGCTGGGTGCAGCTCTGGCAAAGCTGGCTTGCTGTAACAAACACCCAGTGGTGGGATACCTGGAAGCAAAGAGCTGGATTTCACCAATCTGAGCTCGCAAAGGGCAAGGGACCAGCATCCACAGTATCACAGTATCACTAAGGTTGGAAGAGACCTCAAAGATCGAGTCCAACCTGTCACCACAGACCCCATGACTAGACCATGGCACCAAGTGCCACGTCCAGTCCCCTCTTGAACACCTCCAGGGACGATGACTCCACCACCTCCCCGGGCAGCCCATTCCAATGGTGAATCACTCTCTTGGTGAAGAACTTTCTCCTCACCTCCAGCCTAAACTTCCCCTGGCGCAGCTTGAGACTGTGTCCCCTTGTTCTGGTGCTGGTTGCTAGAGAGAAGAGGCCAACCCTTCCTGGCTACAACCACCTTTCAGGTAGTTGTAGAGAGCAATGAGGTCACCCCTGAGCCTCCTCTTCTCCAGGCTAAACAATCCCAGCTCCTTCAGCCACTCCTCATAGGGCTTGTGCTCAAGGCCTCAACTGCTCTGTCCTTCAGAAAGAGGAAAAATTACTCTGTATACTCAATTAATCTGCACTCAGACATCCTAGGCAGAGCCAATTAGGAGTAATTATCAATCAAAACATTCTGCTGTAATGGAGGTGTAGGAATCCCTGACAAGATGATCATTTTTGTGTGGTGTTGCTGAATTCAGTAAACATGAGTAGCTGGTCCCTCTGAGCACCCCAACCTGTGAAGGGCTGAGGGTGGCATTAAAAGCCTAAAGTGTCACTCTTGGAGGTTTCCTGGAAGTCAGGTACCCCAGCCTCTGCCAGCCCCAGCCTGATTTACCTTGCTTCCAGTTCAACAAAACACAACCAGTTCACCTGGCTGTGTAGGTGGATGACTCCCAGACCAGGAAAGAGTTCCTAACCCTCTGAGCTAGTGATGCTGCTGTACCTATGGCCCATGAGCCAGCAGTGTGCTCTTGTGGCTAAGAAAGCCAAAGGTATTCCGGAGTGCCTTAAGAAGAATGTGACCAGCAGGTCAAATGAGGTTCTCCTCCTGCCTCTACTCTACCCTGGTGAGGGCACACCTGGACTATCGTGTCCAGTTCTGGGCTCCCCAGTTCAAGAGGGAACTACTGGAGAGAGTCAACAGAGGGTCTCAAAGATGATGAGGAGGCTGGAGCATCTCTCCAGACCTGGGACTCTTCAGAGCAGCCTGAGAGGGCATCATATCATTGCTAGCAGATTGATAGCTAACAGGCAGAGGGCAAAAAGATGGGAGCAGACTCTCTTCAGTGGTGCCCAGTGGCAGGGCAAGGGGCAATAAGCACAAACTGGAGCACTGGAAGTTCCACCTGGACATAAGGAAAAAATTCTTTCCTGTGAGGGTGCTGGAGAAGGCTGCCCAGAGAGGTTGTGGAGACTCTGGAGTCTCCTTCTCCTTCTGTAATGTTTTGTCTGCCAAATGCAGACTCAGTGCCTGAAGCAATATTTGATCCCTGGAAGGCGCTGTGTAGGAACAAGAAGCTCTATTGACAGGTTGCTCTGGGAAAGTCCATTTGCCTGTTCTGAGAGTAAATTATTTTGCAAGAGGGAGAAAAGGAACAAGCTTCCCTACGAGAGAAGCATCAGCTTGTGATGCAGGGGGCTCACTTACACTGTAAAGCTGGAGCTGGTGGTGGTTGTGTTTGAACCGAAGCGACAAGGCAAGAGCTCTGCGTTGTGCAGCAGTAGGATGATTAAAATATGAGGTGTAAAAGGCACTGCATTTTGCTAAAAAGCTAGAGATGAGATTTCAAAGCAGGCTGGGAGTTCAGCCACATATGTTCTACTAGTTTCAAAGGGGGATTTTTGTCTACCTTTGCTGAGCTGGTTTGAAAATTGACATCGATTCTTGCGTATAATTCCCTGTTAATAATTTAGAGCTCAGTCCTGGAGCACTGGCTCGGGCAAAGTCGTGATTCATTTCGGTGGGAGCTTTGCCAAAACAAGGCTGTGAGGTCTGGGGGCTGTTCCAGTGGAGGGGAAAAGAAATCCCTGCAAATATCACAAAGCAAGAACTGTACCTTGGATGTACCCAAAGTAATTTCCCTCAGTTTCGGCAGTCAGGCCGCTGATGCCAAGGCTGATCTGAGGCAGGCTTGGACAAGAGCAGAAATGAAATCCTCTTCTATACAACACTCAATACGAAAGCTCACTTAACCAATCTCATGTTGTAACAGGGGACAGCAACTTGGGGCCACCTGGGGACAGCCTGTGCTGTTCTGCTGAGCTGCAGCATCCTGGAATGGACCAGTCCTGCCAAGGCTTCCAGCAGAGCTCAGTCTGGCCTCACACCCCTCAGTAACACTGGAGGAGGAGCAGAGCCAGCACCTCCACAGCTCAGTTTGCATTTTGGTAGGAAGAGCCTGGCTCCCTGCTTGCTTTATCCACCATACTTGGGAACAACCCCCCTGCACCAGTACAGCTGAGAAGGTGATCTGCTGGAAAGCAGCTCTGGGAAGGACCTGGGAGTGCTGATGGACGCTTGACCAGACTTCCCAGAGAGGTTGTGGAGGCTCTTTCTCTGGAGACTTAAAAAACCTGCCTGGACACATTCCTGTGCAGCCTACTCTGGATGACCCTGCTTTAGCAGGGGGCTTGGACTTGATGATCTCCAGATATCACTTCCAACTCCCACCTTTTGTGATTCTGTGATTAATACCTCTCACTCCTCTCTTCTTCCTTTGTTCCTGCCTGAGTCTTATGTCTGCTCATTCCCAGCTCTTCCACCCGAGCCCTCACCTTCTTGTGGCTTCACTGCTTGCCTCTCCCCACCTGCAGTACACTGTCCCCAACTGAGGACTGGCTGTCCAAGCCTTGCTCTGTGTACTGTTGTCTGCAAGCCTCAGACACTGGGCATGGCAGTGCTTCCCTGGGAGGTTGCACCTCTTCCTTCTATGCTCAGAAAGGACCAGAGGCTTCAGCAGAGCTGTACCTGTGGTGTAGGAGGCAAACACATCAGATCAATGTTCCCTTGTCCACTCCAGGGGTGATTTATCCCAGCTATACTTACTGAGGATAGGAAAATCCCAGACTAACCCAGCTCCTAACTTTGGTGTTTCTTTTAAGTGCCTGCAGATAGATGAGATGACTCAAACCTTGGCCTTGTACATATGGGTTCAGATTTGGACTCAGCACCTCAGGGATATTAGATGAATTTCACCCCTTTCACCACTGTATTTCAATGGTGGAATTTAAATGAAATTTAGTTACCCTTTCATGTACACAGATATAAATAGTTATCCCATTTGGTCTCCACAGGCTTAGCCTCAAGATCCTCAAAGCCCAGAAATGTCCTAGGAGTCTTGCTTGCTTGGAGGACAAATGCATTTCTGAACTCAGCAGCCCATATTCCCAGGCACAGACTTCAGCAGACAGGGGACAGCATTCATCAGCATTTCCCCTGAATCCTTGGTCTGCTGTACCTTCTTCCCCCAGCCTTTCTTGCTGCTGGACAGTGAAATGGAAGCTCAAGCAGTGGGTAAATGGAAAGATGATCACCTTTTCTGATGGACAAGCTGACCTTTGTACTTGCCAGTACAGAGTGATTTAGCTCTCTGCACTCTACTTGGCTGGCTACAGCCAGCTATTATTTGCTAACTTGGAAACAGATAACCAGATTTTAGAGGCAGAACTGATCCAAGGCACTTTAAAGTCTCAATTTTAAAAAAACCCACAACAGTCCTTTTCAAACTAAGCCTTGGACTCCCCTTTCAGATTCCTCCTTGCAATACAACTCATGGCAGTTGTTAATCTGGCACCAGAAGCTCTGTTTTAATGCTGCTTAAAAGGACTTTCCTGTAGCAGAGACAGAAGATTTGCTTTTGAATTCCAAGTGCTCTCACCATTCAATCTTTCCTGTGATTCAGGGATGAAGATTCCTCTGCACTAGAACCCTTCTAAATCCTTTTGGGAAGCTCTCTGACAAAGGGTAGCACTAAGAGAGAAGCTGAGATTGAGATTTGAAGTGTTCTTTGGCTCAGATGCTCAAGAAGTCTGAGAGCCTTGCTGGTGCAAGTGTGTAAATTAGGGATTAGTCATTACCTATAGTTGAATTTAGTGTTTGGCTATTTATTTTTTTCTCTGTGAGAAGGCCAATGGCATCCTGGCCTGTATCAGGAACAGTGTGGCCAGCAGGAGCAGGGAAGTCATTCTGCCCTGTGCTCAGCACTGGTTAGGCCACACATTGAGTCCTGTGTCCAGTTCTGGGCTCCTCAGTTTAGGAAAGATGTTGAGTTGCTGGAAGGTGTCCAGAGAAGGGCAACAAAGCTGGGGAGGGGTTTGGAGCACAGCCCTGTGAGGAGAGGCTGAGGGAGCTGTGGTTGCTTAACCTGGAGATGGAGGGAGGTTGTAGCCAGGTGGGGGTTGGTCTCTTCTGCTAGCCAACCGGCACCAGAACAAGAGGACACAGTCTCAAGCTGTGCCAGGGGAGGTTTAGGCTGGATGTTAGGAAGAAGGTCTTCATAGAAATAGAGCTTGGCCACTGGAATGTGCTGCCCCAGGGAGGTGGTGGAGTCACCATCCCTGGAGATGTTTAGGAAGAGACTGGATGGGGTGCTTGGTGCCATGGTTTAGTTGATCAGATGGTGTTGGGTGATAGGTTGGACTCGATTATCTCAAAGGTCTCTTCCAACCAGGTTAATTCGCTTCCCTCGCTTCCCTCGCTTCCCTCGCTTCCCTCGCTTCCCTCGCTTCCCTCGCTTCCCTCGCTTCCCTCGCTTCCCTCGCTTCCCTCGCTTCCCTCGCTTCCCTCGCTTCCCTCTCTTCCCTCTCTTCCCTCTCTTCCCCTCTCTTCCCTCTCTTCCCTCTCTTCCCTCTCTTCCCTCTCTTCCCTCTCTTCCCTCTCTTCCCTCTCTTCCCTCTCTTCCCTCTCTTCCCTCTCTTCCCTCTCTTCCCTCTCTTCCCTCTCTTCCCTCTCTTCCCTCTCTTCCCTCTCTTCCCTCTCTTCCCTCTCTTCCCTCTCTTCCCTCTCTTCCCTCTCTTCCCTCTCTTCCCTCTCTTCCCTCTCTTCCCTCTCTTCCCTCTCTTCCCTCTCTTCCCGGCAACAGGTCTCCTATTGGAATATTCTGATACCGAGTTCTGCAGCCTTTGGCTCATGGAGCAACTGTTCCACACCATTCCCAGAAATCCGTGATTGCAGTCCAGGCTATCTTAGGTTAGGGTTTTAGATTGCACCTCCCAGAGACATTTGGGTGTCTTCCAAGTTTAAATTAGCTTTGCAAGTGTTTTACCAGGGACTTGCATCTCCTCTGCTGCTTAGATGAAAGCAGCACGGTGTCTCCCAAAAGTCTGGCTCCAGAGTAATCTCTTGCACAGCCCAGGGGCAGCAGGGAGCCATAAACCAGCCAAATGACAGACCCTCACAAAGTGCCTAGCACTGTGTGGGAAAGAAAACAGAGCTTTATAAGCTTATCTCAGTGCTCAGGCTGTCTCTTGGCAGGGCTGGGATTCCTACTGGCCTCTGTGTTTGGTTTAAGGAAAATTTTCCAGGAACCACTGAAAAAATAAAGTGTGTGTTCTTTGCTTCTTCAGGACAAGTGTTGGAGGACTGTTAAGAAGATGTATAATATTCAGCCCAGACTCTAAAGTTCCTGGCATAGCATGGAGGTGTTGGGTAGAAGGTTGGACTTGATGATCTTAGAGGTCTTTTCCAACCTTAATGGTTGGAATGATGGCTTAGCTTGGGCTGGTGTCTGAGGGGCTGGTGAGATTTGGAAGTGGCTCTTTGCTGCCCTAGCTGAGCCATTCCTAGGAATGTATTCAGGCTCTGCTGGAGACAGCCCTGTGGTTCAACTGCTGACTGTAACATTGAAGCCTTCCACTTCTCAAGCTACATGGTGCCACTGTGCTTGTCAGAGCCATGCAATGTTTTAAATGCATGGCTTCCTCTCAATTTGAGAAGGACACTGAGATTGTTGAACATGTCCAGAGAAGAGCAATGAGGCTGGGGAGGGGTCTGGAACACAGCCCTATGAAGAGAGGCTGAGGGAGATGGGGTTGCTTAGCCTGGAGAAGAGGAGGCTCAGGGGTGACCTCATTGCTGTCTGCGACTACCTGAAGGGAGGTTGCAGCCAGGAAGGGGTTGGTCTCTTCTCCCAGGCAACCAGCACCAGAACAAGGGAACACAGTCTCAAGCTGCACCAGGGGAAGTTTAGGCTGGAGGTGAGGAGAAGGTTCTTCACAGCGAGAGTCGTTCGCCATTGGAATGTGCTGCCCAGGAAGGTGGTGGAGTCACCATCCCTGGAGGTGTTCAGGAGGATTGGACGTGGCACTTGGTGCCATGGTTTAGTCATGAGGTCTGTGGTGACAGGTTGGACTCGATGATCTTTGAGGTCTCTTCCAACCTTGGTGATTCTGTGATAACCCATGCAGCTGTCTGTGTACTCTTATTGCTTCTGTCTGTTGAAGGCTCTGCTCTGTTGCATACTTTTTCATATGCAAAGTGCTGCAAAACTTCCCCAACCTTCAATTTCCATTAGTTTGACCCTCAAAAATGCTGCTTGTAAGAAGTGCATGTGTGTTATTCACAGAGAGAAATGTAGCTTGCTCCCTGCATGTGTGTCCCTTCTCAGGTGGGGTCCTTACCTTGTGAAACAAATGTTTCCTGCCAGTCATCATCTTCCTTGTCTAATCCTTTATTATCTGGTTATTAAAACATTTTTTGCCATCTGATATCTCTGAAATCCCACAATTAGCCTGCCATCTAATGCAAACATCCCTCTGAGAGCCTCTCAGCAGCATATGTTCAATAGCATAATGCAGGGAGCTGTGAGGGCAGAAGAATTCCGAGGAGCATCTCTGCTCTATATCAAGAAGCAGGGTTTGGCTGCCAGTAATACCCTGGCACTGTCAAACAACCAAGGCTTGGAAAGCATCTGTCCATGGCATTAATGAGAACATGGATTGCAGTAAATTTCAAGCTCTCTTGAAAAGGTCTGGTTACCATTTGGTCATAGGGAGATGCAGG
Organism: Picus viridis; assembly: GCA_033816785.1. Lineage (NCBI taxonomy): Eukaryota > Metazoa > Chordata > Aves > Piciformes > Picidae > Picus > Picus viridis. The sequence continues at coordinate 7,646,138 of CM066580.1, forward strand.
CTTGATGAGGGTGGAGAGAAGGCTCTGAGGAGACCTTCCAGTACTTGAAAGGGGCTACAGGAAAGCTGGGGAGGGAGTTTTTGCAATGGCTTGTAGTGATAGGATGAGGGGCAATGGCTTTGAGCTGGAAGAGAGGAGATTGAGACATTGAACTTGTGACATTCCCATCATTATTAAGCTTAATCTTTCTTTAGTTGCACCTCACAGTAGGCAAGTAAGCTCATTAATGGTGACAAATATCAAATAACCTCAATTTCTTAAAGCAAGACTCTCTTTGCAGCCTACCTGAAAGTTAGGAAGCTCACCAAAGTGTGATAAGATCATGAGTAGTATTTCCCTTGGTCATCACACATTTGGGGCCAGGTCATAGAATCATGGAACGGTTTGGAAGGGACTTTTAAGATCATCCAGTTCCAACACCCCTGCTATGGACAGGGACACTTTCCACAAGACCAGTTTGCTCAAGGCCCCATCCAAGCTGTCCTTGAACACCTCCAGGGAGGGGGCATACACAATGTCTTTGGGCAACCTGTTCCAGTGTCTCACCACCTTCACTCTAAAGAATTTCTTCCTAATCTTCAGTCTTAGTCTCCCCTCTTCCAGCTCAAAGCCATTGCCTCTCATCCTAGCACTACAAGCCCTTGTAAAATGTCCCTACCCAGCTTTCCTGTAGCCTCCTTCAGGTACCGTTCCCCACAGCAAACTCCTGGCCAAGCTGGCAGCCCGTGCCTTGGACAGGAGCACACTGCGTTGGGTTAGGAACTGGCTGGAGGGCCGAGCCCAGAGAGTAATGGTGAATGGCACCACATCCAGCTGGCGGCCTGTCACTAGTGGTGTGCCCCAGGGATCAGTACTGGGCCCCATGCTCTTCAACATCTTTATTGATGATCTGGATGAGGGCATTGAGTCCATCATCAGTAAATTTGCAGATGACACCAAGCTGGGGGCAGCAGTTGATTTGCTGGAGGGCAGAGAGGCTTTGCAGAGGGACCTCGACAGGCTGGACAGATGGGCAGAGTCCAATGGCATGAGATTTAACACATCCAAGTGCCGGATTCTGCACATTGGCCACAACAACCCCAGGCAGTGCTACAGGCTGGGGTCAGAGTGGCTGGAGAGTGGCCAGGCAGAGAGGGACCTGGGGGTGCTGGTTGATTGTAGGCTGAACATGAGCCTGCAGTGTGCCCAGGCAGCCAGGAAGGCTAATGGCATCCTGGCTTGCATCAGGAACAGTGTGGCCAGCAGGAGCAGGGAGGTCATTGTGCCCCTGTACACTGCACTGGTTAGGCCACACCTTGAGTACTGTGTCCAGTTCTGGGCCCCTCAGTTTAGGAAGGATGTTGACTTGCTGGAACGTGTCCAGAGAAGGGCAACAAAGCTGGTGAGGGTTTGGAACACAAGCCCTATGAGGAAAGGCTGAGGGAGCTGGGGTTGCTTAGCCTGGAGAAGAGGAGACTGAGGGGGTGACCTTATTGCTCTCTACAACTACCTGAAGGAGGTTGTAGCCAGGCAGAGGTTGGCCTCTTCTCCCAGGCAGCCAGCACCAGAACAAGAGGACACAGTCTCAGGCTGCGCCAGGGCAGGTTTAGGCTGGATGTTAGGAAGAAGTTCTACACGGAGAGAGTGATTGCCCATTGGAATCAGCTACCCGTGGAGGTGGTGGAGTCACCTTCACTGGAGGTGTTCAGGAGAAGACTTGATGGGGTGCTTGGCTGTATGGTCTAGTTGTTGGGTGGGTTGGATTGTTTGATGGGTTGGACGCGATGATCTTGAAGGTCTCTTCCAACCTGGTGTATTGTATTATTATTATTATTGTATTACTGGAAGGTCTCCTCAGAGCCTTCTCTTTCCAGCTTTCTTAGCCTGTGCCCATAGGGAAGGTTCTTCAGCCTTCTAATCACCTTTGTAGCCTCCTCTGGACCCACTCCAGCAGTTCCATGTCCTTCTTGTGTTGGGACACCAAAACTGGACACAGTATTGCAGGTAGGATCTCACCAGAGCAGAGGGGCAGAATCGCTTCCCTTGTCCTGCTGGTCACACTGCTTTTGATGTAGCCTAGCACATGGCTGCCTTCTGGGCTGCAAGAGCACGTTGCTAGCACGTCGTGTGGTGTTCTTCATCAGCCGACACCCCCAAGTCGTCCTCCTCAAACCACTCCTCAGCCAGCCTCTATTTCTTCTTGGTCCTGAAAGAGCCACTGCTTTGTTAGGTGTAATTACCTGCTTAACTTTCTCAACACTGGCATTATCCATGTTAAAAATTAAGCATGTGATCTAGTGCTTTGCAGCATCAAAGCCTAGTTAATAGCCTAGTAGTGTGGCATTTGGATTTAGGATGGGATAGGATAGGATGGGATAGGATAGGATGGGATAGGATAGGATGGGATAGGATAGGATGGGATGGGATGGGATGGGATGGGATAGGATGATGATAGGATGGGATGGGATGGGATAGGATGGATGGGATGGATAGATGGGATGGATAGGATGGGATAGGATAGGATGGGATAGGATAGGATGGGATAGGATAGGATGGGATAGGATGGATGATGGATAGGATGGGATAGGATAGGATGGGATAGGATAGGATGGGATAGGATAGGATGGGAGGAAGGATGGGATAGGATAGGATGGGATAGGATAGGATGGGATAGGATAGGATGGGATAGGATAGGATGGGATAGGATAGGATGGGATAGGATAGGATGGGATAGGATAGGATGGGATAGGATAGGATGGGATAGGATAGGATGGGATAGAATAGAATAGAATAGAATAGAATAGAATAGAATAGAATAGAATTAACCAGGTTGGAAGAGACCTTTGAGATCATCGAGTCCAACCTATCATCCAACACCATCTAATCAACTAAACCCCATCCAGTCTCTTCCTAAACACCTCCAGTGATGGTGACTCCACCACCTCCCTGGACAGCACATTCCAATGGCCAATCTCTCTATGAGGAACTTCTTCCTAACATCCAGCCTAAACCTTCCCTGGCACTGCTTGAGACTGTGTCCTCTTATTCTGGTGGTGATTGCCTGGGAGAAGAGACCAACCCCCACCTGGCTACAACCTCCCTTCAGGTAGTATATAATTCAAGACTACACTGCATTCAGTATATTACAGAGGCTTGCAGTAGTTTCCCAGACCATGTTTGGGAGGCAGATGAAGCACCCCCATGGCAGCACTGCCAGCCCATGTCTGGGCAGAGGACAGCAGCCACCTAAGAGCATTGCACGTGAGGGACAGCAGCAGACAGGACAAACATCTTTGCCGAGAACTCCAGTGTCAAAGGAGGGTATTGAACACCAAAGCATCAGCTAATCCATAGCACCAGAAATATGCATCCACATTAATAAAATATACAGGCCAAATGGCAGGGCTGGCCTTCCATGCAGAGCAGGCTCTAAGCTGACAGTGAAGCAAGGTCCTGCTTGATGTAACGTGGTGTTATTTCTGCTCCCGCAGCTTGTGCTGTTACTTATCTTCCACTTGCAGCTTCTCGCAGTCGGTGAGCAGCAGCAACTGTGTGCAGAAAAAAGAGCTCCTTCAGCAGCATCTGTTTGCAAGCCCTTCCTCTGGGGCAGACCCCGTCTTTCTCCTTTAGTGTCAGTGAAGTGGCTGCTGGTAGTGTGGGGAGGGCTGAGCTAAGCTGAAGCTGTGCTTGGGAAAGCCACCTGCCCAGCCTTTGGGTGGGAGAGCATTGCCTCCAGCAGTTTCCCATAGGAACCTCAGGATCTCTATTAGGAAGAAAGGCTGAGGGACTTGGGGCTTTTTACTCTGGAGAAGTCTGAGAGGGGATCTTACCAATGCTTGCAAATACTTAAAGGGTGGGTGTCAGGAGGATGGGGCCAGTATTTTTTTCAGTGGTGGCCAGTGACAGGACAAGAGGTAATGGGCACAAACTTGAACATAGTTCCACCTAAACAGGAGGAGAAACTTCCTTAATTTGAGGCTGATGTAGCACTGGACCAGGCTGCCCAGAGAGGTTGTGGAGTCTCCATCCCCAGAGTCATTCAACCCCTGCCTGGAAACTGTGATCCTAAGCAACCTGCTCTGGGTGACCCTGCTCTAGCAGGAGAGTTGGTCTAAGTGACCTCCAGAGATCCCCCACCATTCTGGGATTCTGTGGCACCTCACCAGAGCAGCAGAGGACAAGGAGATCACTTCCACATTGTAACTCTCAGTGTTGCACAGAGAGAGGTTTTCAGCCAGGTTGCAGGTTACCACAGAAACAGCACTCCCTGTTATCAACTATTCCCACAGGAAGGGCTCTAGCACTTGTTCTGACTGTTGTTCATTCAGCTACTCTTTTCACTCAAAAGAGAAACCTTTGTGTGCTTCCCTTTCCTCCACAGAACTTTAGAATCATCCACTGCTAAAAGGGTCATGTCCCTGCTTGGTAATTAAACAGACAGATTTATAGCTTGCTGCAAACCTTGATTAGATTATTGTTTTTCAGCCCTTTAAGATAAATCTGCATGAATTCATGGGTGACAGTCTGAAGGAGATCTCTTCCATCTCCTTACCCCAGGGCTGATGTCCTGTATCTAGGATACAGCAGTAAGTCCCACTCGCTTCTAATGAGCCCTGCTACTTCTGCAGAGCCTGTCTGGGATGCTCCTTGGTGCCAGATCTGCGACCACCAAAGCATCAGGGGAGCATCTGGTGATGCAATGCTCCACCATCACTGCCCATCCAACCACTCTGCTGGGGCTGGGGTACCCCAGTGTGGCTGTTGCTGCCTGCTGAATTCCATCCCGGGTGACCTCCCATGGCCCACAGAGGAGCAAGCAGCATTTCATAGAATCATAGAATGGTTTGTGTTGGCAGGGACCTTCAAGATCATCTAGTTCCAACACCCCTGCCATGGTCAGGGACACCTTCTACTAGACCAGGTTGCTCAAGGTCTCATTCAACCCCAACCTACCTGGGCAACCTGTTCCAATGTCTCACCACCCTCACAGGTAAGAATCTCTTCCTCATACCCTTTATTGTAGCCAGGAGGGGGTTGGTCTCTTCTCCCAGGCAATCAACACCAGAACAAGAGGACATAGTCTCAAGCTGTGCCAGAGGAAGTTTAGGCTCGAGGTGAGGAGAAAGTTCTTCCCAGAGAGAGCTGTTAGCTATTGGAATGTGCTGCCCAGGGAGGTGGTGGAGTCACTCTCCCTGGAGGTGTTCAAGAGGGGATCAGATGTGGCACTTGGTGCCATGGTCTAGTAGTCATGAGGTCTGTGGTGACAGGTTGGACTTGATGATCTTTGAGGTCTTTTCCAACCTTATTGATTCTATGATTCTATTTTGGGGTGCTGCATCCAAGACACTTGACGTGGCAGCAGAAAGATTGTGATGCTCTTCTTGCCCCTTGTTCCCAGGTGATGCATAGCAAATGCTGGCCAGGTCACCTTGTTCCAGGAGCAAATTAACCCATGGCTGTCACCCTGCTGTCAGGAGCCCCAGCAGCAGCATGATGGGCTTGCCTCCGTGAGAGTAATCACACAGATGAATACAAGAGTAATTGTGTAGAAGTGCTACAGGGACAGGATGTGTTTTCTTTCTCAGCTGCTCTTGCCAGCTTGCAGACATGGAATCACAGAATCAGAGAATGGTCTGGGTTGGAAGGGACCTCTGAAGGTCATCTAGTCCAACCCCTCTGCAGTCAGCAGGGATATTCTCAACTAGATCAGGTTGCCCAGAGCTCTGTCAAGCCTCACCTTGAATATCTCCAGGGATGGGGCCCCAACCATCTCCCGGGGCAACGTGTTCCACTGCTCTCATGGTAAAGAAGTTGTTCCTAACATCCAATCTAAATCTTCTCTTCCCTAGTTTGAAGCCATTGCCTCCTCACAGTGGCCAGGCTATGACAAAGTGGTATCTCTTCATGCCATGCTCATCTGCCTGATGGAGCAGCTTTTCTTTGGCAGGTTCCTGTCATAGGTTGTTGCTGCTGGGTAGAAAGTTCCAGGCTCTGTGGGGTTCTCTGGCTCCGTGTCCCACTGAGGCGGTGGCATGCAAAACCAAAGGGAGAACTGGCTCAGGAGAACAAACCTCAAGCAGTTCATTCAAAATAAGGCAGTTGTGGTGTCCCCTAAGTTTCAGGGTCCTTTTAGTCCTTCAGCATCTCAAGCCACTGGCCATGCTGAGCGAATGGCGAATGGGCTCAGGGCTCAGTCATAAAGCAAGTGGGATGCAGAGCTGTCTGCAGCTGAGAGCAGAACACAAGCTCCATGCTTTAAAAGGAGTTTTTCAACTTAGATTCTTTACTTATTTATTTAAGTCATGCATGGCACACTTAAGCTGAGGACGTTGTGCACAACAACTGTGTCAGAGAGATTTGGCAGTGCAGGGACCTGATGTCAATTATAACTGCTAGAAATCTGATGGCAGTGGCTGGCAGGTTATCTATGTGATAATGGCTATGTTATAAAACAGGCTGCTTAGCATCTTTGCAGCGCTCTGCTGTAGTTCTGAGGAAGAAAGATGCCCCTCTCTGCTTTTGGCTTCCTTCTCCCTCCCTGTCATATTTAAGCTTGGGGGTGCTGACTGCTAAGAGGGTCAGGAATACCATAAAATTGGACCATATTTATCAGAGACACCACTTAAAAGGCAGAGAACTTTTGTAGGGACACACAATAGTGAGGCTGAACGGCAGAGAGAGCATTTTACTTTGTCACGAGGCAAAGGGGACTGAAAATATCTTGCCTCCTTTTACACAACCCAGTGGTGCAGCCTCGGTTTGAACGTTACGTTTCGGGTCTGGAAAGGATGGAGAGCAGGGATGGGGGGGGGGGGAAGAAGAGAAAACATTGAAAGGACTCAGTAAAGGGTAATGAAAATGATTAGAGGCACAGAGAACCTTTCATATGAGGAGAGATTTAAAAAGATTAAGCCCGCTTAGTTAAGACAAGAGATGAATAAGCAGCGACACGACAGAGAGATGTGGGGTAATGAGTGGCTCAGAAGAGGGCTGCTGGGTGCTTTTATGTGCTGTTTTCCAGAATTAAAAGCTGAGAGAAGAAAGCTGGAACTAAATAAATAAATAAATAACTAGAGGGATAAATTGGCTTCTGATAGAAACCCAGCCAGGGGCACATTTTCAGTATGTTTTCCGCAGGGCTGGCCTCACCTGTGGAAGCCACTGCTGCAGGAAAGAGGGATAATGAGCTTAGGGAAATGATGGAAAGGGCTGGCTGCTCTGGGGAAGAATTGTGAGCCTACAGGGAGGACAAGGCAGTTCTCTTGGAGCTTTGAATGGGAGCAGGATTCACCAGCTGGCGTGATCCCATGGCTGCTGAAAGAACTATCAGCCTGGGTGGGCTCTGGGTATTGATACAGTGCACACAGCTACCTCTGCACTAGGTAGAGATAGATTCCCACCTCAACTGCCTTCAGTGATGGAAGATGACTGAGCTCCCACACAAGAGCTCTCCCAGTTTCTTTTGAGGAAACACATCTTTTCCACCATTCCTGTTTAATGCCCATGCAGGTCATGTATTGTGTCAGTGTCAGCTGTGCAGTTGACCTACTTGGAGGGTAGCTCTTGGTGCCTTGCCAGGAAGCTAGGAAGGTTTGGTCCCACTGCCTAACTCAGCCTTGTGGGAGGGAGTATCATGAGAAGCTGCCTAAACATGAGCCAGCAGTGTGCCCAGGTGGCCAGGAAGGCCAATGGCATCCTGGCCTGCATTAGGAATAGTGTGGCCAGCAGGAGCAGGGAAGTCATTGTGCCCCTGTACTCTGCTTTGGTTAGGCCACACCTTGAGTCCTGTGTCCACTTCTGGGCTCCTCAGTTTAACAAGGACATCGGGACACTTGAACGTGTCCTGAGAAGGGCAACGAGGCTGGGGAGAGGCCTTGAGCACAGCCCTGTGAGGAGAGGCTGAGGGGGCTGGGGTTGTTTAGCCTGGAGAAGAGGAGGCTCAGGGGAGACCTTTCTTGCTCTCTACAACTCCCTGAAGGGAGGTTGTAGCCAGGTGGGGGCTGGTCTCATCTCTCTAGCAACCAGCACCAGAACAAGAGGACACAGTCTCAAGCTGCACCAGGGGAAGTTTAGGCTCAAGGTGAGGAAGAAGTTCTTCACGGAGAGAGTCATTTGTCATTGGAATGTGCTGCCCAGGGAGGTGGTGGAGTCACTGTCCCTGGAGGTGTTCAAGAGGGGATTGGATGTGGCACTTGGAGCCATGGTCCAGTCATGAGGTCTGTGGTGACAGGTTGGACTCGATGATCTTTGAGGTCTCTTCCAACCTTGGTGAAGCTATAGCAGCACGTCCACCACCCAAAGATGATCAGTGGCACATACAGGAGAAGGATATTTAATCAGAGTGGGGAAGAAAACAGAGAAAACATGCAGGATACTTCAGTGTTCAGTATTTCAGCTGAGGATTACCTTAGCCAGTGGTGTTAACCAGCCCTTGACCTAACCTGGGAGTACCTGGGTCCATGAACGATATGGCTTTATAGAATCACAGAATCATTACACTTGGAAAGGACCTCTAAGATCATCAAATCCAACTGTCTACCCAACACCACCATGCCCAGAGAAGAGCAGCAAAGGTGGTGAAGGGTCTGGAGACAAGGTCTTGTGAAGAGCAGCTAAAGGGATTGGGGTTGTTTAGTCTGGAGGAGAGGAGGCTGAGACCATCTTGCTCTCTACAACTCCTTGGAAGGAGGTTGCAGTGAGGTAGGTGTTGGTCTCTTCTCCCAGACAACAAGTGATAGGACAAGAGGAAATGGCTTCAAGTTGTGCCACAGGAGGTTTGAGTTGGATATTAGGAAGTTTTTCTTTCCTGCAAGAGTAGTCAGGCATCGGAACAGGCTGCCCAGCGAGGTGGTGGAGTCACCATCCCTGGAGGTATCATAGTATCAGTCAGGGTTGGAAGGGACCACAAGGATCATCTAGTTCCAACCCCCTGCCATGGGCAGGGACACCTCACACTCAATCAGGCTGGCCAGAGCCTCATCCAGCCTGGGCTTAAACAACTCCAGGGACGGGGCCTCAACCACCTCCCTGGACAACCCATTCCAGG
>CM066580.1:7660162-7685162 GCA_033816785.1 Picus viridis
CCCTGCCAGAGCACGATCAAGTTATACAGGAATGCATCCAGGTGGGTTGTGAATGTCTCCAGAGAGGGAGACTCCACGACCTCCCTGGGCAGCTTTTTCCAGCCCTGTATATATTCAGTCCTGTAGTGTAGGTGGGGGTGATGGCTGATAATTTCATAGAATCAATAAGGTTGGAAAAGACCTCAAAGATCATCAAGTCCAACCTGTCACCCAAGACCTCATGATTACTAAACCATGTCACCAGGTGCCACCTCCAATCTCCTCTTGAACACTTCCAGGGATGGTGATAGAATCAATAAGGTTGGAAAAGACCTCAAAGACTATCAAGTCCAACCTGCCACCCAAGACCTCATGACTACTAAGACATGGCAATAAATGCCACATCTAGTCCCCGCTTGAACACCTCCAGGGACGGTGACATAGAATCATAGAATCAATAAGGTTGGAAAAGACCTCAAAGATCATCAAGTCCAATGGACTTCAGCTTGAAACACAACTTTTGGACAGTTAGAGCACAGAGCATTGCAGCTGTTACATTAACATAGCCTTCAACCTTGGCATACCTGTAATGCAATATTTGAATGGAGGAGACCTGAGTATTTCAGATATAATCCAGACAGCTGCCTGGAAATACAGCTACTCCCAGTGCAGGCTTCAAGGCCTTTTCCCCCTATTAGCATACATCAAATTATTATCTTCTTTATAAAAAAAAAAAGTTATTTTCCACATCTTTAATGCAGCTGCAGATCTATTCATGAAGGAACGTTTCAGTACTTCAGCTGATCAGCTCCAAACCCAGCAGCAGCTTCTGACAGTTCATCTTCTTGCTTACTTAAGCATGGCTGAGTCATGACTACACGAATCCAGCGTTGTCTTTAAGTCATATTTATTCATGCATTCATTCATTCAGTGTGAAGGTGCCTGTGTGAGGGCCTTAGGTGAGTGCAGTTCGCTGTCATGTAGCTGCCATCATCCCTGACATCTGAGGCGGGCTGAGGCTGAGGTAGTTTTACACAAATACCTCTTTTTCATCTGGTTTGTGTAGCAATATATTTGGAACATTGGATTTCTTCAAGCTCATGTGAATCACTTTCACTGCAAAGATGGGATGGAATGGAATGGAATGGAATGGAATGGAATGGAATGGAATGGAATGGAATGGAATGGAATGGAATGGAATGGGATGGAATGGAATGGGATGGGATGGGATGGAATGGAGTGGAATGGAAGTGGAGTGGAATGGGAGTGGAGTGGAATGGGAGTGGAGTGGAGTGGGAGTGGAGTGGAGTGGAGTGGAATGGAATAGAATAGAATAGAATAGAATAGAATAGAATAGAATAGAATAGAATAGAATAGAATAGAATAGAATAGAATAGAATAGAATAGAATAGACCAGGTTGGAAGAGACCTTTGAGATCATCGAGTCCAACCTATCACCCAACACCATCTAATCAACTAAACCATGGCACCAAGCACCCCATCCAGCCTCTTCCTAAACACCTCCAGTGATGGTGACTCCACCACCTCCCTGGGCAGCCCATTCCAATGGCCAATCTCTCTTTCCATGAAGAACTTCCTCCTAACATCCAGCCTAAACCTCCCCTGGTGCAGCTTGAGACTGTGTCCTCTTGTTCTGGTGCTGGTGGACCAGATGGACAAAGAGAATGTCTGAGAGGCAGAGGGGAAACTCAACATTTTTTTATATATATATATATAAAAATTTCCAGTAGGATTGATTCTATGAGCTGGAAAAGTTCAGTCTCAATTGTGGGACTCCACCCTCTCCTAACTTTACCTTGGCCTCCTGTGGTAAATTATTAAAGAATTTGCCAGCAAAGATAATAATGACCAATTTGTACTTGCTGCTCTGCACTGTACTTTGAACTGATGTGCTAATAGAAGTCCTGTCCATAGCCAGCTGGGCTGGCACAGGGACTTACCAATCTCAGAAAAGTACATTTTAATTGCAGTGCCCCCAGATCAGGAGCACATGTGCTAGCATTCCTCATTCAGAGCTTCCCTCTGCAGTTCTCCTTGGGTTGGTTTCTTTTTTAGTGAGTAGGTAAGACACACATGGGTTAAACTAAAGGCAAGTGATGGATGGCTACAGGCTCTTGCAAAAGGTAAGCAGCTGTTTAGCATTCAGGGGCAAGCAAAGCACTTCAGCTTCTGCAAACAGCTCATGTGAGATCTACTTTTATTTGGCAAAGAGGATGCTTTTCCCACTGTGCAGCACCTTCTGAAGCTGCAGCTGTAGCCAAGGAATTGAGCAGATGTCAGTCAAGATAGTGGGGCACGATTCTGTGCCAAGCCAGGCAGGTGAATGAGGTGGCTGCTGTCATGCTGGAGTTTGTTGTGGTAACTGAGTAAGTTCTAGACAGGTGTGCTTTGTTTCTGTGTCCTGCTGTTTGTGGTGAGAAATCACCACCGTAGTACTTGCTGCTGAATCACAGCTCCAGGGAGGGGATCGCTGTCTGTGATGCTCATGGGGATGGCTGTCAGGCTGGGGTGCACCACCAGGCCAGTGTCTGGCTGTGCATGGGCTCAGCTGCCAACTCAGAGAGTAAAATCAGAGCTGAAGAAGCTTTGCAGTGTCTTTCTGTCTCCTCACTGTCCCTGCCCCTCTCTTTCAAGGAAATCTGCAGGCTGCTGGCTCCTGCTGCTCATTCAGAGGTTAACCTGCTTCCTAAGAGAGCCAGAGTAAATGTTATGGTTCTGTTTGCAATCTGACCCTCTGTCTCTGTGTACAAGCAAGCCTTTTGTACCCAAAACAGCTCCAAATTACTGTACATAACCCAAAATCTTCCGATGGGAGCACTGTGGCTTTCCATTTTCCTGCTAATTGGCTGATACACTTGCAGTGGTCTTTGTTAACGTGGCTGGTGCTAGGCAGGGAACAGCAATGGAAGGCTTTTATTTAGGAGTTGTGCAAAAATGCAGTGGCTGTCCCAATTTGACAGCAATTGAAACCAATTCTCAATTAACTAAATAGCAGCCAATTAGCTTGAAGAAGGGGAAAAAAAAGGGGGAAGGGGGAAGAAAATTGCTTGCTTCACATTCTTTGCTGAAGCAAACACCAGCTAGAAGATGGGAGCTGGTTTCTTTCTCTCCCACAAGAAGACAAAATGGCAAAAGAAAATGTGCAGTTGGCTTGGTTGGGGTTTGTGGTTGTTTTTTTTAATACCATCTCTTTCTGGCCCAAGAATACTCAAGAAATGAGATAAGAACATCTTCAGCTCCTGAGACATTTAATTTCCTTTCACTTTTAGGTTGGGTTTTTTTTTTTAATAGAGATTACAATCACTATGCAAGCACAAATTTTCCTCCTTTCTCTCATGCTGCCATAGGATGCTTGAAGCACAAAGGCAGCTGCTCTGAAGCTGGCTGCCTTCACAAGGCAATACCAGCAGACAGTTTGCTGCTGCATGGTGTGATTAGACAGGATTGAGATATTAACACCACCAAGCCAAGCCAAGCCCTTCCTCTTTCATATTCTGTGGACTTTTACGGGTTCAGAGGTGAGATGTTGTCAGAAATTGTAGTGTTGAAAAACCTGAAGCATAGAGAGGCCTTAGGAAGCAGCTCAGTCAGGACCTCCAAGATCCAGGCTTCATGTCTCTGTCCTTTTTTGAACCTGGGCAATAGTGCCCAAAAGGTTTTAGAATCATAGAATCGTTTTGGTTGGAAAACGCCTCCAAAGTCATGGAGTGCAAGCACCATGACCACTAAACCATCTCCCAAAGGGCCATGCCTACATGTTTTTTAACACCTCCAGGGATGGATTCCACCACTTCCCTGAGCAGCCTGTGCAATGCCTGACCAATCTTTCAGGAAACAAGGTTTTCCTAAGATCCAACCTAAACCTCCCATGCTGCAACTTGAGGCCATTTCCTCTCATTCTATCACTTTTTACTAGGGAGAAGAAACCAACTCTCACCCGGCTCCAACCTCCTTTCAGGTAGCTGTAGAGAGCAGTGAGGTCTCCCCTCAGCTTCTTCTTCTCCAGACTAATATCCAGTTCCCTCAGCTGCTTCTCACCAGCCCTGTTCTCCAGGCCCTTCACCAGATTTATTGCCCTTCTCTGGATATACTCCAGCACCTCAATGTCTTGCTTGTAGTGTGGGCCCCAAAACTGAACCCAGTATTCAAGATGCAGCCTCACTGGTGTTGGGTATGGGGATCATTTCCCTGGTCCTGCTGGCCACACTGTTCCTGATCCCAACCAGGATGCTGTTGGCCTTCTTGGCTGCCTGAGCACATTACTGGCTCGTGTTCAACCATCTTTCAACCCGCAGTCTCAGGACCTGTCCTTGATTCAGTCAAGACCAGTGCGCAGGGAAAGCCAGCCACACTGATGGCAAGAGGAAAAATGCCCCATCCTGGTCTTTGCTCTTTGTTTTCACTGTTAGCTCAATACCATCTCCCCAAAAGAAGCTGTGCAATTGCACATGAAGACTACAGCCCCATCCTCTAGGCTGTCAGCTGTGCTACAGTCCTAGAGCAGAGGCTAATGTCGGCAGTGAGCCTCTGACTGCTGCACTGTCAGGGAATGATACACTGGGCAGAGAAAGAGCATGGATTAGACCAAAGGGGCAGCTGCCACAGGCTAAGTTAATGTTGATGGCTTAGTAAGACACAACCATTTACTCCTGGCATCTTGGCTTTGAATTTTGATTGCCCTTTCCACATAAACAGTTAAGGCCAGGAGTGAATGCACAAAGGCATTACGTGGCCTCACTTCTCATCCATGGGGCTAGACCACAGCTGGTCCCTCGGGGTTGGCACCAGGGCTGCCTCTGCCTAATATCCATTAGTTGCACCGAACAATAATTCTTCGCTTAGACTTTCAACTCGTCGTTCAGAATGATTTGCTGGTGCTGCTCTGAGCTGCTCCCAGCATCATTTCACAGCTTCCCTACTGTGTGAATGGAATGGAATGGAATGGAATGGAATGGAATAGAATAGAATAGAATAGAATAGAATAGAATAGAATAGAATAGAACAGAACAGAATTAACCAGGTTGGAAAAAACCTTTGAGATCGAGTCCAACCTATCACCCAACACTATGCAACCAACTAGACCATGGCACCAAGCACCCCATCCATTCTCTTCCTAAACACCTCCAGTGACGGTGACTCTACCACCTCCCTGGGCAGCCCATTCCAATGGCCAAACTCTCTTTCTGTGAAGAACTTCTTCCTAACATCCAGCCTAAACCTCCCCTGGCACAGCTTGAGACTGTGTCCTCTTGTTCTGGTGCTGGTTGCCTGGCAGAAGAGACCAACCCCCACCTGGCTACAACCTCCTTCAGGTAGTTGTAGAGAGCAATAAGGTCTCCCCTGAGCCTCCTCTTCTCCAGACTAAGCAACCCCAGCTCCCTCAGTCTCTCCTCATAGGGCTTGTGCTCCAAACCCCTCCCCAGCTTTGTTGCCCTTCTCTGGATATGGTCCAGCAAGTCAACATCTTTCCTAAACAGAGGGGCCCAGAACTGGACACAGGACTCAAGGTGTTGCCTAACTAGTGCTGGGTACAGGGACAGAATGACCTCCCTGCTCCTGCTGGCCACACTCTTCCTGATGCAGGCCAGGATGCCATTGGCCTTCTTGACCACCTGGGCACACTGCTGGCTCATGTTCAGCCTACTATCAACCAGCACCCCCAGGTCCCTCTCTGCCTGGCTGCTCTCCAGCCACTCAGACCCCAGCCTGTAGCACTGCATGGGGTTGTTGTGGCCAATGTGTAGAACCCAGCACTTAGATGCATTAAATCTCATGCCCTTGGTCTCTGTCCATCTGTCCAGCCTGGCAAGGTCCCTCTGTAGAGCTCTCCTACCCTCTAACAGCTCAACACCTGCCCCCAGCTTGGTGTCATCTGCAAACTTACTGATAATGGACTCAATCCCCTCGTCCAGGTCACCGATAACGATACTTAAGAGCATGGGCCCCTGCTTCCCTAGTGGGACAGTGGAGGGTGAGAGGTTTGTCTTGTAAGTGTGGGGAAAGCAATGAATATTGGATGCTTTTGGTTTTTTGGCTTTTTCCATTAACTGATGTGAGATTCAGCACTGCACCCTATTGATCTGTTCTTACAGGAACATTTTACACCTGAATGCAAGTTCAAAGAATCAGTATTTGAAAACTACTACGTGACGTATTCTTCAATGATCTACAGACAGCAGCAGTCTGGCCGGGGCTGGTATTTGGGTCTTAACAAAGAAGGAGAGATAATGAAAGGAAACCACGTCAAGAAAAATAAGCCTGCAGCACACTTCCTTCCCAAACCATTAAAAGGTAATTTCTTGGCTTTGCTCCATCTCTCTGAACTGCTATTATCTCGTGGCAGAGGGGTTTAATTGCGCTGCGTGCATATTTGAAGGGTTCAGCTACTTCCAGAGCAGGAGGACAATATTCTGTGGCACACCTTGAATCTTAACCAGAGCTGCTGTTTTCTAAGGTTTCTTTCTTCTAACCTTACCTCTGTATTTCTCTACTCCAGTCAAATGCATATATTGGGTTCTTTGTGCCCAAAGGCCACAGTGCCTCCATAACAGGTAACTAAGGCTCTGCCTGGAATGGCTCAAACATCTGCTCACAGGCCTTTAGTGACTTGCTGTACAGCATGTCAGTCTGTGCTTTGGGTCACTGGATGTTTGTCTGGTTTTGCCAGGGATTAGAGCTCTAATGGGCCATGCTTATTAAACCACAATTAATGTGGCATCAGCGTATGACATTGAATGTATTAATACACGTGGCACACCCACACTGCTGAGTGTGAAAAGCCAGGGTGTACACTCAGCCCAGTTAACTGCAGGATCTGAGTCAGGGCTGTGGTCAAACTTGGCTCCCTCTTTGGTCAGTGCAGAAAGAGTTGATGTATGGAGCTGCTCCTTTTCTCCAGAAGAACTAGCTTCTACATGCACCTTCCTTAAGAGGTTATGCTCTTAGGTAGCCCCTAACACAACTTCCTTAAAAGGTTATGCTCTTAGGTAGCCTCCTAATGCACCTTCCCTAAGAGGTTATGCTCTTAGGTAGCCCCTAACACAACTTCCTTAAAAGGTTATGCTCTTAGGTAGCCTCCTAATGCACCTTCCTTAAGAGGTTATGCTCTTAGGTAGCCTTCTAATGCACCTTCCATAAGAGGTTATGCTCTTAGGTAGCCTCATAGGGCAGTGTCACTCTGAAATCAGGTATTTCAAAGGTGCATAGTCCTGGGTAGATGCTGGACTAATTTGGCAGTCTACGTTTAGGACTAGGTGTGAGGCAACTGATGTCAAGGCTGATCCTCAGTAAACTGTGTGAAAACAAAGGAATCAGAAGACTGAAAATCCATTTTTGCACCCCCACCTACTCAGGGTACGTGTACAGGTGAGAGGTCAGATCACAGCTGTTAAGAGTGCTGCTTCAGCACCAATAAGCAAATGTTGGTTAATAGCAGCCTAGGTCTGTCTTGCAGACTTTTGTGAGTACAGTGAGTAGGTGGGAGAGGGAGGGAGCTGTGGTTTTTCCCTTCTCTAAAACGTCATTCCCTTTAAGAGGACCTCAGAGGCTCTTAGGGAGTGTTGGAAATGGAAGGGGTCTCCTTGCCATGTTTCTGCCATTCGCTCCTTGCACTGCCTGTTGCTGAATGGAAAGTCCCAGCACCCACAGACTGAGTAGCCCCCAATGCCTGCTGACTGTGCTGCCTCTCTTTTGCTTTGCAGTGGCCATGTACAAAGAGCCTTCTCTCCACGATCTCACAGAGTTCTCAAGATCTGGAAGTGGGACCCCAACAAAGAGCAGAAGTGTTTCAGGAGTGCTAAATGGGGGTAAATCCATGAGCCAAAATGAGTCAACGTAGCCAGGTTCAGGCAAGCCAAGTGCTCTCTAAACAGAACCTTACCTCTGGATGCAGTTGAATTCTTACTAGCAGTCTTTCATCCAAACGTTCAATTGCCCAGGACAAGCCAACCGAACTTGCATAGGTCACTCGTTTATCAGCCATTAGATCTTCTGGGTGTCAAAGGATATACCCCAATAATGTAGAATATGCTTGTGCATATCACAAGGCACTTGGATAGCCAACAACCATTAACTGTGGAATAAATCTTGGAGAAGAAATGTCCAGCTCTTTCTCTCTCTCTTTCTCTCCTTATCTCTCTCTCTCTCTCTCTCTCTCTCTGCTTTGTGGAAGCCGAAACAAACAAACAAAACAAAAAACCCATTTCACAGCATTCACTGCTGATAAGAATTTTGCTTTCCAACTCAGAAAAAAAACCCCAAAACAAACCAACCAACCAACCCCACCCCCACCCCCCAAAAAAAAACACACGACCACTTTTGCTCTTCAAAGGAAATTTTAACGCTTGTAATGTTTTATAGGGGCAAACAAACAAAGGAAAGCCAACCAAACAGATGTGTAAACTCTGTTGTTTCCTTGGCTTACAGTTTTATATCTAAGGCTTGGTTGAAAAAAAAAAAACCAACAAAACACACACAACCAAATGTATCCTTTAATTTGGAACAGTGCAACTCTTTTTGATTTCTGAACTCCAATGGGTCTTTCAAGCTATGTCTTTAAAACAAATAATGGGAAGAGAAGACACACACACACAAAAAAAGGAAAGACGTAAAAATCAGGGTTGGAACTGAGAGTCGGTGTCTCAGGCTCAAGCAAAACAGTGTTCTTGTGGTTTTAAACACAACAAAATAGAGATTTTTATAGATTTGTAGCGTCTGGTAAAGTTCTTGTGCTAAACCCTCCCCCCCCCCCCCTTTCCCCTCCCCTCCCCTCTCCCCAGTCTGTAGGCACTGAGTTGCTTTGTTATCCCGGGCGGACGCGAGCGGGACGGGATGAAATTGTCCTCCAGTGGTAGAATTCTCTCTTAATTCCCTTGTGTGCGTCATGTTCAACTATTGTTGTGGCTTCTTTTTTCTAAAGACAGAAAACTGTGGAATTAAGGTGACTTAATTTTTTTATAAGAAATGTCTTCTTTGTAAAAGTCCTTCTCTCACTGTACCAGGGCACGTGAATATTGTGTAGGAGGAAGCGTTAGGACAGGTTACCCCTAAACCAGCGTATACGTATACATGCTATTGGGAGCGATTGTTTTCAAGCAAGCAAACCAAACCCAACCAAACAACAACAAATAAAGTAGTTAGGTTTCCATTTAGGTCATCATGTCTGTTGCATGGGAGAAAGTTGGAATCTTGGCCTAGAGTTGCATGATGTGTTTTAAGATTTTTGTGCATTAATCATCGTTGGATTCTGTGCTCCAAAACCTGAACATCGTTCCGCGCGGGGCGGTTCCCTGCCTCGCGCACGACACACGAAGCAAAACCAAAACAAAGCAAACAAGAGAGTTGTTTATTATTTGTTGTATACACAACCATGCACTGAATAAACTCTTTATATTAAGATGTAATTTTTATCATTGATTTTCTTGTTAAGAAGCTCATTTGGTGACCCCTGTTGGGTTTCAAAGGGAAAGAGTTGGCAGTTCGATTATCAAGGTATACAGCGACGCTGTAATGAATGTTGCAAGCCTTTCTGTGTGATGGGGTTGTTCCCCCTGTAATGCCATCCATGCTGTACAAATGACAACATGTGCTTTCTTTTGGATCTCTTTAGAACTGGTCTCACACACACACCCCCAGCTGAGATACTCAAAACACGCTGGCGACTCGGTGCCACAAAGTCTTGGGAACGGCCTCTCTGCCCAGCGCCCCAGGAGCCCCAGTGGATTGCGCTCCTCTGCTTTGAGCTTCTCCAACTTCTCAGTGTCTGTCCTCCCTGTTAGGCTTTCCTTAGTGCGGCCATGTAGGCAGCACACCTTCCCCAGAGCCCTCGCTGCAGGGGGGGCCCAAACTGGGTCGGGAAGTCAAGCCCTGCTCGTGCCTAGGTGGCACCTTGAGGATGCTCAGCATTGCTGTGCGCTGCAGGGGCCAGCGTTGTCTGGTCTTGAGGGAAGATCTGCCTCCTGTCTTTGTGTACATGCTCTGGAGAGAAAACATCCCTCTCTCCTGCCTTTGCTCTCTGAAAATATCAGTGAGAATTTTCCTCATCAACAACGTCCAGGCAGCTCTGACAGGCGAGCTTCACTCATCAAAGTGTTTCAGTAAGTACTAGGAGGAAAAGGTTTTAATTGTGAGTGGCTGAAGATCCCGTTCTGGAAGGAAACAATGGAAATGGAGGCAAAAGCTACTATCATTGTTGGCCGGAAGTTAAAATCAGGTGCTCTGCTGTCTGCTCTGTGTGCCTCCTGCTTGAGCAAGCTGGAATTAGACCTCAGAGCAGGCTGGGACAATGTGGAGGTATTTAAGGTTGGAGCTGAGAGAGAAGGGAAGGAGGTGATATTTCAGATGAGTCCCCCCAGTCTGAGGTTTTGTGGCAAACAGCAGGCAAAGAGCTTTGACTTGCTGATCTTCCATATGGGAGAAGAGTGGTGTCTTCTCCAAGTATCACCCTTTTGTTGTCCTTTAGAGGATTTGGGGGTCCTCAGCTCTCCCCTTTCTGGAGGGTGAAGAGGGTGGGAGCACAACCAATGCCACAGAAGCCCTTAAAAGTTGAAGATACAGCCAGGATTTCTCCAGGGGTTTTGATAATTCAGTTAGTCTGGAGCATCTGTTTCACTTCAACCGAGTGTGGTGTGCCCTTGTGGAGCACCTCTCTTAAACCTCCCAACCCCAAGCATCAGACTTATTGAGTGCATGTTCCAAAAAAAGGAGTCTGAGTGCCTTAGGAACATAAAAGCTGATTAGAAGATAGGCCTATTTGTGGCACAGCTAGTTCAATGCTGAGTGTCTGCTGTCCTAAAGGTACCTGGAGGTCTGCTGCTTTGCTTTACAGCTACAGTCTGGTATTCCCCATCCCCACTACCTCCAACCATGAAGGTCAGCTGCAGTGAAAGAAAAATGCTCATCTCACAAATGGTCCCTTCTGAGGTCTGTAGTCTGACCCATTTGGTGTTGACATTGGCATCAGCTGTGACCATTCATTGCCAAGTCTCTGCTTTCAAAGGCTTCTGGTACACCAAGCTAACAAAAGCCACACTTGGATTGAGATGAGGAAATTATTGATGAGCCATAACAAGGCTGTTCCTGGCAATTCTGCTACATTTCTGACAAACCTGTTCCAATAATAATTTTTCCTTTGGGATTATCATAGACTGAAAGGGCAATAGATAGAGTCCTGATAGTAGACAACAGCTCCTGGACAATATGAGCAAAGAGGGCGATTATGCCCAGGGTCTCTGGAGCCATAGACTGGGATTTAAGAAGCAGAGAGTGAGTTAAATATGCCTTTGCAGATAGTGAAGGTGATATCCTGAGCCAGCCAGCAAAGTCCCATGGGTGGACAAAAAGGTGTCTTCAGCAGAGAACCATCTTAAGGAGCCAGACTCCAGAATATTTATTTATCCTTCAGCACCCATCAATGAGAAGGTTAAACAGATGAGTCCTGGATAACACCTCCCTTTGAGAAGAAACCTGCTAGATGTTGGGGAAATGTCCATGTGGATGGTTTTCTATCAAAAGAAAACTCATAGCCACTGGCCTTGGCATTGTGGTAGAGTACAGTAAGATGCACACCTGGAATACAGACAAAGCCCAGGGGCTGGTAAGGAACCAAGCCTTAAGGTAGCTGTGAGCCACAAAGCATCTGCAGAGGCTTGGTCTGAGCCCCTTCTGTTATTGCCAGTCTGATGGCTGGTGCTTTTCATCAGCCATTTCACTTGTCCCTGCGTCTCCAGCAGTGCTGCCCACACTCTGTGCAGTGCACCGTGGGGCTGGAGTTGGCTCAGGAGGCGCAAAACCAGCGCTAGCAGCGTTCTGGTGCACCTGGGCTTCACTTGGCAAAGCCCTGAGCCACCCTCAGGGGCTATGCAGAGGCTTTGTGAAATGCTACCTGCCAACCCAAAATCAAACAGGTCAGCCATGAAATTGGGAGGAATAGTGCTAGGAGCACATCTATTCTGAGGCAAAACTGCTGCCTTTTCGTGATCCACCTGTCAGAGCTGCTTTCTCAGAGGTCTCTGCAGAGGGCTCAGGCACTGCCTGTTTGCTGAGGGGGTGAGAGGGGTGGGAAGAGCTCTTCTCTGTATCACAGAGATCTTTCTTTTTCCTTTTCCTTTTTTTTCTCTTTCATTATGTTTTTTTCCCCCTTTAGTTTACCTCATGCTACCTCATAGCATGGTTGTATCTCCGTAGCCACTTGCTCAGCCATGTTCATCGCTGGCACGATGGAAGACAATTCCCTACTTGGGGAAAGTATCCCCATCCCCAGGTTAATTCCAGGGAAGAACAGTGCCCCTTTTGCAGCACCGTCTGCTGTCCCCACCGCTGGTTTCCAGCCAAAGGGCCAGGTTTTCCAGTGGGATAAAGACGGTGCAATGAGCTCAGGGATGCTGTGTTATGCCAGGCCTCTCCCCAGCTGAGCACCAGCATGAGAGCCAGGTCTGGCAGGGCTCTGCTGTGTCTTGAGTATCTCTGCGTGGAGACCAGAGCCAGCTCTAACAGGTTTAAATGTCTCCCTGACGTATCTGTGACCAGGACACTTTTGCAGGACAGAATCTGTACGTGACAACCTCCTGTCTTCTAATAAATAATTCCCTCTAAAACAGACTCTCTCTTGTCTGGGCTCTGATTTTTGTCACTTTGTTGTTTAACTGCTTTCCACCAGTGCACAACACCATTGCTTCATTTTCCTTGGGACACAGATCTTCCTAGGTTAACATGGGCCTTCAGTTATGTCTTCCTAAAGCAGAGTGGGGCCATCTGAGTGGTCAAGCCAAGACCATCACAGGTGGAGCCTTCAATTGAATGGTCAAATCAAGATCATCACAGCTGGAGCCTTCCTGTTAATTGAGTGGGCAAGTCAAGACCATCAAAGGTGAAGACTTCCTATTAATTGAGTGGTCAAACCAAGACCATCACAGGTGAAGCCTTCCTATTAATTGAGTGGTCAAACCAAGATCACCACAGGTGGTGGCTTCCTATTAATTGAGTGGTCAAACCAAGACCATCACAGGTGAAGCCTTCCTATTAATTGAGTGGTCAAACCAAGATCACCACAGGTGGAGGCTTCCTATTAATTGAGTGGTCAAACCAAGACCATCACAGGTGAAGCCTTCCTATTAATTGAGCGGTCAAACCAAGATCACCACAGGTGGAGGCTTCCTATTAATTGAGTGGTCAAACCAAGACCATCACAGGTGAAGCCTTCCTATTAATTGAGTGGTCAAGACAAGACTATCACAGGTGAATCCTTCCCATTAATTGAGTGATCAAACCAAGACCATCACAGGTGAAGCCTTTAATTTCTTAGGCTCCATGGAGGAGACAGATTCCCACCTGAAGGAATGGCTACTCTGAATAGTGGAGCTCACTTTCCTGTCTGGTCCAAGATGAAGGTTCTGTCTGACTAATTCCCCACAAATGCTGTAAAGGAATAGTAAAAAGCTTATTATTATTTTTTCCTTACTGTTTCTTAGGGGAAAGCCCTACCATGACACTTATGTGAGTAACACCAGCTCTGGGCCTTTTTTCTGCTCATCTGGGGGGGGGGGGAGCTGTTCCTGACAGCTTAAAATTGTCAATTCACAGGGCAGGTTTTTAAGAAGCTCTCTTCCCTGGCATGAGTGAGCAGAGCTGCCCTTTCCCTGCAGCCTGGCATTGAGGTACACCCCTTGTGGAGAGCAGGGAGCTGAAACAAGCTGGTGTGTGATGGGTTTTATTGCAGATCAGCTCTGCTAGCAGAGCTTACTCTGCTCTGGGATTCTGCCATCTCAGTGTGGAGGTGTGGGGGGACACTCAGTCACCTTGGCCCTTCTGCAGCTCTTCTCATGGGGAAGTTTAAATATTAAAGGAAAACCCAAATTTGAAACAAGTGCTACATTAATCAGAGAAATTGAAGTAATAAATTATTCCATCTCATCAGGAACTGGAAGAGAGCTTATAGGGTTCCCTTCAATGGTCATTATTAACAATTTGGAACTTAAGATCCTTAAATACCCCACATGGAAAATTACTTTCAGGCACCCATGGACCTCATTTTTGCCTCACATATGTTTGCAGCTTCTCAGCTAAATTCATCTCCCATGGGTTTCTCAGCATCACACATTGTCACTCACACTCCTAAGCTTGTCCAAGGACAGTGTCACAGATCCACCCTCCACTAATCATAGAATCATAGAATTGTTAAGGTTGGAAAACACCTCCAAAATTGTCAGATCCAACTGTCAAGCCAACACCACCATGACCACTAAACCACCTCCCAAACAGCTATGTCTACACGGGTTTTGGACACCTCCAGGGATGCATTCCACCCTCTTCCCTGGACAGCCTGTTCCAATGCTTGACCACTCTTTCAGGAAAGAAAGTTTTCCTAATATCCAACCTAAGCCCCCCATGGTACAACTTGAAGCCATTTTTCTCTCATGCTATCCCTTTTTAGGGAAAAGAGACCAACCCCTACCCCACTCCAACCTCATTTCATATTATAGAGAGCAATGAGGTCTTCCCTCAGCTGCTCCTCACCAGCCCTGTTCTCCAGACTCATCAGCATCTTTGTTGCTTTCCTCTGGACCTGTTCAGCACCTCAATGTCCTCCTTGGAGTGAGTGGCCCAAAATAGACCCCAATATTCAAGATGCAGCCTCACCAATGCTGAGTACAGGGGCATGATCATTTCCCTGCTCCTGCTTCTTACGCTGTTCCTGATCCAGGCCAGGATGCTGTTAGCTGCCTTGGCCACCTGGGCACAGAGTAGCTCATGACATGGCTAAGGGCCATGCCACACATTTGTATATCATAGTATCAGTCAGGGTTGGAAGGGACCACAAGGATCATCTAGTTCCAACCCCTGCCATGGGCAGGGACACCCCACGCTACATCAGGCTGGCCAGAGCCTCATCCAGCCTGGGCTTAAACACCTCCAGGGACTCAACCACCTCCCTGGATAACCCATTCCAGGACTTCACCACTCTCATGGGGAAGAACTTCCTCCTCACATCCAGCCTCAATCTCCCCACCTCCAGCTTCATTCCATTCCCCCTAGTCCTGTCACTACCTGAGATCCTGAGAAGTCCCTCCCCAGCCTTCTTGTAGCCCCCTTCAGATACTGGAAGGCCACAATTAGGTCACCTCGGAGCCTTCTCTTCTCCAGACTGAACAGCCCCAACTCCTTCAGTCTGTCCTCATTGGAGAGGTGCTCCAGCCCTCTGATCATCCTTGTGGCCCTTCTCTGGACACCTTCCAGCACCTCCAGATCCCTCTTGTAATAGGGGCTCCAGAACTGGAGGCAGTACTCCAGGTGGGCTTCACCACTCTCATGGTGAAGAACTTCCTCCTCACATCTAGCCTGAATCTCCCCACCTCCATGAAGGAAGACTTTTCCATCTCCCAGTGTTTGCAGTCCTTGATTTGCTGAGAAGACTAGGGCTGATCTGAGTTGTCAGTGTCATATTTTGGGGGATACACAAGCAGACTGTGAGCTCTTTTACACTCCATCTATGCTCCTACCTGGAGACTCTCAGCTCAGAGAATGCTCCCAGGGGAGCCTAGGGTGAATTTGGAGGGCTTTGCAATTAAAAGTCCTGCTCAGGCAGTGATGGCCGTGGCAGCAGCAGCAGCACTGGGAGGACCGTGGCTGTTCAGATTAATTCATTACTGAATAGGCTGCAAAGCTCTGAAAAGTAATTTGTTTTGATCCATCACCCACACCTGAATGAAAACCAAGGCACAAGAAAAAGCCCTATCCAGCTGCAGGAGCAGATCACTGTTGCCCTTCCCTTCCATGTTGATTTCACTCAGCTATTGGACTTGGTGATACAAAGAAATTGGAGCAGGGGCTCCATATTGTCCAACTCTTTGCAGCAGGGAAATTTCATATAGAGGAGATTTGAGTCTTTTAGTGTTTTCAGAGGTCTGAGCCAAAATCAGTGAAAATCTTCTTTTGTAGGATCAGCCCTATAAACAAAACCTCAGGGAGACAAATCCATGGAAGGAAAGGGATTCAGACACCCTGTCAAGGGGAACAGGAAGGGGGGAAGGTAGCAAATGAAGAATTAGTGCAGGACTCAGAAACCCTCCAAATGACACTTGGAACATATAGAATAGAATAGAATAGGAATAGAATAGGAATAGAATAGAATAGAATAGAATTAACCAGGTTGGAAGAAACCTTTGAGATCATCGAGTCCAATCTATCACCCAGCACCATTTAATCAACTAAACCATGGCACCAAGCACCCCAACCAGTCTCCTCTTGAACACCTCCAGTGATGGTGACTCCACCACCTCCCTGGGCAGCACATTCCCATGGCCAATTACCCTTACTATGAAGAACTTCTTCCTAACATCCAGCCTAAACCTCCCCTGGCGCAGCTTGAGGCTGTGTCCTCTTGTTCTGGTACTGGTCACCTGGGAGTAGAGACCAATCACCACCTGATTACAACCTCCTTCAGGTAGCTGTAGAGAGCAAGAAGGTCTCCCCTGAGCCTCCTCTTCTCCAGGCTGACCAACCCCCAGCTCCCTCAGCCTCTCCTCATAGGGCTTGTGCTACAAACTCCTGCACACTCAAGCTCCAGGGAAGAGGGAATGGGAATACAACATCAGTAGGAAAATGACTCCTGTTCAGGGGCATTTCTGGTGACAGTGGCTTCATCCCATGTTCCTCCAGGGGACTGTTTAGCTCTACCAAGGATGTTTTAAGGAAAAGAAGTTCCACTTGGATGAAAAAGACAAGGCCAATAAGGGGAGGTGAAGGAAGGGATGGGAGTGGCTGGAGAGCTGCCAAACAGAAAGGGACCTGGGGGTACTGATTGACAGCTGGCTGAACATGAGCCAGCAGTGTACCCAGGTGGCCAAGAAGGCCAATGGCATCCTGGCCTGCATCAGGAATAGTGGGGCCAGCACGAGCAGGGAAGTCATTGTGCCCCTGGAGGTGAGGAGAAAGCTCTTCCCAGAGAGAGTTGTTAGCCATTGGAATGTGCTGCCCAGGGAGTTGGTGGAGTCCCCATCCCTGGAGGTGTTCAAGAGGGGATTGGATGTGGCACTTGGTGCCATGGTTTAGTCATGAGGACAGGTTGGACTTGATGATCTTTGAGGTGTCTTCCAAACTTTGTGATGCTGTGATTCTGAGGATTAGGGAGTGAATTCTGAGGATTAGAGAGTGGGATGCATTCAGCATGACAGGCAACAAAACCACTGCCACTCAATGAGTTTCGCAGGCCTCAGCTCACACCCTGACACAGTTCAAACTCCTCTGCTGTGGCTATTTCAAGGCCTGATCCCAGTCTGGTGTGCAGAATGCCCCACAGGCTCCAGTAAGTCTGGAGTTTCCCTGTTGTTCTGAAGTACCTTTATCTACAGCAGCAATTCACCCTCTTGCTGCAGGACCTCAGACATTACCTCATTCCTAAGTATGTTACAGTGTCAATCTATGAAATATTCTCAGATAACAAAATTAACCAGTTTCAAAACTTAATTAATCCTATTTCCTTCCCAAATGGTTTTCTTCCAAATGGCACTTCAAATAGTTTTGCTTTCCCCATTGTCTCTCTAATGCACTTAATGAACTTTTCCTTCTGAGCTTCTCCTTCTTTTAATTGTCTGCTCACCCAACCATGCCTTCTGATAATTAAGCCAGTTAATATCTTTAAAAATTAAAGTTCTTTTCTTGTTAGGCAAAAGCAGAACTTTTGTGGTGGTTTAAAGGAGGGGGATGGGGTAACTTTCTTCATTTAAAAGGACAGTTACTGCCTTTGGAAGCAGGGGCAATATTTGGGACCCCACCTGCTACGGAGATGTTGGTGGCAATACTGCTTTGCATTCAATAATCCAAAGGGTTTGAGTTAGATAACATAATGAGGGTTTCTAGGGAGAGCCAATCAGCAGATTTTATAATCACATAATCAGGGTAGACTGAGCAAAACAAAGAGAAGGCAAAGGAAATCAGAAAGCAATCAGGAATATGGATGCTGCTTTTACCAGCCAGTGTCCTCTTCTTGGATGATTCCTCAGGCTCAACTTACGGACACATCACCATTCTCACCTTCTTGGCCACTAATGCTTGGTCCTGTTGTATCCTTTTCTGCACATTTACTCAACACTCAAGATGGGTGATGGGGAGCCCAGGCATATGTCAGTCTCCCAAGGCAGGTCCATGACTTCCCTGCTGTCAAGCAAAGCCAGCACCTCATAGGTGTTTCCCCACTGGAGGTCACTTGCTGAAGGCCTTTCTTCCCCTCAGTGCAGCCTCTCACAGCATGCACAGTGCAGAGCAGGGGATTAGACTTACCCAGTTACATATCTGGCTGAAGGAGAGCTTTGCCAGATGGAGGCATCCAAAAACTGTGTAGCCATGGCACTTTGGGACATGGTTTAGTGGGCACGGTGGTGTTGGGTTGACATTTGGACCTCAGAGGTCCTTTCCAACCTTAATGATTCTATGATTCACCCACTGCAGAGCTGCCCCCTGGCACATCTCTCTGTGGCATATTACTGAGCCAACTCTATATCATTTCCATTTTCAATGAAGACAAAAGCAGAATTCTTTCATCATGCTCCACATGAGACAGACAGCAGCCTGCTTGGAGTTCAAATTCTGCCAAGGAAGAAAATATCCTCACACAAGCACAGAAACCACAGAATGCTCAGGGTTGGATGGGCCCTCTGGAGATCATCAAGTCCAACCCCATTGAAATATGTCACATATATACACACAAACACATAGGAGAGAAACATAAACATATACAGACATGAATAAACAAGTACAGATACTTTAGATATGTTTTGTAGAGCTAGAGATACAGAGCTAAAGCGAGAGAGAGAGAGATGGAGATAGAGACTGAGATGGTAGAGATAGATGATAGGGATAGGGATAGAGATGGGGAGAGAGAGATGAGAGAGAGATGATAGAGACAGATATATAGAGAGATGATACAGAGGTAGAGATAGAGATTAGAGAGAGAGAAGTAGAGGTAGAGGCAGAGATAGAGGTAGAGGTAGAGATAGAGATGAGATAGAGATAGAGGTAGAGGTAGAGGTAGAGGTAGAGGTAGAGGTAGAGGTAGAGGTAGAGGTAGAGGTAGAGGTAGAGGTAGAGGTAGAGGTAGAGGTAGAGGTAGAGGTAGAGATGAGATAGAGATAGAGGTAGAGGTAGAGGTAGAGATATATGTATATATAGAGAGAGATATGAAATAGAGATAGAGGTATAGATGATGGAGGTAGAAGGAGAGAGAGAGGAGACAGAGATGAGATAGAGATGATAGAGGGAGAGATGAGGTAGAGATATAGATATAGATGATAGAGATAGAGGTAGAGATAGAGATAGAGACAGAGATAGAGATAGAGATAGAGATAGAGATAGAGATAGAGAGGTAGAGAGAGAGGTAGAAGTAGAGATATATGTATATAGAGAGAGAGATGAAATAGAGGTAGAGATGATAGAGGTAGAAGGAGAGAGAGAGAGGAGATAGAGATGAAATAGAAATAGAGATGATAGAGGGAAAGATGAGATAGAGATAGAGATAGAGATAGAGATAGAGATAGAGATAATGGAGATAGAGATGTTAGAGAGAAAGAGATAATAGAGAGATGATAGAGAGATAGAGGTAGAGGTAGAGAGAGAGCTAGAGCTAAAGAGAGGGAGATACATAAATTGTATTTATAAATCTAATTATAAATGTATTTATAGCAGAAAACAGTCTGAACTGGTGAGAATGAGGTTGACACCAGCAAGTTCAGGGAATCCCTCATGCTGCAAAGTGGGCTTTGAGCACACAGTAATCTACCTGGCCAAGGCAGCAAAGTGGAAAATGTTTAGGAGATGAAAACCCTGCAGCCTGGTTCTTGCAAGCATTTTCACAAGCCTTGGTATTCCCCTTGGTACTGGCTGACCCACCTTGTACAGTGAGCAGGAAGAGACCAAAGCTTTTCTGGAAGCCTTTTACTACTTAATCAAAGTTTGCAGTGGGAAAGGGCTTTAATCAATCAGAGGGAAGCACAACGGTGAGGAATCACTCAGCAGGGGCATGAAAGAGGAAAGCAGATTCTAGTTGCTCGACCAACACAGCAACAGGGAGGGGAAGCAGCTGCTAAAACTTCCCCCAATAAGCTGCACAAAGCTCTTTGAAAACTAAAATGGAAGTGCAGCTGATGAAGATTATAGAGTTGGATGGAGCTTTCCAGGCAGGAGTGGGGGAAAAGTTTAATCACCGGCAGGATTAGAGGAAATTTAAAGTACATGTGCAAAAAAAAATGCTGGGAAGAGAGAGTAGGCCCAGGGGGGGAAAAATGCTGAGTGGGTTGGTATTAATGATGACTCAAAAGTGGAGGAAAAGTTAGTGAAAGTTGGGCTGCCTACAGATCCAGGCATTTGCCTTAATGCCAAAAGTTTGTGTTAAATGCCAATAAAGCCTCCAGCCATCTGGTTCTGAACCACCGAAGCCAATCTCTCCTCTGATTGCCCAGAGCCCAGGGTAAGTCACCTCCTCACCCTCCTGAAAGTGCCTCTGAGAGGAAAAATCCCTGTAGCTGCAGAAAAGTCAACCAAAATGGATGAGCTCATCAAGCTCATCAAGCGTACTTCGTCTTGGAACAAACAGGCCCAGGGCAAGCAGTTGATCAGTAGTGGCTTTAACTGTCGTATTTATTGTCCAAACCTTGGGCTACAGCCATCTTATTGCTCTGCAACCAGAAGGAAATAATTGATTTGTAAGCCAAATGTGTAATCAGATGTTTTGTGTTAGTTCACATATGCAGTGGACAACACTGCTCTGCCAAATGCCTCATCCATGTCCAAGTGGGCTCCAGGCTATCACTGGGAATTTAGCAGTAGAATCAGCTACAAATGAGGCAGCAAACAGGGACGTTCCCTGTCCTGTAACTACCCTTAGAACAAACCCATCCAAAGCCAAATGGCTCAGGTACCCCCGTCCCTCTCCAAAGTGAGTGCTGTGCCCTCAAATAAAGTGATGCATGCCTAGCAGTGCATTAAAAAGTGAGTGTGGAATCATAGAACTCTTTCCATAGGGCCATAGAATCAATAAGGTTGGAAAAGACCTCAAAGATCATCAAGTCCAACCTGTCACCCAATACCTCATGACAACTGAACCATGACTCCAAGTGCCACATCCAGTCCTCTTTTGAGCACCTCCAGGGTCAGGGACTCCACCATCTCCCTGGGCAGCACATTCCAATGGCCAATTATTCTTTCTGGGAAGAACATTCTCCTCACAGAATCACAGTATCACAGTATCGCTAAGGTTGGAAGAGACCTCGAAGATCATCGAGTCCAACCTGTCACCACAGACCCCATGACTAGACCATGGCACCAAGTGCCACATCCAGTCCCCTCTTGAACACCTCCAGGGACGGTGACTCCACCACCCACCCGGGCAGCCCATTCCAATGGCAAATGACTCTCGGTGAAGAACTTTCTCCTCACCTTCAGCCTAAACCTCCCCTGGCACAGCTTGAGACTGTGTCCTCTTGTTCTGGTGCTGGCCACACTATTCTTGATGCAGGCCAGGATGCCATTGGCCTTCTTGGCCACCTGGTCACACTGTTGCCTCATGTTCAGCCAGCTGTCAATCAGTACCCCCAGGTCCCTTTCTGCCTGGCTGCTCTCCAGCCACTCTGACCCCAGCCTGTAGCACTGCATGGGGTTGTTGTGGCCAAAGTGCAGCACCTGGCACTTGGACTTATTGAATGCCATCCTGTTGGACTCTGCCCATCTGTCCAGCCTGGCAAGGTCCCTCTGCAGAGCCCTTCTACCCTCTTGTCCTCTCACTTGGACTTGCAGCATGCAGCAGGAAAGCATGGAACCCAGCTGTAGGTCCATGTGGAGCTCACCAACCTCCTTGGCTTTCTTTAGACCCTGACTTGCCAGCTCCTAAACCATAAATGAGAGACCTGAGAATGACTGCAGGACCTTTCACTTGTCCAAGTTCCAAAAGTATTTATCCAGCTTAATCGATCAATTGCATCGATTGATCTGCGCTAAGTAACTCCTTGGGATCTGGATAATACCTATGGGTGTGCATGGTGCTGTGCAAGCACATCCTAAATAAATGGAGCTTGCAAATCAATTGCCAGGTATCAGTGATTAATCTCCTCATAAGAAAATGATGTGATGGCTGTCCCAATATGGATTCATCACAAAACCTGACCTAAGAGGTTGCAGAGTCATTTATTTCAGGAAGGCTGCCCTTTAAGCCACATCTTACACTCTTTAACAGGTCCTGGGGTTTAAATAGCAATGGATGCTTAGGAAGCACGGCTCCCTGAGTGCTTTGACAGCTGTCTTCATCAGAACAAATCAAGGTCCTGTTCAAAGAAGTGCTCAGCCATGAAGGCTGAAGCCTGGGTTCTTGTGGGGAGTTTCACACTGCTGTCTTCTTTGGCTGCTGGTGCTGAATATAGAAAGTGTTGTAAAGGTTACCCCAAAGCCCTGGGCACAGGAAGACAAGAGGGAGCAGCACAGACATTTTTGCTTCATCATTGGCTGG
The DNA here is from genome assembly GCA_033816785.1 of Picus viridis. Taxonomy (NCBI): domain Eukaryota; kingdom Metazoa; phylum Chordata; class Aves; order Piciformes; family Picidae; genus Picus; species Picus viridis. The sequence goes on from CM066580.1 coordinate 7,682,649, forward strand.
TTCATTTGCTGACAGTTGTGAGAGAGCTGGGAGCAGTACAATGGGATGGTTTACTGCACCACATTTCATGCTATCTTTAGACAGGCAAAAGAGGAATGTCTCTGAGCAGAGTTAGGTGTAATTCCAGGTGTGCTGAGCCAAATAAAGCCCTTTATCAGGCAGTCAAGACAGATTAGGCAGTGGCTGTCACATCCATTGCCCAACCTTGGTCCTCGCAAGCTGTGCTCAGTCGAACTGACTTCCAGTCTCACCCCTCTCCATGGTGGATTTGACTCATGGAATTGTTTTGGTTGGAAGAGATCTCTAACATCATTGAGTCCAACCTTCAACCCAAAACCACCATGGCCCTTGAACCATGTCCCAAAGTGCCATGTCCACAGGTTTCTTGAACACCTCCAGGGACAGTGACTCCACAACCTCCCTGGGCAGCTTCTCCCACTGCCTGACCACTCTTTCAGTAGAGAAATGTGTCCTAATATCAAATCTAAACCTCCCCTGGCACAATTTCAGTCCTTTTCCTGTCCATTGTTATGTAGAAAGGAGAAAAATGCTTATTCCATAGCTCTTCATCAGGCTTTCCAAAAAAGCACCAATTTCCTTGTCTCTCTATCTTCCTCATCCTCTTTTAGCACATGCAGTGCAGCAAAGCAGGGCCACCTAGTCCAGACTTTGTCATCTGCAGTTCAAATGTTCCACATGGTAGTCCACTTTTTATGTTAAATAGGAAACAAGGGCTTCTACTGTCATTTCTATGCAATTGGTTTTCACAACTACACCACCTTTCTCAGTCTCTTTTCTCATTATTTATTTACTGGGAAGATTTCTTTACTGAAAGAGTGGTCAGGCATTGGAATGGGTTGTCCAGGGAAGTGGTGCAGTCACCATCCCTGGAGGTGTACAGGAAACTTGTGGTCATGGCACTCTGAGACATGGTTTATTGGCCATGTTGGTGTTGGGTTGATGGTTGGAGTTGATGACCGTAGAGGGCTTTTCCAAGTGCCAGGTGCTGCACTTTGGCCACAGCAACCCCAGGCAGAGCTACAGGCTGGGGTTGGCGTGGCTGGAGAGCAGCCAGGCAGAAAGCTACCTAAGGGTACTAGTTGATAGTAGGCTGAACATGACCCAGAAGTGTGCCCAGGTGGCCAAGAAGGCCAATGGCATCCTGGCCTGCCTCAGAAATAGTGGCCAGCAGGAGCAGGGAGGTCATTCTGCCCCTGTACACTGCACTGGTTAGACCACACCTTGAGTCCTGTGTCCAGTTCTGGGCTTCTCAGTTTAGGAAGGACATCGGGACACTTGAGGGTGTCCAGAGAAGGGCAACGAGGCTGAGGAGAGGCCTTGAGCACAGCCCTGTGAGGAGAGGCTGAGGGAGCTGGGGTTGTTTAGCCTGGAGAAGAGGAGGCTCAGGGGAGACCTTATTGCTCTCTACAACTACCTGAAGGGAGGTTGTAGCCAGGAGGGGGTTGGTCTCTTCTGCCAGGCAAGCAGCACCAGAACAAGAGGACACAGTCTCAAGCTGCACCAGGGGAAGTTTAGGCTGGAGGTGAGGAGAAAGTTCTTCACAGCGAGTCGTTCGCCACTGGAATGTGCTGCCCAGGGAGGTGGTGGAGTCACCGTCCCTGGAGGTGTTCAAGAGGGGATTGGAAGTGGCACCTGGTGCCATGGTTTAGTAGTCATGAGGTCTGTGGTGCCAGGTTGGACTTGATGATCTTTGAGGTCTTTTCCAACCTTAGTGATTCTATGATTCTATTCTATGACAACAGAAGAGATTTCCTCCTCTTTGGACCTGTGTGCAAGATATTGCAAGGAGACCTTATTGTGGCCTTTCAGTATTTAAAGGGACACTCCTCTTAGCAGGGCTTGGTGTGACAGCACAAGGGGTTGTGGTTTTAAACTAAAAGAGGGACATTTGGACTGGGTATAAGGAAGACATTTTTGTATAATGAGGGTGGTGAAACACTGCTTGTTGGAACAAGTTGCTCAGAGAGGTGGCAGAAGCCCTATCCCTTGAAGCAGTCAAGGTTAGTTTGGACAGGGTTCTGAGCAACCTGATTTAGTTGAAGATGTCCCTGCTTCCCAGAGGGAGGTTGGACTAGCTGACCTTTAAATGTCCCTTCCAACCCCTACTATTCTGCAATGTTATGGTTCTGCAATACCTGCCTAGCATGCTGGACTCCTTTAGTGACAGGCTGCAGTCTGTGCCTGAAGAGATACAGAGCAAAGAGATGGCAAGAAAGCACCCAAAAAGTCACAGCACCGTTTTACTTCAGCCTCTTGCTTTAAAATTCTCCTTGTCATTAAGCTGTGCAATTCATGGCCAAGAAGACATTGTAGGGATCCTGCCATCTCATAGAATCATAGAGTCATTAAGGTTGGAAAAGACCTTCGAATCTTCGAGTCCAACTGTCAACCCAACACCACCATGCCCACTGAACCATGCCCCAAAGTGCCATGTTCACAAGTTTCCTGAACACCTCCAGGTGTCTCCACCACCTCCCTGGGCAGCCTGTTCCA